>OZ038515.1:48990442-49145442 GCA_964036315.1 Acanthosepion esculentum
CAAACATTAAATTAAATAAGAAAACAATTCAACAAAACAAAATAAAACAAGAAAGCAATATGAGAAAACTTCTCTGCTCTCTCCTTTCCTGCTAAACTACTCCTATTGAGAGATGTCCTGGTTATGATGATAAACTACATCCAGCAGTAAGGCCTCTGATTGGGAGGTTTTGAGAAGCCTGGAACCACCTCTTAATTGCTGTTGTTCTCACATCCACCTTGACCCAGGGTGGTAGCACCTGTTAGAGTCACAGCTTTAGGCTAATAGTTAACCCCTAAGCTGGAGTCAAAACTTTATGAAAGTATAAAGATAGATTTTTATAGTAAAAATACTAGCAATATATTCTTTAAAAAAAATTACCAGCTATACATTTGACTCTCAACAAAAACCCTCTTAAAAACCTAACTTACAAATGGATATCTTACAAAGAATACATGTTCTATTCATACAAACCTATCCTAAAAATCTTGTCAGCATTAAATAAACCATTGAGTTTGGTATGCTGTAAAACAAAATAAACCAAACAAATCCTCTTGAGAGAGAAAAAAAGTAATTAAAAGTTCAGAGTTTTAGGTGGAAGAACTGGAAACCCAATCTTAAAAAGGAAATTTTAAAAAATAATCCTGTCCATGATATCACAGGTTAGGTAAACAGCTTGTAATATGTAAAAGCTTACATGAAACCAAACATTTATTCATTATTTCATTTACATTTTTCCTTTGTCAATTGATGATTTCTTTTATTTTCTTTATTTAATTCGTGAAACTTGACCCGAATGCTATCAACTGAGCAAACATTGAAAATGAATATTTAATGTTGACTTTATTTTTGTTTTATTTTTATTTTCTTTAAATCAAATTTGACTTTTCTGTGCGATCATAAAGACATCACAAATGTGTGTGGGACTTCTTTTTTTTTCACTTTGATGTTAGTTTCTACTATTTTTTTTTTTTTTAAATTCATTTTTTTTTCTGAAGTAAATGACTTCCTTTTATTTCTCACAACTTCCAAGAAACTAGGAATATCTCAATAAAATAGGGTTAATCTTTTCCATTCTTGCTTTTTGTTGCACCATGACATATTTATATATTTTAAAAATAAGTTTTTGTGTAGTATTCATGTACTGGCATTAAAAATATTTATTTTCAAGAACAAGATTGATACCGAAATTTTGATTTTTTTTTTTTTTTTTTTTTTTTTTTTTTTTTAAGAAAAAGAAATATCACCAAGAAAATTGTTATATATGTCTATCTTTGATTTCTTGATTGTATTTTCACCAAGTGTCATGGTTTGAGTTTTGGATTGTTGCTGAAAATTTGTCTCCAGTCTGCAACTACAGGGTGGTCCAAAAGTCTTGTCATCCCCTACCAGAAAGTAATGAGAACAATAGAACAAGTAATACAAATCACATGTACTGGATTCAGTTTATTCACTTTCATTGATGCTGTCACACATCAAGAAGGTTTGTATGAACACCATCATTTTCATGTCAGTCAATTATGCGCCATGCATGATACACACTTAGGTGATTATGTATCGAAAGATACATGACTGACAAGACAGATTTTTTCCGCAGTAGGTTGCCATCCAAGGCTCTAGAACTCACTCTGTCTTGCTATTTGCACATAGCTGGGAGTGGGGAGAAAAGGAGGATTCATAGCACATAAGTGAATGTAATGGATTCGACTGGAATTTGAACTCGGCTGTACCGATTTCTCAATCTGAGGTGCTATCACTCCATCGTGGCTCTGAAATAGAAAACTATAGGGGTAACAGGACTTTCGAACCACCCTGTACATTCATCCAACCAAGAATAATATGATTTGTGTTAAATTATTTTTTTTGCAAATACTTGCTTAAATGCTTTTTTTCAGTGGCCTTTGCTCAATAAGTCACTTAAAATTTATTGTATTTACATTAAAATCATTTATAAATGTAAGCTTAATTAAGCTTTATTATTAAACTCATTATTTGTATACCCCCCCCCCCGTTATTGATGGAGAAAGGTGCAAACAGCTGAAGGGAAATGACTGTAATTAGCAGTTTAGCAACATGAAGTTATCTTTCTTGAACACATTTTTATTTATTTTTAATGTAATTAAAGCTTACTTTGAAACCAGTGGCTGATATTTGTTCTATCAGGGCAAATATCATTTAAATGCTCTTGTAATGAAGTGGAGGTGCTGGTTAAGTAATAGCACAAAATTTCAATATTCATTACTTAATATTTTATTGACTCTGATATCAGTTACTCTCAGCTTACAGCTGCATCATGTTGAAAGATTAGTTCCTGCATGATCACTAAAGAACCTTGTCAGTACCTAGATGTGTAGTTGCTTAAGAATACCAGGTGTTGAAAGCTTGGATGTGCATTTGATGCAATGGATAATGGTTTCGAATTGTTAATTCGAGTTCAGTCTTCCAATTCTCATTGGGTTTGTTATATTCATTTATGCATATATACTCTTTAGTTAGGAATCCACCTCTTCTCCTCCCAGCTGTGGGTTAATTAGTAAGACTTATATCACTAAATTATTATCTCCACCTTCAAATTCTTACAATCTAAATATAATATCTGGCTTTAAATAACCTGCAAATGGTTGGTAAGCCATAGAAAATGAATCGATCAGTTACTCAACCAGCCTATGGTATATGGCCTCCATAGTACCCTCAACTGAACCTCATCCTTACATTATCCAACTGTGGTATGTGAGAGACTGCTCTGAAACTCTTGGGATATTTGTTATATATAACTGAGTATATCAGAAATTTTTCCTTATGCCTGCAAGCTGGATACAGATGTGAAGTTTCATCTTCCCTATTCAGTAGTCAGGAGTGACCCCAAGTTAAGCAGTCAGCTTCTTTGGTTTGGAATATAATATTTATTAAAATATCATACTCTGCTCTAACAGAAATTACCCTTGTTTCACCTTTTTTGGATAGACTTGTGACTGGCGACGAAAAATGGATCTTTTATTGAAATGTTAAGCGTCGTAGACAGTGGCTTGGTAAAGGGGAAGGACCCCAGCCACAGCCGAGAAGGGAACTTCATGGGCAAAAGGTTCTTCCTTCAATCTGGTAAGATTGCCAAGGAATAATCCACTTTGAATTCTTACCACCTAATGCAACAATTAATGCTCAAATATACTGTCAGCAATTAGAGCGTTTGAACCAAGCTTTGAGGAAAAAAAGACCTGCTCTAGTGAATGAAAAATAGGGTGATGTTTCATCAGGATAATGCGCGACCACACACAGCAAGAATCACATCACAAAAGATCAAAGAACTTGGTTGGGAGAAAATTCCTCATCCACCTTATTCTCCCGACCTTGCTCCTTCAGACTACCATTTGTTTCATAGCTTACAGAATCATTTGGAAGAAACAGCTTTTGTAACACAGGAAGAGGTTAAAACTGACATTTGTGAGTTCTTTGAAGCAAAGCCAAAAGAATTTTACAGTAATGGAATTAGTAAGCTTGTTAATAGATGGAAGGAAGTCATAGATAATCAGGGAAAATATATTGTTGATTGAATCTGTAATTAAATGTAACATTTGGCCACTTGTTTTCTTTATTCAAAATTCGGACAGATTTTATGGGATGACCTGATAGTTGCTTTTTAGAAGTAGGATTTTTTTTTTTTTTTTTTTTTTTTTTTTGAGCCAACATATCAAAATTTTCTTTCACCAATAATATATAGTATCATGGTAAATAGTGGTTTCCTATTAGCTTCAGACTGTTACTTGTAGTCAACTCTACAAATAAACAGTTTGTAAGTTTACTTAATAAAAGTCCCAAAGTCTAATAGTGATGCTGAAATTAGGTATACCTGTCAGGTACTGTCTGTACATGAAAAGATGAAGGTTTATTTAGATTCCTCAGATTTACAGTAAGAAAAAATCTGTTTGTATAAGTTATTACCTGTTTGTATCTCTATCTATAATTCTCAAAATGTGTGTGTGTGATTGGATGTTGTTTATGCATTTCCACAGTTTTCATCCGATTTTGATGAATTTTTTTTTTTTTTTTTGTTTGATAAATAATTCTTCAGTGCTGGTTTTGAGTCCAAATTGTTGGCAACAATGGCTCTCCACTACTTCCTGTCCATTATAACTCTCAGCAACGTTTTACTATTTACTATCTGTTCTTGGATATAATATCTTTCATAAAAACTTTAATAAAAAATAAATAGTTTAAATTATTACAATAATATTATTATACAGTTCCCTTTTCAGGGCCGCCCCCATCCAAATTGTTAACTCACCATTTGGGGATGTGCCTCAGTTGCGCCCAAATGTTGTTACTAATTTTTGGGTGGGCTGAGTTTAAACTTAAACTCCACCAACTGAACGGTAAAAATTCCCAGTAATGAAAGACTCAGTCAAAGATGGGTTATACTGCTCGCTTGTGATCTACCCTTTCAGAATGTTGGCAGTCATGGCTCTCCACAATTTCTTACCCTTTGTAACTCTTAGCAATGTTTGTTTTCTTACTCTCCCTCTCCATCCCTGTTGTGCCATCAATTTACACAAGCTCGTTAAGTAGGTGACTCACCGTTTTCTTCTGTCCCTCTTGCCTTCAACATTTCCTGTTAGTGTCATATTCTCTAAGCCCTCTTTCCTCATTATGTATCCCAGAAATTTACACAAGCGATGTTGGCAAGTTCAAAAATAAATACTTTAAAAATGTGAAGTCTATTTTGTAACTAGTTTGTTTATGTCATCAAAAAAATTACATTGTATTCAAATAATTTTTCAATTGTGCTATATTTATTCTTTATTAAAATTGATTTCCATTTTCTTAGTTTTTTTTGTAATCATTTCACCCCAAGCAAGGTGATAAAGCCACTAAGATACAAGAGATTACTAAGATTGAAAACAAATGAGAAAACGTTGCTGAGAATGGATAATCAAAAGAACAGGATTGAAAAAAACATAAGTTCGCGATTGGTGTTGCATTTAAATTTTTGAAGATTATAGTTGATGGTAAAGCAAGCTGGAAGAGTTCCGCAGGTGAAATGTTTGAGAGAAGAAACCATTAAAATAGAACTTCTGCTTACCCTTAGCAATTTCAACAGAAAAATGATGAGACCTATCTGCCAATCTAGTCCTATGCTTAAATTCATGAAGTTGTGGTACTAAATAGGAAAGCTTATGAGAACAATCCCCATGGAATGACACGGGGAAGCTACATTACAGTAGTGAGAAAGTAACTGAAACCAAGATGCCAGGACTAATAACATTGCAGATTCTTTGGATTTTGTTAAGAATCTCTAGATACATTGCAGAATTACAGCCATATCATAGTGAAACACTGGTTTTTGTACAATCACCAAAGTTAAGCAACATCAAGTCTGGTTAGTACCTCGATGGGTGACCACTTGGAAATACTAGTCGCTGTAAGCTTGGATGTGTGATTAGTGTAATGGATAATGACTCAGAATTGGAAATCTGTGAGCTGAGTTCAAATTCATTGGGTTTGTTACTTGCAAGTTTGTTACTTTGGAAAGGCACGAATCTACCTCTTCTCTCCCAGCTATGGGTTAATTAGTAGGAGTTTTATTAGTAAATCATTATTATCTAAAAAAAAAAAAATTCTTATAATCTAAAATTATTTTCTGGTTTTTAAATAATCTGCAAAAGGAACCAATCATTTATTTAATATATTATTATATATCACAAAAACACTAGTATACTCTGTGAATAGTAAACTAAAGTAAAATTAAGATTTTCTGTTTTGTTCCCATGTTAGAAATGAAAAAAATCAACAAATGAAACTCATTTTTAATTTATCTATATTTATATATGACAAAGTGGAAAATGTTTAAAACTTCATCAGACTAAAGTGATGTTTACATTGATGTGACTGCACAGGAAGGAAAGGAAACAATTTAAAATTCTCAGTGTCCTCTCTTCTTCGTGAACATGTGTAGCCGCACCAACATAAACATGACATTAATTCAATGATGTCCTGAAGGATGTCATAGTTTTTGTTTTTTTTTCCCTAAAATTTTTTTATAAAGATTCATATATTGTTTCCCCTATATTTATATATTGTTTCCCCTATATTTATATGTATTTAAGTCTATTTAAAAATCCAAATACAATTTAAAATTTCCTTTAGTGCAATATTTCTTCGATCAACATGCTGGAGTTGCAAAATGTTTTGGTATTCACAATCTTCAATTGTTAACTTCAAAATATTAGGTAATGGTTAACAAGGCCAGTCTAGTTGACCATTACTACTGAGAAGAGATTTTGATCATCACTAGTTGTCCTAAATTTCAGCATTAGTGTTATTGTGTTGTAAAATCAATCGATAAAGCAATGAAATAAAAATTTTAATTTAAAAATAATTTTTTTTTTTTTTTTTTTTTTTTTTAAGCGTATCACCCCGAGCAAGGCCGGTGGCCACTATCACGCAAGGGGTTACAGAAGGGTTGGAGGAAGAGCAGATAGGAGGGCCGATCGAGGTGGGGAGGTTACGGGAGATATAGAGCGAGAGCAGATAGGAATGGAAGATGTCAGGAAGTGGATAGATCAAGGCAACTGGAGATGACGATTGACGCTACACTTAAACCGTTGGAGATTGTATTTGTCAATAATGGACAATTCTAGATCTATAAGAAGATTATATTATTCTGTTAGAACACTTCAAGATATAATGAATAATTCATCCACTGTATACAACAGACAAAAAATTTGGGGCCACCCTGCATTTCTTAAAAAAAAACACCTTAAAATGAGATTTTTGTAATTTTTTTTTTTTTTTTTTTTTTTTTTTTTTAAAGTAAAAGATAAAATTTCAGTAACTACAGTGTATTTACTTTTATTTTTCATTCTTTCTCCAAGTTCCTCTTAGGAGTGTGGAACCACCTCTTAATTGTTGGTTGTTCCCAGGTCCACCCTGACCTGGGGTAGTAGCACCTGTTAGTGTCCCAGCTATGGGCAAATAGTTAACACCCAAACTTGTGTAAAAATAGGTTTTAATACCAGAAATACTTTGTAATAAAAAAAAATTATTACCAGCAATAATTTTTTAAGGAAAAATTATCAGCAATACTTAAAAAAAAATAAAAAAATACCAGCAATACAAAGTTATACATTCTTTGAAAAAAATATGACCAGCTGTAGATTTCTTCAAGGAAAAATATTCCCAGAAATAGATTTTTGAAGAAAAACATATTACCAGGAATAAAAATTTTGTCAGCATTAAATAAGCCATTGAGGTTGATATGCCATCAAACAAAACAACCAACCAAGCTCTTACCAAAAAGTTCAAATTTGAATCTGTCTGTGCACAATACATTTTGCTAAATTATGAATATTTTGTATGAGAAACATATTTTCTTTTTACCACAAACCTTTCAGTTGACTTTTTGAGATTAACAAAAATACTGGAGATTTGAATCAGGTGAAGGGAATTATAAAAAAAGTACAATATCATTTGATTTTACAAAGATATGCTCTACCATTTGTTTATGCATAATTGGGGAAAGAAAATCACCTTTCACCAAGATCACAATTCAAAACACTATTTTAAATTATGTCATAATTTACTCAAGTCAAAAAAAAAAAAGAAAAAACTTTTGGATATCATGACTTGACTGCTGCAATATCCAGATCTGTGATGAATTGGGTAGGAAAGTTCAAAGAGAATACCCAAAGATTGAGAAATTTTTCAGTGCTTCAAGAATGCTTAGCAAGGTCTGCCACTACATTTTTTATTTTTTAAACTGTTAGAAAGAATGCCAAGATTTTGTAAAGCAGTAATTAAAACAGGTGGTGGTTTTATTGATGAAAACAAAATATGATGCACAGTATTTACATTAGTCGGACTATTGTCCTCATCTTTGTCGACTAATGTAAATACTGTACATAATACCTCATCTAAGAAATATGGACAGACTCCAAAATATGATGCTGTTGGATGATAATTATTTTATAGTTAAGTGCTTATTTTTGTCAAAATAAAAGCAAATTTGCTCTAGTTACTGAAATTTTATCTTTTACTTTAAAAAACAAAAATATAAAGATATCTTATTTTTTAAAGAAAAGCAGGATGGGCCCCAAACATTTTGCTTGTAATGGACATAGAAAAGTGTTATACATGCACAAAATATACATGGTTACACACATTGTGTTATATATATATATTTATATATATATATGTGTGTGTTATTGATAAATTCAGTATTTAATATTTGAATTGATAAAAATGTAAATGCTGTTACTGTTTCTTTAAATAAATTAACCTAAATATGGCAATGTTGTTGATTTCTCTGGCTTCCAGACAACTCATTTTTATGCCAACAAATCAATGTCTTTCTGTAAATTTAAGTTAATCACCTGTCATTTATCTTTTGCTTTTCTCCCCCACCGCACATACACACTTTCCCAAATTATTCATTGCCTTTCTTTGTTCTAATATTGACCAACTATAACCATGACAACCTCAGATAATTTAGCTTCGTCTTTCACAGAGCATACATTTATTGATTTTGGCTGTTTGCATTCAATAGACATTAAGAAAAGTACAAAAACTAGTCAATTGGAAATTTGGTTCAGGAAAATTAAGAAAATTAGTCAATATTGCATATTATTATTATTTTTTTTTAACTTTAACCATTTTACAAGCTTTTTTTTCTTTAATAATTTTATTTTTTTACATGGTTGTTCTTGTTGTTAAAACTGGCTTTTTGACATTTTTTTGTTAAATTTAGGCCTTTTTATAACTTATTGAATTTTTGCTTTTCACAATTTTTTCCTTTTGAATTTTAGCCTTTTCAAAATTGATTTTTATTATTATTATTGCTGAATTTTGGCCTATCCACTACAGTTTTTTTTTCCTTAGAAAATTTTAGGCTTTTATGGCTATTTTTTTCTTGTCGAATTTTAGCATTTTCTGATTTTTTTCTGATTTATTTTTTACCTTTTTGTGGTTATTTTTTTTTTTTTTTGTCAAATTTTAAGCTTTTTGTCAGTTTTATTTTTTTTTTTTGGTCGAATTTTAAGCTTTTTGTGGTTATTTTTTTTTTTTTTTTTTTTGTCAAATTTTAAGCTTTTTGTGTTTTTTTTGTGGGGGGGGTCGAATTTTAAGCTTTTTGTGGGGTTGTTTTTGGTCGAATTTTAAGCTTTTTGTGGTTATTTTTTCTGGTCAAATTCTAACTGTGGCTGTTTTATATTGTTTATATTTTTATGATTTTTTTTTTGCAGCTATTTTTTTGTCTTGTTGAATTTTATTTTTTTTGCAATTATTTTTTTTTTTCTGGTGAAGTTCTAACTCTTTTGTGGCTTTTTTTTTTTTTTTTTTTTTTTTTTTCAAATTCTTACCTTCTATTTTTTTTTTTTACTTTAATCTTTTTTCATAGCATCTTTCATGAAAGTGTATATTAAGCAAAAATGTATCATTGAATTTTACCATGAAGAAAAAATTACATCCATTGCCATACATTTATGCTTGATGAACATTTTAAAAAGACCAAACAGTGAATGGGAGCATAGTTAGGAAATAGGTAATACATTTTATCGTTGGTGACAGCAATAGATATGACAAGACACTGTACTGCTGTCAACCCCTGAAATAAAGGCTCCTGACCCTTGCTGGTAAAAATATGTAACTAATGATGGTGACCATGTTGTATAAACTTGAAAACTTGCTTTCCCCAGTGTTTTTTTTTTGTGCTCCTTGTATCTGGTGAGGGGGCTTTGCTTTCATAACATGTCTACTAATTATTTTCATTTACATAAGTAGTATATTTATTTATTACACTCATTTTTTAAATTTTGGTGACAATGGTTATTTCAACCATGTCTCTCCATATACTGAGATTAATCTTCTTACAATATAAAATTACTTGTATTTTATTTTATTTTCAAATTCCAGTTGAATTGATTCCATTCACTTACGTGCTAACATCCTTGGAAAAGGTAGGAATTCTCTTCTTCTCCCCCCAGCTATGAGTAAGTAGCAGGACAGACTGGGTTCTATAGCCTTGGATGGCAACATGTCTACCGCAGAAAGAAATGGTAACCTACTGCATGAAAAAAATCTGTCTCGTCAGTCATGTATCAAAAGATACATGATAGCCTAAGCATGTATCACGCATGGCACATAACTGACTGAATATTTTTCTCATTTTAAAGTGGTAACTAATATAATCAAAGTAATTTTCTTTGGAAAATTAACACAAGTTATGTTTGTCGTGGGCATGAAGATAAACTAAATCTGTTGCAAGTCCTCTGCTCAGGAGATTGAAGAATTTGAGGAACGTGTAACCACCTCCTAATTGCAGTTCTCAGGTCCACTCTGACCCTGGGTGGTAGCACTGGTTAGGGTCCCAGTTATGGGCAAATAGTGAAAAATAAACAGCTCATTTTTATAATAAAATGACCAACAATACATTTAGCAAAATGAGAATCAATGTAACACTAAAAAAAAATATAAAAACAAATTATTGTAGTAAAATCACAAACAATACATTTTATGATATACAAAATGTATACCTAAAAAAAACAGACCTTTACTCTGATAGCATAAAATTATGTACAAAATATCTGTAGTTGGAAGTATAAAGTCATGTACAAAACATTTAGATTTTGGCATTAAATAACCCCTAGAGGTTGATATGCTGCAAAACAAAATCAACCAACCAACATGAAAGAACTCTTTCATATATAATATCCTACAATTTCTTAAAAATCTAACTGTATTCCAAAATATAGCTTCAACAAATCTACATCATAAAATGCACATATCATTGCCTCTATTAATTATGTCCATATAAACATGTATATGCACAAAAGCTGAGTATCATCTACCATGTATTCAACTGTGTAAGCAGAATAACATGTATCATATTTTTATTACTTCAAAGCTTTCAAGAAAATTAAATTTTGGCATTAAATGACCCATAAGGTGTTGATATGCTGTTAAACAAATCAAGATGTTCATACTGGATGCAGCTGCTGGTGAAATTAGTCGTAAGTTCAATAAGAAGAAGAATATTCAACTTTACTGAAGAAATAAGATTCTGTAAGCTACTTTTTTTAATGTATTTTAAAAAATAATTTAAATCTTTCTTGAGTTATAAGACATGATAGCAATTGTGCTTTGAGGCTAGCATTGTCAGATAACAAAGGTTTGCAAGGTTGTCTTTTGCCTTTGGTAGTAATATATTATTTTGTCAACACTTTGTTCCTGCAACAAGAATATTACTTCCACTGCTACAACTACTGCCACCATCCTCTTCATCATTCTTTTGAATTGCTTGCTTCAGGGAAAGTTAATCAACTGTAATGAAGCAGTTGAGTGCTTATGTTGCTAATCTAAATGAATCTGTTACATTTTCTGAAAGGGTCCTTTTCAGTTTTTGTTTTGTTTTTTATTGCTTTCCAGAATTTAGTCAGTTTTGTATACGTTCTCTGTTCTCTTATTTCTTTCTTCCAACTCAAAAAGAGAATGTGTAAATAAAAATAAATGAATAAAAAGGAAAAATTTAGCAGTATGTACCCTACATTAGCCTACATCTATCCTTCCTTCTAAAATAAAAGTATTGTAAGAGCTTTTTTTTTTTTTTTTACATTGCATGCAATCTACCTGTGTAAAGGCAAATATGCCAAAGATGCCTGCCTGCCTAACAGAACAAATAATATTGATTAAATTTGTTTATTTGATTTTATTTTTTTAATCTTTCTTGTTTGCATTACAGTGCTAAATTGTTTGCAACTGACACACAGATTTGTTCAAATGTCGTTCTTTGACATTTTTTGTCCTATTCTAGGTTCAAATTTCAGTCACATTGAAATAGATCCTTTTTTGTGCATGCCGAGATTTAATAATGATTTTTTTTTCTTAGGCATCTTATTTCGCATTAACTTAAAACTTTTCTTTGTCTCTCTCGTTATATCAGGTTATTGTTAGATTAAAAAATAAAGTTGTCGGTGTGGAAATATTTGCATCAAGAACTGCATTTCCAACATTGCTGTCTTTACTCTGAATTTCCAGCTATCTTCACATGTTCTGCCACTTGTCCAACTAACTTATTTACATTTCATCAGTCTAAGCCAGTGGTTCCCAAAATTTTTTTTCTCTGGGACGCATTTTCTGTTATGAGAATTTGCTTATGCCTCACCAAAGGGAAATCCTGGTGAAAAAGACGCAAGCAGCTCTATGGCAAAGAAATCTAGAAAGAAGGTTAAAAAGAAATAACCACAGATTCGGAGTCAGAACATTATCATTGATAACTCTGACCTCCAATTTGCGGACCCTAGTTACTATATTCTTAATACTTGATATAATGCAAAAATATCACAATGATAAAATCGGTCAATAATTATTTATAGATATTTATATTGGGACTCATGCATGCAATTAAAGTAATCCATAATAATATTGAAAATTTTGAAATTTTATTTGTTTTTGGCATATGAATTTTTTTAAACTGTTTCTAAATCTTTGATTGTCTTTCAATCATTCTGCCTCACCTGCTATTCTCTTCTGCTGTATCCATGAGGTGCACCACATTGTTTGGGTACCACTGTTCTAAGGGGACATATCAAACTTTGAGCCAAATATGATGATATTATATGAAGTTATACACAATTACATAACAGTTTTATTAAAATTACTTGTGATAGTGCATATGAAACTAATTTTACCAATATTAAATATTTCTGTTTCTTTTTGATTTTATATATATATATATATATATATATAATTTTATTTCTTGTCAGTTTGATTCTGTTAATATAAATGTGTCAGCTGTCTCTAAGCAAATTAGCCACTCAAAGTGACAAATCTCAATATTAAAATTTCTCATTTGTTGATAGCGTTTCAATTAGATTTGTATTCTGACATTCAGTTATTGCTTAAATCCAATGAGTAGCTTGTTTACTATTTGGCTACACAATTTAGCTTACAGCACAATTTTTACTTTATTTCATACATTGAATAGCAATTTTGTCACTAACATTTGCATTAATTCTGACCTACTGATAGTTTTCTATTCACCATTTGACTGGTTTCCTCAGCTTTTTTGTTATAACATTTCAATCCTCTGTACTTCTTTAGGTGTTTGTTTGGAATTTCAAACAAAACAGTAAAAACAAAAATTAGTCATGTTTCATGTTGGCCGTTGACAGTCCTATCTTGCCTAATTTTTAAACAGCAACATGCAGATTGAGTGTTTCAAATTTTCTCTTACAAATTTTAATTAAATTTAGTGTTTAGTTTTCTGAATTTCTCTCTCCTACCAGAAATATTGCATTTGTTTCTTCTAAAATAAATAAAGTTACTGTTCTAACCTAGGGAAGGTTACTGAATAGAATAATCAAACGAGATTTGTAATGAACGATAATACTTAGGACAAGAACAACACATATAAAATTTGCCAGTAGTGTGTAGAAGTAGTAGTCAAGTGAATTCCACAATGAATCTCCAATTGCAGGATATCTACCAACCACCCCATGCAGTCAGATGTGGCACAAGGCCGAATTTAATGTGGGGTATCTGAGCCTGTATGCTCGGCCAAAAATCCACTGTAGTCCATGTAGAAAACGAGGTCGGGCAGCCCTTCAACATAGCCTTGTCTGAGGATCCTCTCTGCCTTCAGGCAGAGAATTTGACCAACACAGCTGGAGGTGAATCTCCAACTGCAGACCAACATACAGTATTTACTACTGTATTTATGTGAATGGGGACATACCCATTATGATCTGTAGGTATGCTACAACAGTTACGCAGGGTATAGTGGGAATGATTATGAAGTTTGTGGGTAGTAATTAAAAAATAGGCATCCTGAGTATGCCAGTAAACTACATCTGGCTGCAAGATCAGGGGATTTTGAGGAGCATACAAGCACCTCTTAATTGCTGTTGTTCCCAGGTTTACACTGATCCAGAATGATAGCACCTGTTAGGGTCCCAGCCAAGGGGAAATAGTTAACCCACAAACTGAGACACTATGCAAGTATAAGGATAGATTTTTATAGTAAAAATACAAGCAATACATTTTTGAAAAAATAAAAAATATTATCAGCAATACATTTAAAGAAAAAAAAACAATGTGACCTGCAATACATTTTTGAAGAAGGAAAAAAAAAATGTGACCTGCAATACATTTTTGAAGAAGGAAAAAAAAAAAGTGACCTGCAATACATTTTTGAAGAAGGAAAAAAAAAATGTGACCTGCAATACATTTTTGAAGAAGGAAAAAAAAAATGTGACCTGCAATACATTTTTGAAGAAGGAAAAAAAAAATGTGACCTGCAATACATTTTTGAAGAAGGAAAATGTGACCTGCAATACATTTTTGAAGAAGGAAAAAAAAAATGTGACCTGCAATACATTTTTGAAGACGGAAAAAAAAAATGTGACCTGCAATACATTTTTGAAGACGGAAAAAAAAAATGTGACCTGCAATACATTTTTGAAGAAGGAAAAAAAAAATGTGACCTGCAATACATTTTTGAAGACGGAAAAAAAAAATGTGACCTGCAATACATTTTTGAAGAAGGAAAAAAAAAATGTGACCTGCAATACATTTTTGAAGAAGGAAAAAAAAAATGTGACCTGCAATACATTTTTGAAGAAGGAAAAAAAAAATGTGACCTGCAATACATTTTTGAAGAAGGAAAAAAAAAATGTGACCTGCAATACATTTTTGAAGAAGGAAAAAAAAAATGTGACCTGCAATACATTTTTGAAGAAGGAAAAAAAAAATGTGACCTGCAATACATTTTTGAAGACGGAAAAAAAAAATGTGACCTGCAATACATTTTTGAAGAAGGAAAAAAAAAATGTGACCTGCAATACATTTTTGAAGAAGGAAAATGTGACCTGCAATACATTTTTGAAGAAGGAAAATGTGACCTGCAATACATTTTTGAAGAAGGAAAATGTGACCTGCAATACATTTTTGAAGAAGGAAAATGTGACCTGCAATACATTTTTGAAGAAGGAAAATGTGACCTGCAATACATTTTTGAAGAAGGAAAATGTGACCTGCAATACATTTTTGAAGAAGGAAAATGTGACCTGCAATACATTTTTGGAAAAAAAAAAAAATAGTAGTAATACATTTTTGTAAAAGTAATTTACTAATGCTCTGAAGGAAATTAAATTTTGGCATTAAATGACCCATAAGAAGTTGATATTCAGCTAAACAAATAAAAAACAGACCCTTATTTGTGTGTATGCATTCAAATGGTGTTATTCTAAAAGGGTGAAAATTGATATGTGCCCTTTGTACATGTGATTCCAGTTTTTGAAATGAGCACGCTGATATCTATAGGATATAGCATAGCCAATATTCTTATACAAAGCTTTTGGGGAAGTAGGCTTCATTTAAAAAAACAAAAAAAAACTTGTATTTTATTATTTAAAAAAAAAATCATTTCACCCTAAGCCAGGCAGACATACCACTGTTATGCAAGGGGTTACAGGGAGAGAAAGTGAGAGAAAAGACTGAGTATAGTAAAGGATTGAGGGAAGGACAAAAGATGAACATGATTCAAGAAGATAGAAGATGGTGATTGACATTGCATTTAAATTTTTGAAGATTGTAGTTTTCAAGGAAGCAAGTAAATAGAAAGGAGATCCCCAGGCAGTAAGTGTGAGAAAAGAAACTGTTGGAGTAGAACTGGTAGTTGCATTTAGCTATTTCAACAGTAAAATGGTGGGGCCTAAATGCCAATCTAGTAGCACACTTTAATTAATGTAGTCGGAGCACCAGGGGAAAAAAGCTTGTCAGAGCAGATGCCATGAAAATATGTGTAGAAAAGATACAAGAAGCTATGCGACATCATTGAGAAAGTGACTGAAGTCGAGATGCCAAGTCAGGATTGATTACATTGCAGATCCTTCTTTGGATTTTGACAAAAACATTGAGATGAATAGCAGGAGCACCAGACGAGTAATGGCAGCAGTATTTAATGCATGGATGAATGGTAGATTTGTAAATGTGCAAGATGGACTCTGATGAGAAAGATTTTCTTGCAGTAGATGCAGTTGTTGATTCTATGTAGTTACTCTACTTCAAATCAGTTGAAAAAGTGAGGCCAAGATGGCACAGTGTTTATATCTCCAGGGGTCTAGCCTCAGCAATGCTGATGGCAGACAGACAGAAAAGTTTCTCTATGGCGATTAAATGAGAGCAGTTATGCATTCTTATGTTGAATTTTTGTCTTTGACGTACCTAAATTTGTAAATATCACTTTTTGTACCTTGTGACAGCCGTATTTCACAAGCTTATCTTGAAGACCATTCATGCTGTAAAGTTTGAGCTTTCTGGTAGACTATAATTATAGTCTTGTCTTATCCACAGGCTGAGGGAATGGAATTGTCAGTATGGTTCTAAAAGGGCATGTTCACATATTTCTCAATTTTTGAAATAAAGTGACCTCTACAAGAATGACATAGACTATTCTAATACAGAAACTTTTTAGTGTCGGGCTCCAATTTAAAAAAAAAAAAAAAAAAAATTGTATTACCGTATATACTAGCAGATAGGTCGCACTTTTAAAAATTTCACAAAATATTAGTGGTGAGACCTATCTGCTTGACATAAATGTAAAACAATTCTACCTTGTCGTCATGATTTTTGAGAAATTTGAAATGATACCCATAAACACTAAAGCTGTGGTTTTTCTCTGTATAGAAACAATTTAACTTTCATATATACTGACTCACTGCTTTAAACTTACCTCATGCTGCTAGATTCACATATCCATCACTATAAATAAATAAAATTATAAAATATTCATTGATCCATCAGTCACCGTTCGGTCGGGACCCTCACACTAGACTGATATAGAAACCCTGAACATGCATACATAAGCTAAGGAACTATGTGTAGATGTTTATTGACAAAGAAAAAATAGTCCCATGATTCATTGTGCAATATATTTTTTTGTCAAAAATACGTTGGAAAATATGACTTAAAGAAATGAAATATATTCTTTATGAGATAATTTTCTTTAATGGTTGTTTCATATAACATTAAAAAGCGCTATTATGTGTTATTTACAAATAGCAAAGCGCATGAATCTAGTACCCAAAACGTTTGCACTTTTTTGCATTGCACAGCAATATAGTTGGTAGACAAATTTATAGTTTATAAGTTTAATTGTTGCAAAAAACGGTAAATGTTTCTTTTAACACCTGAGCGCTAATATCCCTTCAAATTTTTCAAAAATAGTCTTATTTCTGTGCAAATGTATATGCTGAACACAAATCAACAATTAGATATTGAAGAAACCTACCTTTTTGGGTGTCAACGACCCAAAAAAAATCGGACTCTTTCCTCGTCTTTCGTCAGCCATTACCGGCTTACTGATACTTAATTCACTGCTGAATTTTGTCGGTGGAGGTATACAATTAGTGCCTATTTACTTCCTTTACAAGAAAGTCCTTGCAGAAATTAGTACGCATTTCCGTAAAGCGATTTTTTTTTTTTTTTTTTTTTTTTTGTACTTAAGAAGAAAGTTAACTTTCAAATTAGGGTTAGGTGTTTCTTTTTTTTGTTATTCTTTTATTTGTCGATGTTTACATATATTTGAAAGTTAACTTTCTTCTTAAATTAAGTACAAAAGAAAAAAAACGCTTTACAGAACAGAAACGCGTACTATTTTCTGAAAGAAAATAGTGCAGCAGTGAATGATGCTCGGGTGTTAAAATAAACATTTACCCAAAAAACCGGCATCATGAGTAAACGAAAGAGTTATGAAGTAAGTTTTAAATTAAAAGTACTAAATTATGCATGGAAATCGGTCAGCAGAAAGGCAGTTTGGAGTTTCAGAAAAGGTTGTCAGTGAATTTTAAAACTGTAACTTAATAGATAAACACTTTTTTCTAAATGCACCATAACATTTTCTTCCATAGTTATTTTATTTTATTTTTTTTTTTTTGTCAAGTTGACTCGATATAAAAATAACGTGGTAAATATAAAAATACCGGTACAACAGTTACTTCCTGTTGTTTACCTGTTGATCACTGAAATGTATTTTAACTTCAAAACTAAGTGTATTGATAATTCTAAGTTTTGAAGTAAAGACCCCTGGGAAAGGTATTAATCCATTTCTTCTCCCCCCAGCTATGGGATAAATAGCAGGACACACTGGTTCCATAAGCTTTGAGTGGCAATCTGATGATTCTTATGTTTAAAAAGGGCTGTGTAACTCTCCAGATTATCATGCGACCTATCTACGAGTCGATAGTAAATTGTCGGAGTTAGCTCCTCCTCAGTTCCTTAATCCTTCAACAGGGGTCTCTCTCCCCTGGCTATAAATACTGGCTGACCCTTCGCCTCTATCTCTTTTCCGACTTAGGCCTCGGGCGGAGGCAAGGTAAAATCTCTTTTTCCACTTAGGCCAATATGTGACCTCTCACAGATACAGCTTTTCCCAAATTCTGGGAACACGCTAAGAACAATACACGTACGTACGAACACTTACAACACATGCACATAATTTCTCCATACAAACCCTATGTAACAGTCCATGTCTTTGTTTAATTTGTTTTGTTATTAATATATATTTGTTTACCCATGTATATCGGTTTTCTTTGTCTTCTTTGGACTTAATTAAAGTCCGACATTCTCATGTAGCTGGACCGGCCAGCAGGAAATTTTAACCTTCTGATATCTCTTCACATCTTCACCCCCACGGTCCGCTACAAAATCATCAATTATTAAGCCATAAAGTAGGGGTGCAACCTATCTGCAAGTACGGTATGCAAAAAAGGTTGTATATTGATTTAGGCCCTTTTCATTTTTTTTTTTTTTCACATAATATGCACTTACACTCATCATCCAACATTGCACTGATAAAATGCAGTTGACATGAAAATACAATTATTGATGTATTTTATTTTTCTTCCATCATTTTTTCTTTCTTTCATTATTTTATTTTTTAAAAGAATGAAGGTTCTGATGAATTTTTCTTTAAATCCTACTTATGGCATCACAGGTTACATAAGCTAGTTAAAATGAATTGGGAGTGGTTTCAATGAAGAACCAATTCAAAGCGTCCAAATTTGTTTAGCCTCGTTAGGTTTTGCAAGTTGGCTTAAACATTGATGCACATTAACCCAGCTGCTATCTACCTTCCATATTTGGTTAGATACCCAACCATTTATTTTCTATTCCAAAGCAACCATTTATTTTTCTATTCTATTTATTTTTCTGCTTCAGTTTGCTATTTGTTAATGACATATATGTGTGTCTTTTACTTCTTTCTCAGTTTTCCTTATTCTTTTCTCTTCTTGCTTTTCACTGCTTTCTGAAAGTAGAGAGTTTCTGTGAAACCTTTTGTAAACCAAAATGAAGATGCAATTACCATTAATTTATAAGGGAAAACTAGATATAGATAAGTGTGCATGAGAACTTTCCTATGATTGACAATGTTGCTAGGTTTCCAGAAAAGTATGACTTTGATTTTAGAAGAACATGTAGGTTTGGGACAGATTTACAGGATGTATTGAGTGCAATAACCATATGATCAAAATAAAGAAAGTACAAGAACTAGTTAATTGGAAATTTGATTCAGGAACATTAGTAAATATTGCATAACTTTTTTTTTTGTAAATTATGGTGAAATAATGGATAGCAACTTGTGGAATTGGAGAGCCAAGCTCATTACATTCATTTACTTGCAAAGACCCCTGGGAAAGGTATTAATCCATTTCTTCTCCCACCTAGCTATGGGATAAATAGCAGGACACACTGGGTTCATAAGCTTTGGGTGGCAATTAGTCTAGGAAAAGGTTAACTTTGAATTCAAAATCTCCAATTATGAGTTAAATAGCTTCACCAATGCACAGCTGTTTGAGCATGGTAAGTGTGGCTGTACCCTGAAGACATTGTCATTCAGGGAGAGGTTCCTCCAAGGTGTGAGAAGTTCTCTGGATCTGTTTTAAAGAGCTTCATTCCTGGTACATTCTCAAAAAAAACGAAATTACTGGACAAAACATTTTCTGGCTTTAAATAACCAGCAAATTGTTGATAAGCTGTAGAAAATAATCAGTCTATAGATATTCCAAACATCTGGATACTTTTCTGGGCACACCTTACATAATCATATATAAAATGATTTCTGGGCACACCTTGCATAATCATATATAAAATGATTTCTGGGCACACCTTGTATAATCATATATAAAATGATTTCTGGGCACACCTTGCATAATCATATATAAAATGATTTCTGGGCACACCTTGCATAATCATATATAAAATGATTTCTGGGCACACCTTGCATAATCATATATAAAATGATTTCTGGGCACACCTTGCATAATCATATATAAAATGATTTCTGGGCACACCTTGCATAATCATATATAAAATGATTTCTGGGCACACCTTGCATAATCATATATAAAATGATTTCTGGGCACACCTTGCATAATCATATATAAAATGATTTCTGGGCACACCTTGCATAATCATATATAAAATGATTTCTGGGCACACCTTGCATAATCATATATAAAATGATTTCTGGGCACACCTTGCATAATCATATATAAAATGATTTCTGGGCACACCTTGCATAATCATATATAAAATGATTTCTGGGCACACCTTGCATAATCATATATAAAATGATTTCTGGGCACACCTTGCATAATCATATATAAAATGATTTCTGGGCACACCTTGCATAATCATATATAAAATGATTTCTGGGCACACCTTGCATAATCATATATAAAATGATTTCTGGGCACACCTTGCATAATCATATATAAAATGATTTCTGGGCACACCTTGCATAATCATATATAAAATGATTTCTGGGCACACCTTGCATAATCATATATAAAATGATTTCTGGGCACACCTTGCATAATCATATATAAAATGATTTCTGGGCACACCTTGCATAATCATATATAAAATGATTTCTGGGCACACCTTGCATAATCATATATAAAATGATTTCTGGGCACACCTTGCATAATCATATATAAAATGATTTCTGGGCACACCTTGCATAATCATATATAAAATGATTTCTGGGCACACCTTGCATAATCATATATAAAATGATTTCTGGGCACACCTTGCATAATCATATATAAAATGATTTCTGGGCACACCTTGCATAATCATATATAAAATGATTTCTGGGCACACCTTGCATAATCATATATAAAATGATTTCTGGGCACACCTTGCATAATCATATATAAAATGATTTCTGGGCACACCTTGCATAATCATATATAAAATGATTTCTGGGCACACCTTGCATAATCATATATAAAATGATTTCTGGGCACACCTTGCATAATCATATATAAAATGATTTCTGGGCACACCTTGCATAATCATATATAAAATGATTTCTGGGCACACCTTGCATAATCATATATAAAATGATTTCTGGGCACACCTTGCATAATCATAGGCTAAATGAGCTGAGAAACTTTAGTTTAACATGTAACAGAGAATTGAGTCAACCCGATAAAAGACTCTGAGTTGTTTGCATGTGGTGTTGTAAGCACCAGGAGTTGCATCCTCCTCCACAATGTGCTGTTGAGAGAAGACCTTCTACTTAGAGTGGGTGGCACTGACTATTTGCATATGAACAATACTGGGCAGGTATTAGCCAATAGTTAGCATGGGTCTGCAACTGGGAGAGCTATATAACACTAGTTTTTTTTCTCAGTCAAGCGAGGCGCTCTCAATGTGCAGACGTGTGAAAACCAAACCAGATGAACCCAAAACATTACTCAACCATTTTCTATTGGCAACTTTGTATTTTTATTATTTTTTTTTTTTTACTAAGACCTAGTTTTGTTTTGTCTTTTGTTGTTTTTTTTGTTTCTGGCAGGGGATGGGGACAAAAGTTCCAATTAAGAAAAAAAAAAATATTCACCCCTTCTCTGCCAATTATTTTGTGAGAAACATTTCATTTTCAGAATAATTTTTTTACTGGTTTTTAATAAAGTAACTAAAAAACTGAGGTACCTTGAAGTACCTAAACAGTGTCTAACACCTTTACCAGACATACGAGTTGACACTTGAACTCATTTCAAGCTCAGAAGGGCAAAAAAGAATCAAGATCGATATATAAACACGACTGCAGCACTTTTTGAACATTGTTTTGGATGTGTTTATTCATCTGTGTTTGAAAAAGACACTTTTGGTAAAAACATATATACATGTCTACATTAGGGAAGTGGTTAATGTGAAATTTGACTTTTGTTTCATGTTTATCAATTCTTTGCTCAATGGAAAATGTTAAATTTCTTAGTTAAACAAGTTTGCTGAAAGATTTTTTTGCTTCTAATTTTGAATATCATAATCCAGGCTTTCAGATAGATTGTAAAAGGTTTTATTGAATTGTTCCAGATTTTTGGGTGTTGTTTAGAAACTTTCAACTAGAACTTCTGCTAATTCCAATTTTCTCAGTAAATATTTCAAAGTGATGTATTGTTATATTTCTTTGAGATTGTTCAAATGCTTAACCTTTACCACACTGCAGGCAGCAATAGTCGCCGTAGAATTCTCTCCCTTGCTACTCTAGGCGCATTCTGTCACCTTGAGACAGTTACTATAAATAAACACTTGTCAAATGTTATTTACAGTCTTTTAAGCTGAAATTGCTTACTAATACTTTGGAATAAGGCTAAACTTCCATTTTGAATTCTAAACACAAGGAAACGCATCACTTTTTTGACAAAATGAAAGCCTTCTTTAGTGATTTTGCTTCTTGTTGCATTGCACAAGGAGTAATAAAAGTTAAAGTTCGTTAAATTGTTTATTTTTTTTAATGTATTTGTTTTTTATTTTATCTTTCAAATATTTTTGTTTTCGAACAGCAAAACATGCATTGCATCAAAATATTACTCATTCATTCTTTTATTAGTGTACAAAAATTAAAATCTATACACACAATACAAAGAAAGTTATAACAATTTTAAAACAGTAGGTGTTCATGTTTTTTGCACCCTCAAAAAAATGCAGTGGCAGGGAAGACAACTCTAGAAAAAATGAACGTGGTAAAAGTTAACTGAGCGCTTTTCATTGAAAACAGAGATATATATATATATATATATATATAATTTAAAAACAGACCACTTTAAGGTTCCATATAATAAATTATTTCACCACAGCCCTTTTAAAGGACCGCAGATCATCAGATTTTACTTCCAAAAGTTGAAACGAAAAATGAAAAGAAATTTACACATTTTAGATGGGCAGTACTAAGTATATGTAAATTAACGAAGTGAGGGGGGAGAGAGACATCTAACTCAATCATGTCTCTCTCCCCCCTCACTTCCTCACTTCATTAATTTACATATGCTTAGTACTGCCCGTCTAAAATTTGTAAATTTCTTTTCATTTTTCGTTTCAACCTTTGGAAGTAAAATCTGATGGTCCGCAGTCCTTTAAAAGGGCTGTGGTGAAATAATTACATGGAACCTTAAAGTGTTCTGTTTTTATTTTTATTTAAATTATCAGCTCTGATTTACATTGAGCTGTCTGGATTTTATCCTCCTTGGGTTTACCCATACAGATTACCTAGTTTTTCTTAAACTAAATATATATATATATATATATATATATATATATTTACAAACTGGAAAGATTTCAAATCCACTAATTTAGTGTTAGACGAACTGGAAAATAACCAAATCAGATTGAAAATTTCCATTTCAACAAAAATTTTAATTCTTTATTTTATTATTTATTTATTTTTTTAACATTTAACACATTTACTGTCAATGGACATTAATCAATATTTTCTATATTTTACAATGTTAATTACATAATTTTTGAAATTCACTCTCTGGTTTCATTTTGTCCTTTACACACAATTGTGACTAATAGTTGCTTTCCAGTAATACTTGGGTTCTCATACGATCACCACAGTGAAGCAACATTGAACCTAGTCAGTACCTAGATAGGTGACTCCTTGGGAAGACCAGGTGCTGTTAGCTTGGATGTCCAGGTGATGTAATGAATAATGGCTCGGAATTAGAGATTGGAGAGCTGAGTTCAAATTTCAGTCATGTTTGTTATATTCACTTATGAGCAGATACCCTTGGGAAGGGTGTGAACCCACCTCTTTCCCCCCAGCTATGTGTTAATTAGTATGACCTGTATTGGTAAATCATTTTTATCTCTAAAAACATTCTAAAAATATTTTGTAGCTTTAAATAAGCTGTAAAAGGTTGATAAGCCATAAAAAACAAACCAAATCAATTCAATCCAGTAATGCTGTTTAGTTTCTGGAGAATCCCTAGAGGTATATTCTTGGTCTCCACTTCCCATGTTTAGGGGATATTTTATACCAGTTAATACTCACCAGTCTTGTTCCCTTTTGTGTTGCTTGTTTGTTTCTTCTCCTCAACCAGAGTATGTGACTTTCCAGCACTACCAGATCCAGAGATTGAACTCATTATCTAAGAAACATGACCCAGTGTATTAAAGCATTGCTTAAAATATATTGAGTTCTTTAAAACAGCCAGGAGTTCAATCTTTGAAAGCAAGAGCCAAATCAGGCACAAAATAGAGTACTGCTGCCATGTATGGTCGAAGCCAGCCAGTATTCACTCTCCACACTCTATAGAGTCCAAAACTGTCTCCACATCCATGTAGTCAACAAATTATTTTCCATTCTGCAACCTCTTTCTCACAGATGAGATGTTGCAAGCCTCTCACTGTTCTATCACTATTTCCATATGAGTGTTCAGATGAACTTAGTTCCATCAGTCCTAATTTTCATGGCGAAGACCCGTCATGCCATGAACACTGTAATGAACCACACTCATTTCGTTCGTATCCGCCCTGGTTAGATGTAAGTTCCACTCAAGCAGCTTTTTCCCACAAACTGCTGCCTTGTTGAACTGACTACTGAGTTCAATAGCTGAAACATTTTATATATAACACCCAACATGAGCATACTGGTCTGAATAGCAAAGCATATGACCCTGTTTTTATCAATTATTGAATTAATGGAGAAAAAAAAAAGCTTCGTCCATTAACAGAAAGAACAGATAGCAATAAATAATGCATCCTTTTGCTGGTCTTCTTTTAAACAAAAGATCTGTATTTTAACATGTTTGATAGGGCAAGAGACATGTGGAAGCAAATGTATGGGAGATGAGCAACCCAAGTTCGTAAGTAAAAAGATAAAGTTAACATGAATTGACACTGTTATTTGCTTATCAATCTTTGGCTTGGGTGAGTAGTTTCACATTTAAACAGATTGGTAGATGAAAATCAATTTATGTATTTTTCCTTGGAATTTATGATAATTGAAAATCTTGACACAGCTCAGAGATTGTGAAAGATAGATATTTGATTATGTTCTTACCAATTTCAGGATATTGTCTGGAGAATTTCACATGTAACTTTTGCTAACTTCAATTTTTCAAAGCGCCATCTTTGTGTATTTCACTCAGATTGATCTGTTCGTTCACAGAACGTTTTGCTAGAATCTTTATGCATTAAAAGTTTTCTTTGTTTTTTTTTATGCATTTATTGTTTTATCAGAGTGTCAATAATCAGATCAAATAAAATGTTTCTTGTTAGAAAATTTCTTTTCAGCATGAAGCAAAGATTTCACAAATGTAAATTTTCTTGCTTGGCAAATTTTTTTTTCTTGCAACCCAAAATTGGAATCCAATCCATGAATTTCAAAATGTTTGTGTAAACATCTAAGAGATTTAATATTCAAATCTAAGGTCTTATTTAATGTTGTAAGCCCCTCTTTTTCTTATTTTTTTACTTTTTTTTTTAAACATATATAGGATCTTTGCTAAGAAAAAATGTGCAATTTCATTTATGTGCCATGTCGCTTCTGGATGTAACTGAGGTGGTAGCACCTGTTAGGGTCCCAGCTATGGGCAAACATTTAACCTCCAAACTGGAGTCAAAACACCATGAAAGTATAAGAATAGATTTTTATAGTAAAAATACCAGCAATGCATTTTTGAAAAACAAAATATTAACAGCAGTATATTTTTAAAAGAAATATATTACCAACAATACATTTTTGAAAAAAAAAAAATGCCAACAATACATTTTTTTAGGGGGAAAAAAAAATTACCAACAATACATTTTTGGAGAGAAAAAAATGCCAACAATACATTTTTTTGGGGAAAAAAAAAAATTACCAACAATACATTTTTGAAAAAAAAAAAAAAAAATTACCAACAATACATTTTTGGAAAAAGAAAAAAAATTGCCAACAATACATTTTTTTGGGGGAAAAAAAAAAATTAACAACAATACATTTTTGGAAAAGAAAAAAAAAATGCCAACAGTACATTTTTTGGTAAAAAAGAAAAAAATTGCCAATAGTACATTTTTGGAAAAAAAAATATTAACAGCAATGCATGTGACTCTTGACAAAAAACCCTTTACAAAAATACATCAATGAAAATCTACAAACTGATTTTTTTTTAGAAAGAATGTATTTTTTATTCATCTGAACCTATCCCTAAAATCTGGTTGGTATTAAATAACCTATTATGGTTGATATCCCATAAAGCAAAATAAACCAAACTTTAAGGACATAGGCGATCATGGCTCTCTACATCTACTTGTCGCTTGTAGCTCTTATTAAGTTTTGTCTTTTTTTGTTATTTCTCCCAAATCCTGTTCTACCATCCATTTGCTCAAGCTCATCAAGTACGTTACAGTCTGCTTTCTTTTTGTTTTACTTATGTACTAATGAACTTTTTAGGTGTACATTTGTATGCAAATATACTTTTCTGCTACTTTTTTACTTTTTGAGTTATGCTTTTCATACCTAAAGAAACATAAGTCTCAGTTCAATTACAGGTAAAAATTCAAAGATTGAGAATCCAGAATTTAACTAGCTACTTATTAAAATAGTAGTTTAATAAGTGGAATTTTAAAAAGACTTCTCAAGATTTATCAAAAATATTTCATTCTTGCATATTTATAAGTCTACCATTTGTCCTTGTTTTGAATATTGCTAGCACCGATGATCTTGTGCTCCTTTTATATAATTAGATAAAATCCAAAAAAAATCAGCAATATTATTGGTCTTGACCTGACTTCTCAGCTTAATTTTCCCACTGCCATAATGTAGCTTCCCTGTGCCTTTTCTATAAATACTTTCATGGTAATTGTTTGGATGAACTCTTTGCTATGGTACCGAGACTATGAATTTAAGTGCAGTACTAGATTAGCAGCAAGGTTTCATCAATTTACACTTGAATTGGCTAGATGCAATCATTCGATGCTAACAGTTTCTTCCCTCTCACTTGTGGAACTCTTTTCCAGCCCCATGGTTTCCAGCCAACTTTGATCTTCAAAAATTCAAATGCAATGTCAGTCATTATCTATAGACTCTTTACATCTCTCCTCCTTTGTATGATGATAAACTACACTTGGCAGCAAGGCCTCTGATATGGAGATTAGAGAATTTGAGGATTGTGGAACTCCCTCTTAATTGCTGTTGTTCCCAAGTCCACCCTGACTCTAGGTGGTAGCACTTGTTAGGGTTCCAACTATGGGCAAATAGTGAACCATCCAAAACAAAACCTTATGAAAGTATAAAAATACATTTTATGGTAACAATACTAGCAATATATATATATATGAATTACCAAAAATACATTTTTAAAGTATAATGATCAACAATACATTTTATTCAATAGTTGAATGCATAAAATTGTGTTGAAGCCATAAAATTATGTTCAAAATATTTAGATTTTGGCATTAAATGACCCACAGAGGTTGATATGCAGCTAAACAAGATCAACCAAACAACTAACATGAGAAAAAATTGTTCATGATATCAATTGATATAATATCCTACAATTTCTTAAAGAAATCAAACTGTATTCTAAAATATAACTTCAACAATTCTACAACATAAAACACACATATCACTGCTTCTAGTAATTATGTCCATACAAACATGTATATGCACGAAATCTGAGTATCATCTACTCTGTATTCAATTGTGAAAGCAGAATAACATATATCATATATTTCATTACTTCAAAGGTCCCAAGAAAATTAAATTTCAGCATTAAATGACTCGTAAGGAGTTGATATGACATTAAACAAATCTATCAAATCCACTATCTTTTAATCTCTTCAAGATATCCAGATCAATTAGAACCCAGCCCTCCCTATTCTTGATGTATTTTTGCCATGATTGAAAACCTTTCCTCAAAGTCTTGATGATGTTGTATGCCACCTTTGCATTGTGATGGCACAGACCATCTACTTACACACAATTCAAACCAGCTTTCCTTGTCCTTCCTGGCCTCATGCTGAACTACTCTGTTTGTTTCTTGTCACCTTACCTCACCATCTTCCATGACTTTCTGCTTATTCTTGAGATCTCTCTGCCTGTTGATCAACTGAAGATTCTCCTCAGAGATCCTTGACTGATGAGCTCTTGTTTCCTTCCGAAAAACCATTGCTGTGGTATTAATAACTTCCTCCAGAACATGTACATCTTGTTCAGTGGCTGTTGTTCTTCCAGCATATTCCATATTCATCACTTTAAACATGTTGTTAAGAGCCACATTGTCAGCTGTTCTCATCATTGGATAATAAAATGCACCCAGGTTCAGCTAAGTACTTCATGCCTGTGGTTTCACTCTTGATCCTAAGGCTGACAGCGATTCCTACCAGGTTGTGGCCTGAACCACAATAAACATCTGGGTAAACCCTCAAATTTAAAACACACCTCAGCTACCATCAAACTGGTTCCTATGACTGTCACGTATATCTCTGCCTCATGCAGGATGTTTTTGATGTAAACTTCATTGTTTATTTAAAATATATATAACTCCTAAACTAAATTTGAATAGGTACCCCCTTGACCTGCTTCATTTCAATTCCCAGCCCATTGATTGATTCATTCATTCATCTTTTTATGACTTATCAACTCTTTGGAGGTTATTTAAAGCCAGAAAAATATTTTTAGATTTCTAAGAATTTTTTTCTAGAGATAATGATTTAGTGATATAAGTCTTACTCATTAACCTATAGCTGGGGGGAGAACAGGTGGATTCATGCATTTCCAAAGGGTATTTCTTACGGCCATATCATTTTGAAACATTGGTTCCCATACGATCACCAAAGTTAAGTAACGTCAAGTCTGGTTGATACCTAGAGGGATGACTGCTTTGAAATACCAGGTGATGTAAGTTTGATTGTGTAGCTTGTGTAATGGATAATGGCACAGAATTGTTAATTGGAGAGTCATGTTCAAATTTCAGTTGGGTTTGTTACATTCACTTACATAGAAATACCCTTTGGAAATGCATGAATCCACCTGTTCTCCCCCAGCTATAGGTTAATGACTAAGACTTATATCACTAAATCATTATCTCCAGAAAAAAAATTCTTAGAAATCTAAAAAATATTTTTCTGGCTTTAAATAACCTGCACAGTGTTGATAAGTCATAAAAAGATGAATGAATGAATGAATCAAGAAAACCATCTCTGTCTGATGTTAACACCAATCTTGCTGTTGTCTCCATCCTTGGCAGTGAACTCTCCTGCAACCATCACGATGTCCTGACTTGGACAGTTGTTCTAGATGTTTTTCACAGCTCTGAAGAAAGCCTCCACATCTTTATTTGCATATGCAGCATAGGTGTAGACTTAGAGAAACAATATTTTACTTGACCCTTAAACAGTAGACATCCTCAACTGAGGTTTCATTGGAGATCAGCATATATCATTAATTGATGATTTTTAACCTTTTCCAGCGATACAAAGATCATTCATGATTCAAATTTAAATGACTAATTGGCATCTCTCCAAGATTCATTTGGTTGTTATTTACTAGGATTCATGCATTCATATAATTTCCTCGGTTTGATTTCCTGCAAATAAAGCAGTAACAACAATCCAAAGACACTGTTATGTCTGCTGCTTACTTCTTGAAGAGAAAAGCAGTAAAAACAAAATGGTGACAAATTGCTGCCAAGAATGCACATCAAATGCATCAAGCAGTATCATACTGTTTAAAACATTAAATTTAGGAAACTATCAGTTAGGTGCCACGCGTGATACATGCTTAAGCAATCATGTGTCTTTCGATACATGACTAACTAGGCAGATTATTTTTTCCCACAGTAGGTTGCCATTTCTATCTGCGGTAGACCAGTTGCCATCCAAGGCTATAGAACCCGTTCTGTCCTGCTATTTACCTATAGCTGGAGGGAGACTAGGATTCATACCTTTCCCAAGGATAATAGCATGTAAGTGAATGGATTTGACTGAAATTTGAACTCGGCTCTCCGATTCCTCAGTCCGAACCGCTATCCATTACCCCACTATGCCTTTGTTTTATTTCCCCTTTTTTTATTTTTATAATTGAAAAGAGTTAAAAATATCATTTTTAATTTTTTGTATACAGATAAAGTGAAAATAGGCATAAAAACTTAAAAAGAATGAAAATTCTCTTTATTTTTATTCCCCCCCCCCCGCTTTTTTGTAACTTATTTGGTATGCATGTTTGTGTAACCTTTCCCATCATTTAAAGCAGTGATTCTCAACTGCCATGTCACGGCACACTAGTGTGCCATATGATCGTCTTAATTGTGCCGCAAAATAATGTCACAGCATACATATGTAAGTGTATGCGGAAATAGTAATACTACAGTGTTCAGTCAGTTATGTGCCATGTGTGATGCACTCTTAGACGATCATGCCATATCTATGAGAATAGAATCGATGTACAATAATTTATATGGTAATATACAAACTTCTAAGTGCCATGTCTGTTCAGGATGTTGGCAATCATGTCTCTCCACAATTTTCTGTCCTCTGTTTGTCTTAGTAAATTTTGTCTTTTTGCTGTCACTCCTAAACCCTCTTCTGCCACCCAGTTCATTATGTAGGTTATGCACTGTTTTCCTCTAGCCCTCAATATGCCCTGTGAGTGTAAAATTTTCCAAGCCTTTCTTCCTTATTATGTGCCCTAGAAATTTCAACTCTCTGATGTTAAGTATAAAGGTCCTTTTTGTTTCCATTTTCTTTAAAACTTTGTTGTTGCTCACATGTTCAGTATATGGTATTCTTACCATCCTTCTGTAGATCCACATTTCTGTTGCTTCAAGTCTCTTCTTCATCTGTGAAGAGATTGTCCAGCATTCACATCCATATAGTAGGACAGGTATTATGTAACAGTTCAGTACTCTTTTCTTTGTTTCTAATCAAATATTTCTGATTCTTAATACATTGCTTAGCTTTTGGAAGGCAACTTTCACTATCCCAATTTCAGATTTCAGTATCACACTTTCCATCCTCTGTTAAAACACTTCCCGGATATTGAAATTGTTGTACTTGCTTGATTTTGCTGTCTCCAATTTGTTATTTGCATATTAGACCGTTCCTTTTTCTGACAACCATGCAATCTATCTTCTTGTAATGATACGTGTGAACACCTTACGATATTTTACCACTTGGAGGAAAGTAGCTCTCAGTTACACATACTAAATCATTAAGGCACAATGACAACATATTTTAAAATGTTTGCTGGTACTATATTTTCAATGGGATATTGTTAATGCAAACCTGTAAGAAACTAATGTATTCTTATATACGCCTACACATACATTCAAATTTGGGGCAAAATTTCCTGCCTGTTCAAATGGCTGCACAATTTCATTTTACCTGTCAGCCATGTTTATCTTCTGCAGATTTTTTTCCCAAACCAGGCATTAAAGCCATTAAAATACAATGGGTTAGAAGTAGGAACATTGTTAAATAGTGAGAACTAAAGACGAGAAATCAGGAAGATAGTAGATAGCGATTGACATTGCATTTAAATTTTTTAACATTTAAAGTTGGTTGGAAAGCATGGAGTTAGAAGGGAGTTCCACAAGTGAGAAGTGCGAGAAAAACTGTCAGCATCAAACTTACGGTTACATCTAGCTAGTTCATCTGTAAATTAGTGAAACCTTGTTGCCAATCTTGTAATGTGCTTAAATTCATAGTGAAGAGATGATCTGAACAATTACCATGGAAGTATTTATAGAAAAGACAAAGAGAGGTAATCTTTTGGTGGTGGGAAAGTGACTGAAGCCAAGCTGTCAGATCAGGGCCTATAATATTGCTGATTCTTCTTTGGATTTTATCAAGAAACTCTAGATAAATAGCAGGAGCATCAGACCATATGTGGCAGCAATATTCTAAGTATGGATGAATGGTTGTTTAAATTCGCCTATCAATCATGTTTTTCCTGTTTTATTCTTATTTATAATGACCTGAAGAAATTATCTTAAGTAATAATTATGGTATTACTATAATCTTTGGGTAAGGTTTTTTATGATCAGTCGATCTTTGTTTTTATTATAATCTGGAGACAAAACAAAAATATTTTAAGAATTCCAAGAGAATAGCTAATATTTATATTGGAAAGAAAACTTTGCAAATGTTTATTAAACTTAATGAGTTTAAAGTAATTTTTATGATTCTAATAATAAAAACAATATTGTTCTGAGTGAGGTATTTCATGTTAAGTTTATTTTGTCTCGTATTGCACTGCCTTGTTGTCTTGCATCACAATGTTTCTTTCTACTTTCTTTTTTCTTTTTTTAATAATTAGGTTTTGAAATATTTACATGCAGCTTGAATTGATCCAAAACAGTAATTTTTGACCTGTTGACATTTTTTTTTTTTTATATTTTCTATTTTTAGGATGTTGAACCCAAATTAAAGTATGACCGTCTTGGAAATGATTTAACTGCTATTTTGAGTAAAGATGCCGCAAGTTGTATGGCTGTTCATTCCAAGGTAAGTTTTTTTTTTTTTTTTTTTTTAAATAAAGGTTGAAAATTACCTTCTGATATTTGAAAATTCATTTAATTTTAAAGTACCATATTGCTTTCAGTCATGGTTTTGCTTACGGCTATATCATGTTGAAACATGGGACCCTGTATGATCACCGAAGTTAAGCAACATCTAGCCTGGTCAGTACTGCTTGAGAATACTAGATGCTGTAAGCGTGGATGTGCAGTTGGTGTAATGGCTTGGAATTGTTAATCGGAGTGCTGCGTTCCAATTCTGTTTTGGGTTCATTATATTCACTTACATGAAAATACCCTTCTGAAAGGAATGAAGCCACCTTCTCCCAACCCCCAGCTATAGGTTAATTAGTAAGACTTGTATCACTAAATCATTATCCCCCCCCTAAAAAGTTCTTAGAATCTAAAAATTTTTTTCTGGTTTTAAATAACCTGCAAAAGGTTGATAAGCTGTAAAAAATAATCAATCTGACAGTCATGATTTTAAGTCATAATAGGAGTGCACTGGATTCTGTATAATAAAATTTCAATATATATACATATCCCCTATGTACTGGTAAATATAGTATCTTTTATCTTTATTTATACCAATATCTTTCTGTTTGTCAGGCTAGACTGTTTTATTAAAAGAATAAATCCAGTCTAATAAATAACTTTAATTTAACTATGGTTTTCCTAGTTAAATTTCATTTTTGAGTGGCTTTAAGGATGATTACAAATGGATTTTTAAATGGCTTTGATATCCTGGTATTAAAGACATTTTCTTTAAGTGTTCAGAAATTCTCATTTAGTTTTTGATTCCAAAGGCTTTGCTTCTTCAAGATGTTGTCCGAAAACAAAATCACCAAAAATAATTTCAAGAAAAGGGTTATTCGTTGATTGACGTATCTATGAATGTTCTAGATTATATAAAAGACAAATGGCCCTATTGAAATTAGTTTTACTTTACCTATATTTTTTTAAATAACAAATAAATAGTAAACTGAGAGTGATGTAATATCCATTATTGATCACTGGAAAGGAACTATAATGGTAACATTAGTTGTTTCCCCACTCTTCTCTCTCTCTCTTCTGTCATTTCCTCTTCTCTCTCTCTCCTGTCATTTCCTCTTCTCTCTCTCTCCTGTCATTTCCTCTTCTCTCTCTCTCCTGTCATTTCCTCTTCTCTCTCTCTCCTGTCATTTCCTCTTCTCTCTCTATCCTGTCATTTCCTCTTCTCTCTCTCTCCTGTCATTTCCTCTTCTCTCTCTCTCCTGTCATTTCCTCTTCTCTCTCTATCCTGTCATTTCCTCTTCTCTCTCTCTCCTGTCATTTCCTCTTCTCTCTCTCTCCTGTCATTTCCTCTTCTCTCTCTATCCTGTCATTTCCTCTTCTCTCTCTATCCTGTCATTTCCTCTTCTCTCTCTATCCTGTCATTTCCTCTTCTCTCTCTCTCCTGTCATTTCCTCTTCGCTCTCTATCCTGTCATTTCCTCTTCTCTCTCTATCCTGTCATTTCCTCTTCTCTCTCTCTCCTGTCATTTCCTCTTCTCTCTCTCTCCTGTCATTTCCTCTTCTCTCTCTCTCCTGTCATTTCCTCTTCTCTCTCTCTCCTGTCATTTCCTCTTCGCTCTCTATCCTGTCATTTCCTCTTCTCTCTCTCTCCTGTCATTTCCTCTTCTCTCTCTCTCCTGTCATTTCCTCTTCTCTCTCTCTCCTGTCATTTCCTCTTCTCTCTCTCTCCTGTCATTTCCTCTTCTCTCTCTCTCCTGTCATTTCCTCTTCTCTCTCTCTCCTGTCATTTCCTCTTCTCTCTCTCTCCTGTCATTTCCTCTTCTCTCTCTCCTGTCATTTCCTCTTCTCTCTCTCCTGTCATTTCCTCTTCTCTCTCTATCCTGTCATTTCCTCTTCTCTCTCTATCCTGTCATTTCCTCTTCTCTCTCTATCCTGTCATTTCCTCTTCTCTCTCTATCCTGTCATTTCCTCTTCTCTCTCTATCCTGTCATTTCCTCTTCTCTCTCTATCCTGTCATTTCCTCTTCTCTCTCTATCCTGTCATTTCCTCTTCTCTCTCTCTCCTGTCATTTCCTCTTCTCTCTCTCTCCTGTCATTTCCTCTTCTCTCTCTATCCTGTCATTTCCTCTTCTCTCTCTATCCTGTCATTTCCTCTTCTCTCTCTCTCCTGTCATTTCCTCTTCTCTCTCTCTCCTGTCATTTCCTCTTCTCTCTCTCTCCTGTCATTTCCTCTTCGCTCTCTCTCCTGTCATTTCCTCTTCGCTCTCTATCCTGTCATTTCCTCTTCGCTCTCTATCCTGTCATTTCCTCTTCGCTCTCTATCCTGTCATTTCCTCTTCGCTCTCTATCCTGTCATTTCCTCTTCGCTCTCTATCCTGTCATTTCCTCTTCGCTCTCTATCCTGTCATTTCCTCTTCGCTCTCTATCCTGTCATTTCCTCTTCGCTCTCTATCCTGTCATTTCCTCTTCGCTCTCTATCCTGTCATTTCCTCTTCGCTCTCTATCCTGTCATTTCCTCTTCGCTCTCTATCCTGTCATTTCCTCTTCGCTCTCTATCCTGTCATTTCCTCTTCGCTCTCTATCCTGTCATTTCCTCTTCGCTCTCTCTCCTGTCATTTCCTCTTCTCTCTCTCTCCTGTCATTTCCTCTTCTCTCTCTCTCCTGTCATTTCCTCTTCTCTCTCTCTCCTGTCATTTCCTCTTCTCTCTCTATCCTGTCATTTCCTCTTCTCTCTCTTTCATGTCATTTCCTCTTCTCTCTCTCTCCTGTCATTTCCTCTTCTCTCTCTCTCCTGTCATTTCCTCTTCTCTCTCTCTCCTGTCATTTCCTCTTCTCTCTCTCTCCTGTCATTTCCTCTTCTCTCTCACTCCTGTCATTTCCTCTTCTCTCTCTCTCTCCTGTCATTTCCTCTTCTCTCTCTCTCCTGTCATTTCCTCTTCTCTCTCTCTCCTGTCATTTCCTCTTCTCTCTCTATCCTGTCATTTCCTCTTCTCTCTCTATCCTGTCATTTCCTCTTCTCTCTCTATCCTGTCATTTCCTCTTCTCTCTCTCCTGTCATTTCCTCTTCTCTCTCTCCTGTCATTTCCTCTTCTCTCTCTCTCCTGTCATTTCCTCTTCTCTCTCTCTCCTGTCATTTCCTCTTCTCTCTCTCTCCTGTCATTTCCTCTTCTCTCTCTCTCCTGTCATTTCCTCTTCTCTCTCTCTCTCCTGTCATTTCCTCTTCTCTCTCTCTCTCCTGTCATTTCCTCTTCTCTCTCTCTCTCCTGTCATTTCCTCTTCTCTCTCTCTCTCCTGTCATTTCCTCTTCTCTCTCTCTCCTGTCATTTCCTCTTCTCTCTCTCTCTCTCCTGTCATTTCCTCTTCTCTCTCTCTCTCTCTCTCTCCTGTCATTTCCTCTTCTCTCTCTCTCTCCTGTCATTTCCTCTTCTCTCTCTCTCTCTCCTGTCATTTCCTCTTCTCTCTCTCTCCTCTCACTTCCTCTTCTCTCTCTCTCTCTCTCCTCTCACTTCCTCTTCTCTCTCTCTCTCTCCTCTCACTTCCTCTTCTCTCTCTCTCTCTCCTCTCACTTCCTCCCTACTAATTTTTATTCTCTATTTCTTTTCAGTTCCTGGCCTTAGGCACTCATAATGGCACAATTCACATTCTTGACCATGCTGGAAATAATATAAAAACAATCAATCCGGTAAGAAAATATTGTCCACTATTTTGCTTTTATCCCCTTTGTGCATTTTTTTCATTTTTAGAAAAATTTGTTCAAGACAATTTTTATAAATTATGAGAAATTGAGATTCACTTTTCTTGAGACTTTCATAGATATTTTTACATTGCATAAAATTTAATATCTTTTTATGCTGCTTCTTCATTATTGTTCATACTAGTTTGCAAATAAAACTTAGTATGTATATCATTAAAAATGTCCATCACTAATGCTTGCATTAAATCATGACCACTGACAATCCCAAACCACTTGTTTTTCAGTAACAGCGATGATGTGCTAAAATTTGCTAAAACAAATTTTAGGTTTTTTTATATTCTTTTTTTTTTCATTCTTTTTTTTTCATTCTTTTTTTTCGTTCTTTTTTTTTTCCTTTTTTTTCTCCTTTTTTTCCTTCCTCCTTTTTTTTTTCCTCTTTTTTTCCTTTTTTTCTTCTTTTTTTTTCTTTTTCTTTTTTTTCTTCTTTTTCCTTTTTCTTCTTTTTCCTTTTTCTTCTTTTTCCTTTTTCTTCTTTTTCCTTTTTCTTCTTTTTCCTTTTTCTTCTTTCTTCTTTCTTCTTTTTCTTCTTTTTCCTTTTTCTTCTTTTTCCTTTTTCTTCTTTTTCCTTTTTCTTCTTTTTCCTTTTTCTTCTTTTTCCTTTTTCTTCTTTCTTCTTTTTCTTCTTTCTTCTTTTTCTTCTTTCTTCTTTCTTCTTTTTCTTCTTTCTCCTTTTTCTTCTTTTTCCTTTTTCTTCTTTTTCCTTTTTCTTCTTTTTCCTTTTTCTTCTTTTTCCTTTTTCTTCTTTTTCCTTTTTCTTCTTTTTTTTTTTAAAGAAAATGACAAAAACTAAGCAGCATTTTCAATACTTTTCCAGAAAAATAATGTTCTCTGTACATTTTTGTTATGGAAAAATGATTTTCAGTACCTTTCTCTAGTAAATCTACTAGAATTTCTCAGATAAATCATTGTAATAATAATTTTTCTTTTTTTTTTTTGTATTTCTTTCAAATCATTTTCATAAAATAACATATTCATAAATAACATATTCGAATGGACTGAAGTAGACATGCCTATTTAAATATATTTATACATCATTTATTATAGCTTGTGTATATCATATATGCTAAATATATAAACATTTGAATATATTTTTATTTTGACACATTAAGCAGATCAAACCGCATCATTAGAATCATATCTAGTTTTTACAAGTTGTCATATATTTACTATTCCATTGGATTCTTATTCAAAATCACACACACACAAAATAAGAGATACCTAAGGTTCAAAATGCATTTTAAAAAATGAAAAAAATCTTTCTTGAAACTTTAGTTTTAGATTAAATTTAATATTCCCAATAAGCAAAATACTTTGGCTTATTTCAAAATGAATTTAAATTGACTGGAATAACTTTTTTTCTGATTATCAGTAAAATCTATAAATTCATCCACATTGAAAAAAATCTGTCAACACTACATAATTCTCTTTATTAAAGAATCTTTCAAATATAAAATATATTTTTCTGAAACGTTGAGAAAAATTAGCTGATTTAAAGTTTAGTTAACCTGAATTGAAACAAATATTACTTTTAGTTTAAAATATCACAATAAAATCAATTTTAACATGGAGTGGGGGGGTATGACATGTTCAGTAATTTATTGACAGCCTGATGCCTGGGAAATTTAAATAAAATCTGAAATAAATTACTTAATACTTAAACAGCTTTTCATATAATTTTTAACTATTTAGTAATCTTTAAAATTTCAGTTATTTTATTGATTTTTAAATTCTTTGGCTTTATAGTCATACTTATGAAGACATTTGTTGAGAATAGTTTGAAAATTACTAATAAAATTAAAATTTATTATATTTATATTTGTACACAAAAAAATTTAAAATTTTAAAAAATATTCAAGGTCATTGAATTGTAGTGAGTTTTTCTATTTATGATTAGTAAATAGTTTTAATAACAATAACACTTGACCACTACAAATTTTAAAAGATTTAAAATTGTATAAATTATTCTAGTTAAAATTTATAACAGTGAAAACAATTCTTGTAAAAAATTAATTATTTTTTGAAAAAAAATTTTTCATAGGGTCCATAATATATTTTATTCTTAAAATCAATTAAAGGCTTTTCTAATTAAATAATGTCTTTCAATCTATTTTTTTTTTTTTTTTAATACAATTCTTTGCAGATTTTCTGTAACTGGAGATCCTGTTTGACCAAAAAATTAGATGATTTAAATTCACCGAGGACTTGTCCTTATAATTAATATAGGCATTAAGCACTATCAAAATTTCATAAAATTAAATGAGTAGGAGGTAACCAATATAAAAAAAAAAATTTTTAACCATGGTTTTCTAAAAAGAAAATGCTTGAAAACATTATTTAATTTCTGAATAGGTCCTGAAAGATTTATTAAAATCCGGCATCTGATTTTTGCAAGAATTTTTCACCACAAAACGACTTCAATTTATTTTACTAATTGATGGTCCCATATGGTCACTAGAAAAACAAAATTTTAAACTAAAATTTCCAAGTATTTAAAAAATAGAACACAAGCAGATTTGGGGTAAATGAATGCCTCTTATACATTGAAAAAATACGATACTTGGTTTATATACCCTTAAACTTTGATAGTTGTTTATCTTTAAGCATTACCAAAAAGAATTTCAAAATTTTATAAAATTAAATGAGTAGGAAGTAACATTTTTACCAAAGAAAATGTTTGAAAATATAATTTCATTAATTTCTGTTCTGAAGTCCTGAAAGATTTATTAAAATCTGACTTCTGATTTTTGCAAGAATTTCCAAATCAATGTATTTTTTACCACAAAAAGACTTCAATTTATTTTACTAATTGATGTATACCCTTAAACTCTGATAATTGTTTATCTTTTCTTCATTTGATCTCAGATACTTATGATTATTTTTCTTCAAGATTTTTTCACTTACACAAGCATTTTACTTGAAATAGCAGATTGGTTTTGACATCATTTTTTTTTTTTTTTTACCACAGATGAGTGTGAGATTTTTTTGATAGTTCTCTATTTTCCTCAACCTACCGTGAACTAAAGTGAATTTCCATTGAAAGTTATTTCAATATTTTAATGCATTTCTTTTGGCTTAGATTGGGTTTCAAACAAGGAGAACGTTTCATGGTGTTCTTATCAGTGTTCCAACATTTTTTAGATTAGCTTTCAAGCAAGGAGAACATTTCATGGTGTTCTTATCAGTGTTCCAACTTTCTTTAGATTAGCTTTCAAGCAAGGAGAACATTTCATGGTGTTCTTATCAGTGTTCCAACTTTCTTTAGATTAGCTTTCAAGCAAGGAGAACATTTCATGGTGTTCTTATCAGTGTTCCAACTTTCTTTAGATTAGCTTTCAAGCAAGGAGAACATTTCATGGTGTTCTTATCAGTGTTCCAACTTTCTTTAGATTAGCTTTCAAGCAAGGAGAACATTTCATGGTGTTCTTATCAGTGTTCCAACTTTCTTTAGATTAGCTTTCAAGCAAGGAGAACATTTCATGGTGTTCTTATCAGTGTTCCAACTTTCTTTAGATTAGCTTTCAAGCAAGGAGAACATTTCATGGTGTTCTTATCAGTGTTCCAACTTTCTTTAGATTAGCTTTCAAGCAAGGAGAACATTTCATGGTGTTCTTATCAGTGTTCCAACTTTCTTTAGATTAGCTTTCAAGCAAGGAGAACATTTCATGGTGTTCTTATCAGTGTTCCAACTTTCTTTAGATTAGCTTTCAAGCAAGGAGAACATTTCATGGTGTTCTTATCAGTGTTCCAACTTTCTAAAAACATTGTTGGTCATAATGTTCATATTTTGAAGTCAAATCTCGTTATCCTTTCTGTTATTACATTCTTCAGACCTACAATTCATTTGCTAGTACACCTTTTCCTAGAATACACACATTTAAAACATCTAATCTTAGTTATTAATAATTCTTATTTTCATGAAATGTTCATTAAACAATACCAATGTCATCCATAAATGTTCTTGCTCTTTTTCCGTCCTGGGTAAGACGATAAACTACATCCGTGTCCTGGGTGAAACGATAAACTACGTCCAACAGCAAGGCCTCTGATCAGGAGGTTTTGAGGAGCATGGAACAACCTCTTAATTGCTGGTGTTCCCACATCCACCCTGACCCAGGGTGGTAGCACCTGTTAGGGTCCCAGCTATGGGTAAATATTTGACCCCTAACCTGACTCAAAACACTATTAAAGCATAAAAATAGGATTTAATACCAGAAATACTTTGTAAAAAAAATTACTACCAGCAATAAATTTTTTGAATAAGAATATTACCAGTAATAAAAATTGTCAGCATTAAATAACCCATTGTGGTTGATATGCCGTAAAACAAAACAAACCAAATCTTGCTCTTCGTAGGATTAATACATGAACATCACATTCATGTTACCTATATAACTACCACTATATCTTGTAAGTTAACTTGTAATTTGTCCAAAAGAATTTACCAGTTGTGCTCATATTAATGAACATGGGCTGAGAGGTAGTGATATTTCTACCAGCATATACCAAGCACTTGTAAACAATGTGTATATTATAGACAGCATTAATTAGATGTGGATAAACATTAAATGATACAAAAAAATCAGTGGGTGCGAACAGATCATATAAAAATATTTTTTTAAATTTTTATTTTTATTTTTTTTTTACAAGATTTTCTAAAAAAAAAAAAAAAATTGTTTCAAAAAGAATTTCATTCATTTCTGAATAAGTCCTGAAAATGTCATTAAAATCTAACAATTATCTGATCTTTGCAAGAATTTTTAAACAATGTATTTTTCACCTTTAAAAAAAAGCTAAAATTTCCCATACAAATTTAGGGTGGCATTGGTGCCAGATAAATAAGACTTTTAACCAAAATTTACCAGGTTCTAAAAAAAGGATTAAAAAAAGATATTTTATTTTGCATAAAATCCTGTGACTTTTTTCCTCTTAATAATAACACAAATGTTTTGATGATAAAAATTTGCTTATATTTTTGGCACTTCCCATTATATATCCACCTTTTTACTTTTTTTTTTTTAAAAGTGAATTTTTGGGAGGTACCTGTATATAAACAAAATATGTATATTATATAAAACATGTAAACTAAATTTACAACCATTTTTTTTTTTTCAGGATTCACTTCTTTTTCACTATGATTCTTTTATACATATCTCCTCCCATCATTAAATTATTTTCATGTCCTCTTTTGCAAAAGAAATACATTTACATTCCACCCATTTTCATTTATGTCATTTTCCCATGAACCTTGTTTGACAGAAATATCTTTTGACAGTTGGGAAATGGACATGTTTATTAAAAAGTTTATTATTCTCAGTCTGTTATAGATACCTCTGCTTTTCTGCAAAAAAAAAAAAAACATACCGTGATGAAAAAAAGGTTCCAAACTTGATAAAAACAAAGTTTTATTGTGAAAATGTTTGTTATTAAGAAGGAAGACCAAAGTATTTTTTTTATTATTTTATTAAATTTTTTAATCTTTTCTAGCATGTTCAAAATGTTTGTTAAAAATCTTATTTTACTTGTGTCAGCAGTTGGCCAAATAGTACTATAGCGCCTTTTTTGTAGTAAAGACACATTGTTTTGGAAATTCTTGCAAAAATCAAATAATTGTTGGATTTTAATTAAATTTTCAGGACTTATTCACAAATCAGTTAAATTGTATTTGAATTTTTTTTTTTTTTTTTTTAAATCTTTGTAAAAAATAATTTTGTTTCTTGATTTTATGAAATTTTGAGAAATTGAAATATCAGCCTCTTTATATTTATATTAGTTAAAAGCCGGTCTCTTTGGGGAATTTAAATTCGTTTTTGTCAAACAGAAATCCCATTTACTGAAAATCAATATAATTTCTGTTTGAAATATACCAGAGTATTTTGCTTATTGGAAATAATAAATTTAATCCTTTAGCTTTCAATTAAAATGAAAATGAAAGCTTTAAGAATGACTTTTCATTCTTAAAAATCAATTTAAACCTTAGGTATCGTGATTTTACTGAAGGTACCTAGTCTACTGTGTTTCCTGATTATCTTTATGTTATTTCTATGTCAAAGGACATATTTAGTCACATTTACATTAAATTGTTTTATATTGTCAGAGGTACAAAGAAAATATTGTTGATATATGATGTGTTACTCAAAAGTTTGAGAAAACTTTGCATAGAGGATTTCTAAAAGAGAGAAAAAATTATACAAAATGATGTTTCTCTTTTTTTGGTGTGGACTACTTTCAAGTTTTGTGGAAAATATTTGGTTAGACTAGGTAATAGTTTTTGTTTTTTTTTAAAGCTTATCACCCCAAGCAAGGCTGGAAGCCACTAGCACGCAAGGGGTTACAGAAGGTTTGGAGGAAGAGCAGATAGGAGTGGTAAAGGAGAGGATGTGGAGAAAGATAGTGGATCGATCAAGGCAAGAGGGTTACAGAAGATTTGGAGCGAGAGCAGATAGGAGTGAAAGGATGTGGAGAAGGGAAGTGGATAGATCAAGGCAACTGGAGATGTCGATTGACGTTACACTTAAATAGTTGGAGATTATATTTGTCAGGGAAACAGGAATAAGGAAGGGAGTTCTACAGGCGAGATGTGCGAGACATGAAGCTATTGGAGTAGAAGAGACGTCTACATCTAACAGTTTCATCGGTGAAGGGTGGGAACGGGATGTCAGCCTCGTAGGACGTTTAAATTCACGAGGCCTAAGGACCAGCGAAAGCAGCTCCTCGGAGCAATTACCGTGAAAGTACTTGTAAAAAAGACAGAGCGAGGCAACGTCGCGTCTGTGAGAGAACGACTGCAGACGAGATGACAGATCAGGGCCAATTACATTGCATATCCGTCTCTGGATCTTATCAAGAACCCTGAGGCAAACAGCAGGGGCTCCAGACCATATATGGCAGCAATACTCCATGCAAGGGCGAATGGTTGATTTATAGATTTGGAGGATCGATTCCAGGGAGAAAAATTTGGTTCACTTGATTGATGAACACATTGATGAATCTTAAAATGTTTTAACTCATCATTTGAATTTAAAAAAAAAATAAAGACCATCTTCATACAAACAGAGAGATATGAGGCACAAACCTTCTTCATAGAAAATAGTAATTGTGAGAATAGCCGTTTCGATACAAGAAACATTAGATATTCACTGACTAAACAGTTAACCTGTCAGTTGAAATTTATAAAATATTTTTCATAAATTAGTTTTTCAGGGAAATAGGTTTCTCGAGTCCATTATTATCACTCTCTCTAATACTGATCAGAGCTTCCATCGTAACCTTTTGTTTAAGGCTGATAGCCATATCTCCTTGAAACACTGAATCACCGAAGTTAAGCAATGTCAGGCCAGTCAGTACCTAGATGGGTGACTGCTTGAGAATACCAGATTCTGTAAGCTTGGATGTGTAAATGGTATAATGGATAACAGCTCAGAATTAGAAGTTGGGGAGCAAATTTCCAATTACAGTTATGTTCATTATATTCATTTATGCTCAAATACTCTTGGGAAAGGTATAAATCTACCTCTTTTAACCCCCAGCTATGGGTTAATTAGTAGATCTTGTATCAGTAAAAATCATTACCACCAAAAAAATTCTTACAATCTAAAGATGTTTTCTGGATTTTAAATAACCAGAAAAGATTGATAAGCCATAAAAAAACAAAAAAACAAATCCATCAATGTTTAAGGTAGTAGGGGAAGTCAACATGATTATTTTCTCTTCTAGTTACATGTGATATGTATTTTTGTTGTTGCTGCTGTTGAAAGTCTTCAAGTTATGTGGTTTTTATTTAGCAAAGTTCTTTGTGGTTCTATAGCACCAGCCTATAGAGTCTGGCGAAAGATTATTTTTTTAAAACCTAGATTATTCACTTGAAGCCATTTTTAAACATTGATCTGAAATACACAGTTGGATATAGCTGACAATTTGGACATTTCTGAACGGTTTGGATGTCATGTATGACATCTATATGAGAGTCTTGATCTGATGAGGCTATTTAGGAACATAAGATATTTTAGGTTGATATTTTAGTTTCAAAGCATCTTTCAGTGTTGTACAAAAGCACCCACAAGATAACCTACATTTTGTTCAAATTCCTGATCTACTAAATCCATAAACAGTTGTTTGTGATATTTATTCTGTATTTTCTGAAAGATTCACAGTGTAAGCCATCAACTCTCATTTGTTTGTTTCACAGTAGAAAAACACAGAGTAACTTTAATAGTTTGTTCAATGTGTTCAAAATCTATTAATTTTTAGTAGCATCTCACACACACACACACACACACACACACACAAATTCTCTTTTAATTCTGCCTTTGATTCCTTCGCTCATATTGAAAGGATCGGGGAATAGTGTACTCTTGATTCAAATTAAACTATGTTGTAATTACTTTCATTGTAGTAATATCTTGAGTTTTATTATTAATGAATCTGACATTATTACCATAGACGTTAGTGGATGTACAGGTTTCAGTAGACATCTGGGGGTTTTTTTTGGGGGTTTTTTTTTTGTTTTGTTTTTTTCAGCAAGTGAAATTAATGCCCATCAGTCTAGACACAGAAAGTCTTATTAAAGAAAATTTACTTCTTGGCAGGAATTAAACCTGCTTTTCTTTTCTCCTGGGAAAATCCTCTTTTAATTAATCATGCATTACGATTTGGCCATGATGTACAAACTTTCATAGCTGAATTGTAAATCATAAAATAAAAAGTATATGGATTTGTTCATCAGAATATTTGCCATGCAAAAACATATATGAATATGAAGTCTGTCAAAAAAGTATGCAGCTATTTATCCACAAAAATTGGGTAATGGTGTCTTAATCCACTTTAGAGTACATGGAAATTTCTATTATCCATACATTGAATATTTTACAACTTAAGTACAAATCTGCTATAAGTGATAGATAATTACTGTTCCCATGATAAGCAGTTGAACAACTTGATGACAGCCAATTTAAACATTGTTGAAAATAATAAATAAAATGTAAATAAAAAAAAGTGGATTTAAAAGCACAGCAGTAGTATTTTCAATAACATTTTTGACTTTGTTTTGAATTGTATTTTATTTTTAATCATTTTACCCCCAAGCAATGCCATAAAAGCCACTAAGACACAAAGGTTTGCTCAGAATGAAAGAATAATAAAAGAACAGGAGAGAGGATGAAAAGAGAAAAGGAGGAGACAGAAGATGACGATTGATATTACATTTAAATTTTTGAAGACTAGAATTATTTTTGCAACAAGCTGACATATGTTGAAATCCACACAGTATTTAGTATTGTTGAAGCTATCGCTACCATTTTTTGTTGAAACTTACAAACTCTACGTTTCGTTCAATTTCACAGACCAATCAATGAAATTTGAATACGTTGATTTTGGAAAAATACTTTGACAAAAACCCTACTCTATGGTTTAATAATTTCTTTAATTTAATTTTATAGGACTTCATGGTAAACAATATTTTCTAAGAAAATTGCTTTTTTCCTTTTTAACAGTGACGAATAAATTGTTAGGATTTCTTACTCTTGGGCATGCAACATACATAAATATTTCTTTCTGGAGCCAAATTTAAAATTTCTGAAGCATTTGACCTTGTGATTTGTTTATAGTTCTCGCAAATGCAGGATGAACTGGAAACAGGATGCTTACAATTAGCAATTTCAGCAGGGAAATTAGGACCAAGCTGCCAGCCTAGTCCTACGCTTAAATTCATTCAGCCGAGGTACCAAAGAGGAAATCTCATCACAACACTTAAAGTGAAAATATTTATAGAAAAGTAAAGGGAAACTATTATAGTGATGAAAATATTATAGTGACTGAAGCTAAGTTGCCACATTAGGGCTGATAATGTTGCAGATTCTTCTTTGGATTTTGGAAAAAATCTTTTGATCAGTGGTTCTTAACTTTTTCTTATCCAGCATCCCCCTGAGATCTTAATATTCCATCTGTCACCCTTTCTGGATAAGACAAAAAAAAACCTAAATTTCCTAGTCAAATTATCATCAACTACTTAATAAATTAAGAAAAGTCAAGATTTAGTTTTTGATACTGTTTCACACATTTACTTAGCTTGAAACCCTGGCTAAGTGACTTATTATTATATATATTCCAGCATTTTAATATTTTTAAGATTTATTATAACTGAAAAATAATAGTGGCATTGGAAAAGATAACTGCTTTTTCTTTCTTGTGTTAATGTGTGTCCCCCACCCAACCAATAATGACTAACATTGAAATATGAAGTCAGATTTTGTCAACTTCCCCCTCACTTTTCTTCAGATGGAATAAAGAGAAATGCCAGCTGTGTGCCCTACCCACACTATTTCCATTACTTATGATTGGATGCAAGAAAACTTGTGTGTGTATATATATATATATATATATATATATATATATATATATATATATATGTGTGTGTGTGTGTGTAATTTGGCAGCAACTTTTCTTTTAAACATGTAGTATTGAATGTTAAAGACAACATCGTCTTGCGTATTTTCTTTTGAATTTTCTCATATTCTCTAATGAGACTTTTTATTTGAAAATGATTTCGAAATATGTATTGTCCATACGATGACCTAGCACTTTCGAACATCATTGTTCATCTTCAGGCTCAATATTTTTAGTCAAAATTTTTTTAAACAAACATTTGCCAATTATCTTGTAAGCGTAATCATGTTGCTACTTTTTTACAAACTAAATAAACATTAAAATCCTTTTAAATTCAGAAGACGCTATGATGTTATCACGTGCATGGCGAAGATGTGACAGCGTGAAAAAGATTTCCACTACACAAGCCAAAAGATCGAAGAATACGTTATAAAATTTAAATATATTATAAACATTGTAATATGTTACCAGAAATATTGTAATCTATACAATTAATAAGAGGTCTTTTGCTTTTAATATGTAATGCCTCTAAGATTTTAAGGCGTCTAATGTTTGTATGTTTATCTATAATTTTAGTATTTTCTATAAGTATTTTACGTATTTCAGATTGCATAAGGGAAACGGTATGTGACTTAATATGTTGTTTAATGGAGCTAGAATTATTTAGATGCAGAGTTAATCTTATATATATATATATATATATATATATATATATATATACACACACAGAAATTAATTTCCGTATTTGATGGCATATAAGATGTACCCCAATTTCAGCAGGGCCAATCAAGAAAAAATTAGTCATTAGTAAAATTAGTAAACCTACATATGGCATATAAGATGCAGGGGAATTTTAGAAGATATTTTTAGTAAAAAAAATAGTGCGCCTTATATGCCGTCAGATACGGTAGTTACAAAGTTAGTGAAATGTTGGTTGTATAAAGTCGTGCTTCCACAAAATTGCTCAGCTACTGAATTTATTCTGAGGGAAGGAAATAATTCACTATTTTCAAAACTCCTTGCATGCTAGATTTTGTGCAAGGCTGCAGTATGCATATTTTTGGTAAATTTGCTTCTCAACTTTCTTAATCATTTAAACACATATTCTGGATTTGATATCACTGAAAAAATTTGATTGTTATTTAATAATTTGTACTGCTTGATTTTTGTGATCTATGAAAATGCTAGTCTTTGCTAAATTTCATCCCTGAACAGAGGCATTCTGTCTGTAAATATGGATTGGCAAACAAAATCACTAAATCATTTCTGAAACAAAGGCAACTCATTTTCTGGCTTGCGAAACAAAAGCAACAGTTTTTTTTTGTTTTTTGTTTTTTTCTTTCACAAAACAAAGGTAACTTGTTTTTTTTTCTTTGGTTCACTAAATCACATAGGTGATATTTTTTTTGTTTTTGTTTCTCTCCCTCTTGTGAAAAAAAGGTAGAGAGAAAAACAAAACAAAGGTGACTTGTTTTTTGTTTTTTTTCGTTGCATTCTGTTGGAATTTCTGATATAAATTATAATTTATTTTTTATCTCAATTAAGATCCACAACGCATTTAATTTTCAACTCCATAAGCTTTACAATAGCTGTATGGTGTGCACTTCACCTGGGCTACAAGCCAGTTTGAATTCAGAGTTGTCCTTCTAGACGAGTTGCTAATCATGTCTAAAGGGCCTAGTCCGCCCCCTACTTATTAATCCATAGCTAGGGGAGTAGAAAAGTATCCAAACCTTTCCAAAGATTATTTGTGTGAAAGTGAATGTCATGAACTTGGCTGGAATTTGAACTCTGCTTGCTGGTTTTATTTTCAGGAACCACTATTTCCCTATCAACATATCCACAATTATTATTATGATACTTTGATGTATTTAGACAATGCTTGCATTTTTGGTTAATATAGTAATTTTTATCTGTTTTTTCTGAGATGTGGAATTATTAATATACACTTATATTTTTGGACTAGTATCCTCATCTTGGTTGTTCTAATCACAATGGCAGATGTCTGAAGACAGCCTTGAGGTTACAATGACCAAAATATTATGATTAGAGCAACGAAGAAATGGACTCTAGTTTAAATTGATCAATTGTGTAGGATTTTTTTCTTTCTCTCCCCACTGGGCAAATTTATTTTAATATCATTATATACTTCTAATATAGTATATGTTTAATAAAGCCTACTTGTGATATATAAACAGCCACTTAATCAAATAGAATGTGTTTCAATTTGATTTCCTTAATGTACAGCACACCTGATATGATTTGTTTGTTAGTCCAACTTTCCCATTTAAACCATGCTGGACCTTTCAGTGAAAAGTAAATTTCAGACGAAACTGACTAATTTCCAATGGAAAATGGCTGCTCTCCTCACATTGGAATAAATTTTGAAAAGGAATCTCATAAACCCTTTCATTTATATTCACCTGATCACCTTTTAGATTACTAGTTTATGTTCAGTTTCTCAAATTCCATTCAGTGGGTGGGGCCAACTTAGATTTTTTTTTTTTTTTTTCAAAGGACAAAATAGGAAACCTATATTCCTGGCGTTTCAATAGACTTGGCAGATAGAATAATATGACAGCAATTAATCTCAAAAACACTAGACTGCATCATAGCAATTACTTTTAACTATATCAAATATTCAAACAGTAAAATCTCTAAACTTGTAGATTGTCTTTCATTTGTAAAAGTCTAAACGCTTTGATCTTCTCTTGTAGATATTTTCTCCTGGTTAAAAAAGAAATGTTATCTATTGACCTCTACTCAGATATTGTTGCTTTTCTTCTTTCCCTACATCCTGGGTATGATGAGAAACTACATCTGGCAGCATGGCCTCTGATTGGGGGGTTTTGTGGAGCATAGAACTACCTCTTAATTGCTGTTGTTCACAGGTCCACCCTAAGCCAGGGTGGTAATACCTGTTAGGGTCCCACCTTTGGGTAAATAGTTAAACTCCAAACTGGGATCAAAACACTATTTAAGTATAAAAATAGATTTTTGTAGTGAAAATACCAGTAATACATTAAGAAAAAATAAATCAGCAATACATTTTTGAAAAAAAAATATATCACTAGCAATACATTTGACTCTTGACAAAAACCTTCTTTACAAAAATATGTCAATGAGACCTGATGTGCAAACTGATTTCTTAGAAGGAATACTTATTCTATTCATATGAATCTATCCTAAGAATTTTGTCAGCAATAAATGACACATTAAGGTGTTGATATGCCATAAAACAAAATAAGCCAAACCAAATCTTCTTTCCCTTGAAGAGTTTTTTCTTGACAAGAGTTCCATAAAACTGTTACACATTTTGCGTTTTCAGATCATCCTCATGAATTATTATTCTTCATAATAACTGAAATTCATGAAGTGATTTTCATTCTACCCATTCATTTATTCGTTTTATTTGTATCTTGTGACATTTATCATGAATAGGTTTTATACAATTTCACATCCCGTTCCCACCCCTTCACCGTTGAAACTGTTAGATGTAGACGTCTTTTCTACTCCAATAGCTTCATGTCTCGCACATCTCGCCTATGGAACTCCCTTCCCTATTACTGTTTCCCTGACAAATACAATCTCCAATGGTTTAAGTGTAGCGTCAATCGTCATCTCCAATTGCCTTGATCTATCCACTTCCCTTCTCCACTTCCTGACATCTTTCATTCCTATCTGCTCTCGCTCTATATCTTCCGTAACCCCCCTGCCTTGATCGACCCTTCGTCCTTCTCTTTCTCCACATCCCTTCCTTTACCACTCCTATCTGCTCTTCCTCCAACCCTTCTGTAACCCCATGCATGATAGTGGCCACCGGCCTTGCTTGGGGTGATACGCTTAAAAAAAAAAAAAAAAAAAAATATGTAAATCAAACAACCAATGACAAACAAAAGACAATAGCTTTACAAATTTTTGTCTGAATTTCTCAGATGAGGATATTTAAATTTGGACTAATGTCATCATCTTTGTTGTTGTCATCACTCGATCACCTTCTGTTTGAATTTCTGGGATAAGGGGTTTACAAATCCCAGGGGCCACTCACGGTCACGTTAGGAGGCTATTTGTGTGTATAGGGGTGGAAGAAAATGGTTAACCCTAACCATGAACAGGTTAAGATTGTAGTGATTGGGGGAAAACATCTTGTTGGGTGTCAGGTTCCACACAGCAGTGGTTCATGGAAAGAAGCTGTTCAAGTGCAACTTACTTCTCACCGATGGAATACGGAGGGAATGCGGGTGGTTTGCTGCTATGTAAGTAGCATGCTACAATGTAAGTGGCATGGCATTATCTTACTATGAAGAGGAAATGTGGTTTGTCCGAACACTTTCCATGGAAGTAGCAGTAGAGCAGTGAGATGCTTGCCACATCCTGCCTGTGGGAGAGAAATTGAAGGATGGAGAATAATTTGTTACCCACAAGGGCTCGGAGATGCTTTTGAACTCTGTCAAAGCTGGAAAGTGGGGTTTGGGCAGCTCCTACCCAGTTATGACAACAGTACTCCATTTTTGGCCTGATCTGGCTCTTGTAGAGGATAGCAAGAGGAGTCTGGTACTTACTGGAGTGGTACAGGGAGCTGACCATCTTACCTGCATCCTTAGCAATGGATTGTATTTACGAGTTCCACTTTTTGGGTGTGAGTTTGAGGCCGAACAGTCTTTCAAGGCACAGTGCTTCCCTGAGAGGACCTCTGTGGCAATGATGGGATGTAGATAGCTTGGTCTTCAAAGCATTGAATGTAACAAGCCAGTTTTTATCCCATTGAGTAGTTTGTGCAAGATTGGAAGAGAGATCAGTTGCCAATCTCTGACCATCAAGAGTTTTAGAGGTGCACTCATATATAGTCATATCATCAGCATAGATGTTTACAAATGATCTGAGTATATTTTTAGGCAGATCATTTAAGTAGGTAAAAAAGAGGGTCGGTTTGAGAAGTGACCCCTGGGGACATCTGCGTTGACCTCTAAGGCTCCAGAGTACTGGCCATTAATAACTACCTTCAAGGACCAACCTGTTAGGAAGGAGTTTATGATTGAGAAGACCCTTCCAATGATTCCATAACTGGAGAGCTTGTGTAGTAAACCTTTGTGCCATACCTTACCGAAGGCCTTTGAGATATCTAGTGCTCTGGTTCTTGAAGTGTGTTTGTTGTCAAGAGCTTTACTGATTCTGTGAGTGATGGTATTTAGGATGTTGGCGGTGGATCGGGCTGACTGAAAGCCATACTGCTCATCACTGAAGAGGTTGTTCTTTTCTAGGTTCTTGACAACCTTCTTATTAATTATAGCCTCATATCACATGCCCATGTTCTTGAAAACCAGGCATATGCTTGACACCTTCCAAATTGGGAAGAATTTCTCCTTTAAGTGGTTGAATAACTTTTCTAGGATTGGGGATAATTCAGGGTTGATATTCTTAAGGAGAACCACTGGAATTTTTTTCTGAGCAGGTGGCTTTCTTAGGGTCAAAGCCTTTGTTAAGTCTAGAGACTTCTCATGCTGTGATGGTAATATTACTGAGGTCATGCTCAGTGAGACGTAGGAACTTTGGGAGGGGATGGTCTTTGTCATCTAACATGGAGTTAGAGGCAAAGATAGAGGCAGATGTTTGCTTTATCTGTCGAGGAAGATATGATCTCAGGGCCATTTATAATTGTGGGCACAGCAGTTTTACTTCTGTTCATGATTTGGTTGGTGATCTTCCAGAATTCATGGGATCCAATTTGTTTCTTTTCAACCTTGTTCTGGACTGCTTGTGCATAGCTGCACTTACAATTTTCTATAATTTTCTTGCATCAACCGCAGGCAGTTCTGAATGCAGTGAGGGCCAAACTATATCACTCCTTGCAATAGATTATGGCTGCAGCACATTCAGGGGTGAACCAAGGTTGTCTGATTTCTGCTGCAATTTTTTGTGGGGTATAAAACTCTATTACAGAAGGGATCCAATCAGTGACAAGGGTGGCAGTTTTGGAGGCAGCATGTTTGAAGAAGGTTGAGAGGGGAGCTTCCATCATGTAGGATTGGAAGCTGCCCCAGTCTGCCTTTACACACACCTACACACACACACGCACATAATTTTTAAATTCAATTCTAATTCATCATGAACTTATTTGTTCTGTCTATATTTCTGAGATGAGGTATTGTAACTATTTACATTCTTCAGGCTATTGTCCTCATCTTTATTGTCATATTCATGATATTTTGGCCATTATATACTCCGGCCTTCTTCGGGTGATATATGTTGGAATTTCCAGAAAAGGCATGACAAGTGGAACTAGAATAATCTACCCCAGTGAATGAAATAAAGGGTTCAGTTCGAAATTCCAACATGTATCACCTGAAGAAGGCGGAAGCATACAATGTCCGAAACTTTGTGAATATGAAAATAAAGTTGAGGACAACAGTCTGAACAATATAAATAGTATAAATACTCATTTGTTCTGTTTTGAAAAACTTTTCTGTTTTGACAATACTTCTAAATCATTTTTCTAAAATATCACTAGTTTTGAATACTTTGTCATTTATTTGGATTTGAATACCGAAATTACTTGCATGTTCTCTCAAAGGTGAAAATTTCTGATCAGGAAGAAATGATTTACATTTTTATTGATGACCTGCTTAAAAAAAAACCAATTAGTTGACAATAAATCAATGAAAATTATTTCTACTATTATGTCTGGCCACATGAATAATTTTTGGAGAGAAAAAAAATCGGTTTAATTTTTGTAATTTTTTTCTCTTTCATTTTCATTTTTTTTTTTAAAATTCTTCTGCTTTAAATATACCTTTTTTGATATCAAAGCTCCATGATTACTATTTACATGATGACTTGTAAAATCATTTCTATTAGTTTAAGCAAATATGATATATCAATTATTTTATGAAAATAAGTTTTATATTTCCTGCACAACATAAACAAAACTTTTATTTATATCATACTTTTATCATTTCTGTTTGAATTATCATTATTTACACTATTTATATTTGGACTATTGTCCTCATCTTTGGTTGTGCTATGTTTTGGCCATTGTGCAATAACAACAAAGATGAGGACAGTATTTAGATTATAAATAGTGCAGATACTTCTATCAATATACAGTTTTGTTTTTCAGTTTATATACCTTCTAAAATAACTCTACTATCCATATATATAATTGTTTTTGTGTAGCTAACCCCCTTTTACACAAGTTTTATTAAACGACTGACAATTAAGTTTTTTTTTTTTTTTTCTTTTACTTCATTTTTCTTGTTTTTTTTTTATAATTTTCTTCTTTTCTGGACATAAATTATGTAAAAATTGTCTGAATGTTCAGCTATACTTTTAGCCATTATCAAACATGATTTTATTTTTAACTGAATGTATATGCCAACCGTGTTTGGAAAATGTAACATTCCTATAACTCTAGATACATACATAAAACAGTCTATACATTCAGTTAAAAGTAAAAATAAAATCATCTTTGTTAATGGCTAGTATAGCTGAAAGTGCTCAGACATACAGAACTACATAATTTATGTCCACAAAAGAAATTGTAAGAATGCAATGAAACTTAATGAAACTTATATATCACACTTGACTTCTTAAACATAAAAAAAATCTCTTCAAAACAAGGGATTCCACCTGTATGCCAAGCATAAAGTTTCTGGTATGTAGCAGATGTATAAATATGCCTGCAGTCAATACCAAATGAAGCAAGTAACACAACATTCAAAGCTTAATAACTTAAATGACTGTTTTACTTTTAAATGCAGCTATGTACCTGAATTTTCTTTTTTCTTATCAAATGCAATTATAAGAAAAAAAAAAATTATAAATATATAAAATATTTGATATGTAAGATGTAATGTCAGACATCTACTTTTCTTCATCCTTTAAAGAAAACTGTTTAATTATGGAACAGTTCAGTATATATGTTCTAAATGAGTCTGTCTATATTTCTGAGATGAGGTATTATTACAGTATTTACATTAGTCGGACTATTGTCCTCATCTTTGTCGCCATATTTGTCACAACGTTTCGGCCGTTGTACACTCTGGACTTCTTCAGGTGGTTGGAATTTCGAACCGAACCCTTTATTTTGATCACTGGGGTAGACTGTTCTAGTTCCACGAGCCATGTTTGATGGATGTCAGTTATCAGTTATCTCCTGGTAATTTTCCCTCTGAAAGTTCTCCACTGCCTGAACCGGGTATTGAACTCACACTCTTTGGGTCTGTCACTGGATCTAACCAACGCCTTTATCCACTGTGCCATGTGTCCTTGAAATGTGTCCTTCTAAATTATGTAATAAACATTCTCAGTTAGTCACTGAAGATTTTATATTCACAATAAGAAAGATAGGATAGTAAGATTGAATTGTAGAAATTATATTACATTAAACTACCGAATTAGTGTAACATGGGTAGTCACAATGGCAATTTTTGAAATTTGCATCAAACCGATAGAAACTTCCAAATGCATACAAACACAAACGTGTTTTTTTGTTCAGGCATGACCGGGATTAATCTTGCACAAAGTAAGGTGGATCTTGTCTGGCAAAGGATTTGTTAAAAATGTTTGATGTTTACAAGTCTTGAGTGTGTGATTTGGGTTAGTATATGTTATACTGTACCTATGGACTATAGTGGGTATGTCCCAATCTGTATAAATACAGTAGAATATAATGTATGTAGTAGTCATTGTCCTTCCACTTGGAATTCACCTTGATTCACTTCTAGCTCACCACTAGCAGTTGATTACTTCATGGCGCTGGCAAATCTTGTAGGTTGTTCCTGTTATAAATATTATCATTCATTTCCAACCTTCGTTTTGGTTATTCTTATTCAGTAACCTATTCCTAGGTTACAATATATATATATATATATATATATATATATATATATATATATATATATATTCATACATGTTTCATTAAATAATATAGGTAAGTGTTGTCTATATATTTTATGTAAGTTCTTTTCATATCGTCTGATAAGCTTAATAACATTATCATTAAACAAAGAAAGAAAATCACAATCTTGATACATATTTTTTAATCCAATCTAAGCTTTCGGCTTACATATATATAGTAAATACGAATGTCAGTGTGTCACTGTGTTACACCTTTCAACTTTACTCTTAGAGGCCATAGCCCACCATATCATACCATTTTGGAATCAGGCTGGCTCCATGAGCAAATAAACAACATCCCAGGCTGGGTCCGAACCTGAAATTTTGGATTCCCAAGTTTTCATTACTGTGATTGTTTTTGGTGATTTTGCAACACTTTTTTTTTTTTTATGATGATGATAATTTTTATAAATTGGAAATAAATTTTTGGGAATAATCAAAATTAATTACAAAATCCAGCGAAAGTCAACCATGAAATAATAATAATTCTTTGTACAGAAAGTAAGGACCTACATACATCAAATTGTCTTTAAATTAAGTGGTGGCAGAAGAATTATCATTGAACTTTTAAAAGTTAAGCTTAACTATTAATGCACTACTTAAATACAGTTATCAATTTTAACTTCTTCTGTAGTTTATTGTTGGCTATCACATCTACTCCTCCTTACCTTTTGTGATGAAAGCCCAACCAAGAACTCTTTGTAGGAGCTGGCTTGAATGCCACCCAATAGGGCGGCTTTTGAGGTAATATATATATATATATATATATATATATATATACCCACCCAAGTATAGGATTGGTGTATATGGAATAAATTCCAATAACCAAAAAATATGATTCTTAAAAGTGCTCAATACAGAGTAGAGGAAATATAATTATTTATTCGAAAATTATAACATAAATATATTATAAAATCACTATCAAAATAGCCATTTTGTTTCAACACTTCTGGTGTCTTATCAAGTGATGGTGTTGAATGTAGAATAAAGGGTTTTAAAAGGTTCAAGTCAATCAATGACCCCTGACTAGGGGAAACGCTGTTACATAAGCTGGAATGACCAATCAAAATACAAGTATATGAGAATTCAAAAAATTTGACACCGAACTTTGGTTATAATAATTAATTAATGCTTTAATGTTAGGGTTAGACTAAAATAGAATTCATATTAAATTTTACTATAAAATTCAAAATTTAAAATTACCAGTTTTAAATTTAATCTGTATTAAGTTTAAAAAATTATAAAATTATTTAAAGTAGAACCTGAGGAAAATTATATATGTTTTGTTATTAATTTCGTTTTTACTGAAAGGCCAAAAATTAAGTTGGAATAAACATTAAAATCTAATGTTGCTCTGAGCTTCGTTACAACTTAGATTCATTTGAAGTGATGATATGGGCAGGGAAGGGTGAAATCTTGCAAAAAGACAATACATACACAAACAGATTAAAATACACAAGCACGTAGACATATTTAGATATATAAACATGCAAAAAAGCGATAAAACAGGAAATAGGTGTCCACTACCATTAAAAAAAAAAAAAATCACATATACAAACCATGAAAGGCATATATAAGTGATTATACACACATACATTGATAAAGACACGCACATATACCCACCAAGAAATATTCAAATTTGAAAGTGTTAGTAAATGAATTCTAACATACTATTAAAATAAAACTTATATCGGCAAAGATATATAGATACACACACACACACACACACACACACACACACACACACACACACACATATATATATATAAGCTAATATTGCACGACTCTTCGGTAGAATTGAGTCACTGTCAGTCACTGTGTCTTTATCTAAATCTAAAAATAAACACGCTAAAATTCACCTTCATTCCTGCCGTGCGCTGACGGCTTAGTGGTAGAAGCTCCGACTGACGCAAATTCAGTCGGGTTTCGATCCTAGCTAGAGGCAACCGGACATCTAGCCACACTGATAAGCTGTGAAACAGCAAAACAGTCTGTCTGTGGATGACAAAAATACACACACACACACACACACACACACATATATATATATATATATATATATATATATATATATATATATATATATATATAAAATGTTGGCCATTTATAAGATCATCTTCCTTCTGACAGGTTTTGTTTTTCATTCTATGTGAGTGACATGCCACCCTTCTTACTAGTGGACTTATGACCATATTGAAACCTCTTCCCAGGTGCTGTAAACTTGGATGTGCAGATGGTGTAATGGATAATGGCTTAGAATTGCTAATCAGAGAGCTGAGTTCCAGTTCCCATTGGATTCATTATATTCATTTACATGCAAATACCCTTCCGAAAGGTATTAATCCACTTCAATGCTATAACAATGCAGCAGTGAAAGTGTTAATAAATATATTATTTATGACAACAAATTAAACATGATATGTCAATAGCAATTATTTAACCATTTTAGAACATGATAAAGTTTAGTGGATTATCTAAAGTATATATTTTTTCTTTCGTTTTTTTCTACACCAAGTCTAGATGGTTATATGTACAAGAGGGTGCTGAAAATTTATCATCCCAACATATTTATTAAGATCTAACCAAATGACTAAACATTAGATAATTTTTTTTTTTTTTTTTTTTTTTTTTTTTTGGAGGTTGGGGTGTTGGTTTGAGAACTTTTTATTACCCTCTTGTACAAAAGTGGTGCTAATGGGAAAGTAACACATTCAGTCAGTTATGTGCCATGCGTGATACACCCTTAGGCGATCTTGTATTTTTCAATACATAAGTGACAAGGCAGATTTTTTCCCCGCTGTAGATTGCCATTTCTTTCTGCAGTAGACCAGTTGCCATCCAGGGCTATAGAACCGGGTCTGTCCTGCTATTTACCCATAGCTGGGGAGAGAAGAAGAGGATTCGTACCTTTCCCAAGGGTATTAGCATGTAAGTGAATGTAATGGATTCAACTGGAATTTGAACTCGGCTCTCCGATTCCTCAATCCGAGCCACTATCCATTACTCCTTATTGGGTTGTTTTAGTTAGTTTAGACGCTGTATGTGAAAAAAAAGTGAAACTACCATATAGTGAAGTGCAATATAATGGTATGGATTGATTTATTAGCTGCCATATATATATATATATATATATATATATAATAATAATAATAATTGGCCACTCGATATCGAGGACACCCGTTGCAATGGACAGCTAGCTAGCGCATATGGCAACATTTGCACAGGCATTTTTGCAATTTCCCAACTGGGAAATGCCCACAGAGCCCACCTGCAGTTTATACTGTTATTGGCGTGTGCAGAACCAATTAACAGTTTTAGAGCGTTGGTGCGAACCCAGCGTGATCATAAATGAACAAGGCTAGCCACCTCAACTCGCAATCACGGTGTTTTTTTTGTGATATCGTGCTAGCTTTGGCCAACGAGGTCTTCCACACAGTTTCCTCTCCCAAATTCACTCACAAGGTTTTGGTGGACCCGTGGCTATGAAACAGACACTTGCCAAAGGTGCCCTGTGCTTGGAGTACGATAGCTGCTGAAATTAATTCCAGCCAGGATTCGAACTCGGTGCCTCGTGATTCTAAAGCAACGCCTTATACCACTCAGCCACACAGCCACACTGCTTACAGTACCAGGTGTTCCCAAGCGGTCCCCCATCTAAGTACTGACCTGGCTCTACGATGCTTAACTTCGGTGATCGAACGGGAACCGGTGTGTTCAGCGTGATTTGACCGTAATATATATACATACATACATACATACATACATACCTTCTTTTTTTTTTTGTTTTCTAAATGAAATTTGCTAAATTTGAAAACGTTTCTGTTTGTGTATGTCTTTTCTCATTTGAAATAATTAAAATAAGGTTTTAGGAGTGTTATTAAATATTACAGTATTTAAGCCAAGAAGTTTTCGAATATAAATTGTTAGAATATTTGTCAGTTTTTGTGTTTTTCTTCCATCGCTTTTTAATTATTTTCTACATTTTACAAAGCACACTTTTCTTACAGCAAAGATGATTAAAAAGAAAAAGAAAGAAATATGGCATTTTACATTTACTTTTGAGTTTGTTTGTTTTTGGGTTTTTTTCTTAAACTATTTCATTTTGGATTTGATTTAAAATGAAAGTAAATATTTAAAACAATGTGAAATGATTTTTTCAGCTTTATTTTTAAGCTGCTTTACAAAAAGAAACTGAAATTCAACTGTAGTTTTGTTATTTTTCATGATCCTCAGAAAGATTCTAAATATTTATATAAGGTATTTAAATTCCATTAAAAGTATTTGTGTGTTACATATATATATATATATATATATATATAATCTCCCAATTGTCTTCATGTCAGTCAAGCTCTTTACCAACATTTAATGAAAACATTTAGCTTTTGAAACTTTCTTTCTCTCTCGTGTATATATATATATATATATATATATATATATATATATATATATAGTTAAATTCCCAGAACAACTCTGTGGACAAGACATATTGGTATAAAATGACAATTGGAAAATATGTCTTGTCCACAGTGTTGATCTGCGAATTTAACTATATTGTCGATATGAAAAAAAAAAAAAAAAAATCTCTTGCTATAAATGTAATTTACATTAACCAGAAAAAAAGGCTTGGACAGAAGCATCTGTGTTTTTAAATTTGGATTTTAATGTAACTATAACAACAGAGATATTTTGATTTCATTTTTGCCTTGAAAAAGTCGGAAGACGAAAAGATTTTTCCAATTGTCATTTTATACACACACACACACACACACACACACACACACACACACACATATATATAATTATTCAAAATATATGTGCTCCTGAAAAAATTATTTTGGTTGAGTTCTCTGGGAAAGAAGTGTGAGTTTGTAAACATTATCTACTACTGCGATACTCTTTGATAAAACAAAATCAAGTTCTGTCAGGCACAGGCATGTTTATCTAAGAAATAAATACGCTTAAATTCACCTTCATCCCTGCTGTGCACCAATGGCGTAGGGGTAGATTCTCCGACTGATGCCAATTCAGCCAGGTTTTGATCAGAGCTAAAGGCAACCAGACTGATGAGCTGTGATACAGCGAAACAGTCTGTCTTTGGATGACAGTAAATATATATAATATATATATATATATATATATATATATATATATATATACAAATAATGTGCTTCAGTAATTTCAAAGTATTTTTACTAATTAATTAAGTACTTAGGAAAATCAAAACTGTTTGAAAGAAAATGTTGGTATTTTTCTTAATCAATTTTCTGAATCTACCAAAAAATTAATCCACAAACTTGAAAGGATCACAAGGAAAACTAATCAACATGATATGTCTAACTTATTTAACCAAACCTGCTTGAAAATATACACACACACATACACACACACACACACATATATATAATATATATGTATGGTGAGTCAAAAGTAGTGCTTGACTTGTTTTTATTGTTATCAGTTATTTGCCTTTTTGCATTATAGTGTACGAGAAGCTAGAGATCAATGAATGACATGTTTATCAAATCATTTGTTTTGTAAAAAAAAAAATTAAGTAACTTGCAAACCAAAAAGAATTAGAAAATTAAAAATCTGCAAGACGTCTGTTCACAACATGGCTTCCCAGAAACCTTTGACTACATTCCTCTCTCACACATCGTTCATAACCATTTTAGACCCTCACCCATAGATGTGCAGTTAAAATGCACTGAAACCAAGTTGCATCTTTGTTGTGAGTAAAATGGTTTTGTCTATATGATAAAATTATAATAAATAAATTATATATGTGTGTGTGTGTGTGTGTATGTGTAATAAAGCACAGTCTGTCCTGCTATTCAACCCATGGCTGGAGGGGGAAGAGATGGATTCATACCTTTGCCAAGTGTATTAGTCCATAAGTGAATGCAACAAACTTGACTGGAATTTTAACTTGGATCTCTGATTTCTCATTCCGAACCATTACCCCTTTACACCACTCTCAACCAGTCTAGGAGAAGGAAAACTGAATTGAAAGCAGTCTGGAGATGGTTTGTAAAAGGTGAATGAGCTTCTTAGAGGAATCAATGCCCATCATGCAGTTCAGAGATGAAAAACTCTTATCCAAAAGAACTCTACAATTGTAGCATCATCTGACATGCAGGGCACAGGCAATTGACCACTTTAGTTATGCAGTTTGTTCCTTAAAAGCTTAGAATTTACTGAACCATAATTCATCCTCATAATCATCTAGTAGTTCATCCTAGTAATCAAACTTAGAGTACTATAAAAATAACAAAAAATGAAACGAGCTGCAGACAATTGCTAGAACCTTGTGACAAGTGGGCCGAGCAATTAATTACGAAAGAGTTTATCTATGAAACTCTGGATTAGAAGTGCTAGATATAGCATTAATCAAGTAAGTGACAAATTTTACATTTATATTCATCATCATATATATATATATATATATATATATACACACACACACACACACACACACTATAAAAGATAAGGTGTGAATCAGAAACTTTCTCAAATGTTAAGACACGTTTCTTCAGTGAATGCAAAGCAAATATTGACAAGAATTTATGGATCTTCAAGGTCATTTGTGCTTAAATTCATTATTGGATTTCTTCTTTTCTTGACATGAAAAGTAAAGATTTTTGCCTTTATCTTTTGCCCACATCATTTTATTTGAGTGGAAACATGCTTTTATAAATTCCATTCCCTTTTCTATTCCTAATTAGAACTTATTCATAATTTTCCTACAGTTATTAGATTTCTTGTGAGTTTTTTTTCAATTGAAGTTAATTTCCCTCATGACAAGAACATTCTTTCCTGGTGAGAACAATCAACCTGAAGGAATTCCTATAGTTTAATGATTTTTCTTATTTTGTTTATCATAATAGTTGAATTATAACTGACCATTTTCTTCTGTTGGAATTTCTGGGATGAGGAGTTATTTACATTATTTATATTTGAACTATTATCCTCATCTTTGTTGTTGTTATCAGAAAGTTTTGGTCATTCTGTCTTCCTCAGGTATATATCGATCTACAGGGAATTCTGAACTGAACACTGAATTTGGTAATATTGTGATAGGGAGATCAATCGCTGGGTTGAGCGGTTTGTACCTGGACTCAGGGCAAATGGGCAAGCAATAGATTTGCTGTGCTAAAAATATGAACTAGGCAATATCTAGACGTGGAATGAAAAGTTATCCTCTGTAGATTAAATAAAGGGTTCAGAATTCCCTGTAGATTGATATACACCAGATGAATGCCAGAAGGCACAATGGCTGAAATGTGCTAACGACAAAGATGAGGATAATAGTCTGTATATAAATAATGTAAATAGTGAAAACTGACCAAGTTCTTAAAATGGTTTTTATAATAAGATGGAGTTTCTCTTAAGTTGGGATGTGCAGTTGGTATAAAGGTTAGTGACTTAGAATGAAAAATCAGATAGCTGAGGAAACTATTCCACTGTTTTTCCCAAGACACCAGATGTGTGAGGGGTGTAATGAATAGCAGTTCAGAATGAGAAATCAAAGATCCAAGTTTGAATTCTAGTAATGTTTGTTACTTTATCATTACAATTTCCTCAATTCAGCTAGGTATACATCCATGGATTTGGCATAGTGCAGTTGCTGCCCGATAAGTTATATGCCGTGAATGAATCCATAGAAAAGGCACTAACTAAGGTAGCCTTTATTTCGTCAATGTCTGATTTTATTTCGTCATCCACCTGCTGGTAGACTGCAAATGCTCCACCGGTCAGTCTCAAAGGGATCATGCTCCATACTGCCTGCAAATGAGTTCCAGCTTCTCCATCAATTTAACTACCAGAGAACCGGATGCCGATCCGTCAAACTCAGGAATTCATTTTAGGTTTCATTTGGTGTCTGTCATCTCTTGCCATAATAGCTTGTGTTCATTTTGTCTGGTTTTCCACATATCAAGACTGCTTCTGCCCAACTGAGAAAAAGCTGGTGTTATATAGCTCTTTCAGTCACAGACCTACGCTGATTATTGGCTAATACCAATTCAGTATCATTTGTATGCAAATTTTGGCAGTGCCACCTACTCTAAGTAGAATGAGTTCTCTCAACAGCCATTACTGAAATATGATGCAACTCCTGGTGCTTTCTGCACCACACGCAAACAACTCTGGGGCTCTTGTCAGGTTGACCCTGATTTCCTTTGCACCTATTTTTCTAACCCCTGACCAATTGCTCAACCCACAAAATTGGAGCTGGTGTTACTAAAAATCTGTTCTGAGTCGAAAAATAAAAAACACAATAAAACTATTTAATTAGTGAAGTTTTTAATTGATTTTATGAATAATATATATTAAAGACAATATTTTCTGAAGAAAAAAAATTTTCAACAAAAAATGAAGTTTTACAAGATTTATTTTCATTTTTGTACAATTTTAAATTGAATGATTTATAAAGTTTTAAAATTTTTTAAAATTCATTTTCAATGTGATATTTTTTAGGAAATATTGTTATTAAGTAAAATTATATTTACTAATCATATATATATATATATATATATATATATATATATATATATATATATATATACCCCACATTGGTAGCCATGTGTCTAGTCATCTGATGAAAATTGAAGCCTTGGTTACACTCTGGGACTGCACTGTAAATTTGCTCAATTTTGAGGGAAAAGCAGGTCTCAGAATTTACATAATGCATTCCAGCTACTAAGAAATATATATAAATTGTTTTTTCTTCTGTTTCCTGTGAGCTATCTTTGGTACTTTTTAATGATTTAATTTTTTTTTTCTTACAGGCAGCAACACACTTATTTATAAAAAAAATATTTCATTACTCATGCAGAAAATAGATGCAATGCAACTGTAAAATTACCCGAATATTGTCATTTTTGAACAAGAGAAATGTACTTGTATATTTCCCAGAGCATTAATTACTTAAGATTTCAAACTCTTAAAATGTCCCTTTTTTTATTGCTTAATAGATAATCAGTGATTTAAGATGGGTTAATTTAAACTTTAAAAATAAAATTTAGAAACTATCTTTTTGATGTCTTTAATCTATATATAAAATTCTGTGAATTCCATTAGTCCATCCATCTGTCAAACCCTATAAAAGCCATACATTGAACGATCAAAACCAGATTTGGGGAAGAAGTGCAAAAAGGTAAAGGGGTACAAAGTACAGTTGGTTTACTAGTGTGCATAGTTTAGTACAATAAATGTTAATTTTTTGAAAAAATTAAAAGTTTTATTATTTAACATAGAAAATAATACTACTACTACTATTTTAAAAACAATTTAATGATTAAAATAACATACTTATTTAATAAAAATGCTATATAGTTTTTTGAATATCTGATGTAATGGAATAACCAGTCACCCCCATGAATGATTACACTATAGGTAGTAAGTACCTATAAAGGCAACCATCTACGAGGTCAGAGAGTGGACGAGCAACAGAGACGACGCAAGCACATCCGACCTTCCAATTAGTGGCACTCACTACTAGATCGACTTGTGTGTATAACTGTACCGTATTTCATATTGTACTGTTTGTGTACAATAAACCTTTCTTCTAGTATCCACCTGGTGTTACTTATTTATTCCCTTAGCACAGAATATAACAGTGGCAACAAGGATGTTTGAAATGAATTCATGCAGGATATAACAATATCTTTTCTTTAAGTTTTTATATGTATTTTATTCTGGTAAAATACAGTGTGTTCCTAAAATCTGTACACTGGCAAAAATGCATATTTTCAAGAAATTAAATTTTCAGCAACTTTTTATTGGAATATTAAATAACATCGTCAATATGTTTTCCGTCATTTTATTGGAATATTAAATAACATCGTCAATATGTTTTCCGTCATTTTATTGGAATATTAAATAACATTGTCAATATGTTTTCCGTCATTTTATTGGAATATTAAATAACATCGTCAATATGTTTTCCGTCATTTTATTGGAATATTAAATAACATCGTCAATATGTTTTCCGTCATTTTATTGGAATATTAAATAACATCGTCAATATGTTTTCCGTCATTTTATTGGAATATTAAATAACATCGTCAATATGTTTTCCGTCATTTGTGATGCAAAGATTGATGCACTTTTTCAAGATTCATGTGAACTCAATGCAATAACTTCATATTCCTGTCAATATTAGCACATTCACTTTTTATGTGTTCAATCAAGTGTGACACATCTGTGATTTTCATTGAGTACACCTTCTTTAGCATACTTCAGAAAAAGAAGCCAGTTCTGTCTTCTTTCAACAAAACCATGTTTAATCTGTGGAGGTAAAAAAAATATATAGTTAATGAGATTTCCTGTGTCCTGACTTTAGGGACACTCTGTATAATACCCAGTAGTGGCACTGTAAATATGAATACAGTAGGGTAAGTAGAGTTTGTAATTCTCGACAAAAAATGTTAGTGATAATTTCCAACAATACTAAATACTGAGAGGATTTCAACACGCATCATTGTGTTGCAAAAAAAAATTCTAGTATTTTCAAATTTTGAATCTTTTCATACTGATTTTCTGCAACTAAAACTGATTTTATCTTTCACTTTTATCAAGTTATCATTTTATATTCCCATTTCATAATCATTTTGCAAACCAGAAACAACTGGCAAATTTTACGGCTGAGGCATTTCATTATGGAATAGTAATTAGCAGGCTAATTTCATTGATGATTATTATTAGTGTAATGAGTTAGGTCCTCACTGGGAGCTTTACACTTGTAATTTGGTACCACGCTAATCAAAGTTTAATAAACACCTCTAAAGAGGCTTCAAGATTGTGTCCATTGTCATTTTTATATTGCACATGTTGTATGAGTTTATAATTGGATTTATTGTTGACATTTTAAGAGCTTTTGGCCAGAGATTTAATATTAGCCATATGACAAATTTTCCTGCAATGGCATCTCACTATGGATTTAGCAATTAGCTGGCTAATTTCATTGATTATTATTATTACTTTTTTTTTTTTTTTTTTTTTTTTTTTTTTTTTTTAAATTATTTCACCCCAAACAAAGCAATAAAGCTACTAAGACGCAATGGGTTACTGTGTATACCCTACTGGGAATTCAGGACTGAACCCTTTTTTTAATCTACAAAGATAGACTGTTCTCATTCCACTGCCCATGTCTGTGGATATCTTGTCTATTTTTTATTTTTAGTACTGTTCAGTTATTGTATCTTTGTTATCATTTCACCCCAAGCAAGGCAATAAAGCCACTAAGACATAGTGAGAGAATGTGAAAACAAAAACATAAGGAGAAAATAATAAAAGAACAGGAATGAAGATTGACATTGCACTTAATTTTTTGAAGATCAAACTTGAAAGCAAGGGAGTCCCACAAGTGAGAAGTGAGAGAGAAGAAATTATTAGCATAGAATTTATTGTTTTATCTAGCAATTTCAACTATAAAATGATGAGACCTATCTGCCAATTTAGTACTGCATTTAAATTAATAAAGGAAATGAGTTTGATTCTCACTCAGAGCTCACATTTGTAATTTGGTACCAGACTAACACAAGTTTAGTAAATACATCTAAAGAGGCTTCAAGACTGTGTACATTGTCATTTTTAAATTACACAAGTTGTATGAGTTTATAATTGGATTTATTGTTGACATTTTAAGAGCTTTTGATCAGAGATTAAGTATTAGCCATATGACTGATGTTTACTATTATTTATTTTATCATAGGAGTTTTCAACCTTTTTTGCCACTGAACCCCTTTTCACCATATTTCAGAATGTCATTCCCCATTTCCAAGTTTGACTTATTTGAAAAGTGCATTGTAGAATTATCAATATTTCAAAAGCTTGAATTTATAAATTTCTGGTCCTAATTCTCCTGTGAAACTCTAAAAATTGCCCACAAAAGTAAGGGGCTTCATCCTCCACTACTGTTTGAGAACTACTCTTTTATAAGAATATTTTAATCCTGTTATTGTACTTTTATGGGTGTGGTAGAACCTGTTAGGGTTCTAGCTATAGACAAATAGTGAACCCCTAAACAAAACACTATGAAAGTATAAAAATACATTTTTATAGTAAAAATACCAGCAATAGATTTTTACTACAAACATTACCTAATTGTAGTAAAGTTACCAACAATATATTTTATCTGTAGTTGAAGGCATATAATTGGGTTCAAATTATTTAGATCTCGGCATTAAATAGCCCATATAGGTTGATATGCTGCTAAACAAAATCAACCAATCTTCTTTTTCGTGCTATGTCTGTTTAGGTTCCTATTAACTTCCTATTTTTTATATTTTTAATCCTTTACCACCTGTCTTTGCCTTTGTTCTCCCATCCATCTATACAGACTTTATAGGCACTTTGATATCGTGTAATATTTAGCAAGCTTGTCTTGCTAGATCAATTATGAATGAGTATTGAGTTCAATTCTCACTGGATGCTCCATACTTTTGGCCTTGTGCCACATCTAAACTATGCTTAGAAAATCACAACACAGACTTTATTAAGTCAGTTGCTTAATGCTTCTTTCTGTCTCTTGCTTTCAATATGTCCTGGGGTGTGTGTTAAATAGTCTTGGTCCTCTTCCCTCATTATGTACAAGATATTTTCACTGTTTCCCTTTAAATTTGGATGTGCAGGTGGTGTAATGGATAGTGGCTCAGGGTGAGAAATTGGAGAGTGGAGTTCAAATTCCAGTCACGTTTATTATGTTCATTTATATGAAAATACTCTTGGCAAAGATATGAATCCATCTCTTCTCCCCCCCCCCAGCTATGGGTTAACTTGTAAGATTTGTACCTAGAAAAATCGTTGTTCTTCCCTAAAAATTGTTTATGCGATATTCACGCTCAAAAAAATAATTCTTGCAATCTGAAATATGGTTTGGTTTTAAATAACCCACAAAGGGTTGATAATCTGTGAAAAAACAAATTAATCTCCCTCTGAATTCAGCAAAAGAAAGTTATGGAGAGACATGGCACATAGTGATTATATTAGCATTAGTTTAATCCAGTGATCTGGCGGCTCGGCTTGAATCACTTTCCTATTGCCGTAAGGATGCCTCTCTGTGCCTTTTCTATATTTACTTTCATGTTAATTGTTTGGATGAGCTCTTTGCTATGGTACCTGGACTTTTTTAATTTAAATGCACTGGCATCAATATCTCATCAATTTACAGTTAAGATGGCTAGATGTAGCCATAAGTTCTATGCTAACAGTTTCTTTTCTCACTCTTCTTGCTTGCGGAACTCTCTTCTGGCTCCGCGCTTTCCAGCCAACTTTAATTTGCAAATATTTAAATGCTATGTCAGTTGCTATCTACTGTCCTCCCAATAACTTTTTCTCTTCCCGCTCATTTTTAATGCTTCTGTTTCTAATTATTCCACACCCTGCAACCCCTTTGGTTTTAGTGGCTTTACTGCTTTGCAAGGAGCAATATAGATTTTTTTAAAAAAAGAAAAAAGTTTTTAAAATTTGAAGGCATTTTTTTTTTTTTTTTAATACTCTTAATTTTAATACTTTGTTTTTTATTATTCTGTTATCAAAAAGGTTGTATCATACATTTAAAGAAAAAAGTGTTTTAAATATATATTGATCTCTTTATTTCTATTTCTTTTTTGGTTTTTAAATAGATTTATTTTGTTAAAGTGGATTTTTTTTTTCTTTGCTTAAGCTGTTTTTTTGTTGTTGTTTTTTATTTTGGCATTTAGGATATATACTTTTATCTTCCCAAATCAGATTTTGATTTGAAACTCAAGTGGAAATGAGTGATTACAGTCTGATCATCCTGAAGACATGAATTTGATACACTCACTCTGACATGTTGAATCCTACAAATATTTTATATCTGTAATTTACTTATTTCATGAATATAGATGAAAATAATATCAACCCTATAGCAATAATTATATTTAAAATGTTTGGCTATAAAGGTATTTAAGTATGTCATTTTTATTATTATTTTTTCTTTTCTTCCATGCTCATTTTCCAGTAATTGAACCAGAAAGCCACTGTCTGTTTCTATAAAAGGTATAATTAAAGTATTTTAAATTCATTGGAAATTATAGACAAATATCAGATATTTGACTTCACCTACAACTTATAATCGATCAAAATCTGAAAATTATAAATAAGTTATTTTCTCCTGATTTATTCTTTTTTTTAATCATCGATTTCATTTTGCTTATTATAATGGTAATTTTATTTTCTATCTAACTTTGAAAACTTTTTAAATAGTTATGATTGGTAATTTTGAACATGTTGTCTAATATTATTTTACACTGAATTATAAAAGACATTTTTAAAGTACACACAGATGCCCCCAAGTTTCAAACCTAAGCCAAGTATATTATTTGAAATAAGATTCAAAGTACTCTGAGGAAAGCTCTAGAGGATCTCATAGAATATGATTGCAGATGAAACATTACAAATCGCAAGATATTATTTGTGTTGAGAAGGCAAAGAAAAAAGGAGTCAATTGAGCCATGTCTCTTCACTATTCTATTTCCTGTTCTTTGTAGCTCTTTGTCGCTGGTTCATAAACTGACTTTATGATGAAATAACAAATACCAAAGGGAGGTAACAAACAAGGCTCAAATGTGGGGGTTGCTGCTGCTACTGTATTAAAGAACAAACAAATTTTTGTCTTTTTGTTATCTTTTCTCTCCTAAACTCTGTTCTGCCATTCATCTACTCAAGCTCATTAGGTAGGTTATATACTGTTTTCTTCTGTCTTTCTGCATTCAATATACCCTGTGTGTATCTAATTTTCCAAACCTTCTTTCCTCATTATGTAACCTAGAAATTTCAACTCTTTTTGATGCTAAATATAAGTGTCCTTTTTGTTTCCATTTTCTCTAAAACTACATTGTTGTTCACATGTTCACTCTGTGGTATTTTCAGCATCCTTCTGTATAACTGCATTTTTGTGGCAGATGAAGAACAAACTTTAAATCTGTTCTTCATCTATGAGGATATTGTCCAGCATTCACAGGACTGATATTACACATGTTCTAAATACTTAACCATATGCCCACTCATATATACAGGGTATCATCTAAATTATGCAAAAATGAAAATAACACTGACATCTTATTTTAAAAGATATATTTACCAAAATTACACCAAAATATTTTGAAATACTAAAGAGTAAATTTCTTCAACAGAATCACCATTGGCTTCAACCACAGCCTCGAGACAACTTCATTATCTCCTCCAACTCTCCTGGATGGTCTCTTTGTTTCAGTTGATGAATGCTGCCATAATCCTTGCCTTCAGTTATCTTTGGTGTTACAAGGAGTTTTTTTGGTCTCTCACTCAACTACACCATACACATAATAATTAAGGGGGTTGCATTCTGAGGAGTTAGGTGGCCAGATCTAAGGGGTGATGTGGTTGTAGAAATTGTCTGACAGCTATGACTGGGTACTTCTGCTTATGTAGCATGGTGCAGAGTCCTGTTGCCAGACATAGGGTCTTCCAGCAGCCACCCTCTTAACCCAGGGCAGCACCACCTCCTCAAGGCACTTGATATAGGCATCCATGTTGAGTTTGAGGCCCTCACCAGCAAATTCAGGAGTTCTCATCAGAATGATGTACTGTACCTTTGTAATCACCATTAGATTCATAAAACTCTTTCCAAATCCTCTGCACTGTTCTCAGATTGACACCAAAATACTCTGAAATGTTTGCATTGGAGCTTCCAGCATGAATGCCAAGCAGTAAAGCATGCCATTTCCAAATTTCGGGTGGAGTGAATTGCATCATGGTGCTCTTTTTCTCACAGACCCTACTATACTGTGTAGTCAAGAAAATAAAAAACAATCAATGCGCATGTGTGAAATTAAAAATATAACATGACAACAATTTATCTATCATACCCTATATGCACACATTGTGTTTTATGATTGTGTAACTTCTGCTATTTCAGTCAAGACCAGTTTTGTTTAGACCTAAATTACTTTTTCAGTGCACTAGTTATGGCAATATTTTTATGGGAACACTTCGTTGGATATTTAAAAAAAAAAAAAATAGACATTACACTTTGAATTATCATGACTATTTGATAGTCTTCAGTTTATCTACGTTAAGAGTTAATAGTCATCTTTGGTATAATAAGATTTAAAAAAATTTTTTTTCTGTCTGATAAATGCTTTAATCCATAGGACAATTTGCTGTAATCAACATGGAGCCTTAAACCTAACCTGCCTGCTGATTAGAGTTGCAACTGCTGCTGTACTGGCAGCTGTACTGGCAGCTGGCTGTCATGTTTTAACTGCTCCCCATGTTTTGATTGCTGCTGCTGCGGTTGAATACTTGCTGTCAGTTGTATTTGTTTATTAGTGGTTCCTGTATTTATTTCTATGCTAGGCCTACTAAGGAAGTTCTCATAGCATACTATATATGCTGATTTTTTTCATCCATTTTTTTTTTTATTATAAAACTGTATTTTACCTAAACCAGCCACATAGGTTAACATATCTAACTTGAAAGCATACTGAACAAGGAAGAAATAGAACATGACTCTTTGAGGTCAGCTACATATCCTGTTTGTGTACCTAATATTGATTCACTGCTTGAACTTAGTGTCCTCAATCCAAAACATTTACTTTTCTTACAAAGGAGCAAACATGCATGTTGTAAATTTGTTAGCATGCTTTTCCAATACATGTCAATAAATTGCTTGTTCAGATGCTCAGAAATTTCAATTTTATGTCTGTCAAGCAAAATATTTTCTAAAAACAACATGTTTACATTTTAGCTGAAAATTTTGTTTTGGAGACACAGATTTGACAAGATAGTGCAATTTAGTGTACTAGAAATTTTTTGCAACATGCTAATGGATGTTGAAATACTCACAGTATCTAGTATTGTTGAAGTTATTGCTAACATTTTTGTTGAGGTTTACAAACTCTTGTTCAATTTTGAAAACCAATTGATGAAATTTGAATAAGCTGATTTGTTTGGAAAAATACTTTGACAAAAACCCCTATTCACAGTTTAATAATTTCTTTAATTTTATAGGACTTCATGGTAAACAATATTTTTTAAGAAAATTTTTCTTTTTCCTTTTTAACAGTGAAGAGTAAATTCTTGGGATTTCTTACTCTTGAACAGGCAACATACAACTGGCCATGTATAAATATGTCTTTCTAGAATCAAATTGCAACTTTTTGAAGCTTTTGGCCTTGTGTGTTTTGTTTATAGTTCTCACAAATGCATGTCAAAGTGGAAACTGGATACATCAAAATCAAGAGTCCAGTATTTGTTATTGTAATCATTAAATTGTTTTAAAATAAAGTATTTTGTATGTTAAATAATAAATTTACTTTGTACCCCCTTCCCTGTTTGCACGTCTCCTCCAAAATTTCCTTTCTTATGTGCCCCCAAAATTTCAACTGTCTCTTCTTGGTGTTAAGTATAAGTTTTCTTTTGTTTCTGTTGTCTCTAAAACTTTGTCGTTGGTCACATGTTCAGTCCATGATATTCTCAGCATCTTTCTGTAGGACCATATTTCTGTTGCTTCAAGTCTCTACTTTATCTGTAAAGAGATTTGTCCTGCATCCACTGTGATATATAAGGAGTGATATTAGATCACAGTTCAGTACTCTTTAATCATATTTTTCTGTTTCTTAATAATTTGCTCACTTTTTGGGATGCATCTTTCGCTATCCCAATGCACCTTCAGGATTTCCATGTTGCACTTTTCATTCTCCGTTAATACGCTTCCCAGATATCTCCAAAATTTGGTTTTGATCAGTCAGTGTATGGCTATTTTAGACGTCACAGAATTTGTTTATATAGAATTCACCCTGAATCTACTATAAAAATTCATCATGAGAAATTAGTAAATACTAAACACTTCAAATACCGTGGTGTATGGATCACTTATAATAAATTTAGTATAGGAGATAAGAAAACTGAACTGCACTAGTACTTTCTCCCAATACCACAAAATGTTACAAAACCAAAACGTTAACCTGAAAACTCATCATACTCATTAGATGGAGAATTTATATGGATGCTGTACCTGATGCTAAACCCGTTCAGAAATATCTAAACTGATTTATATACAACTGCTTTCTAAGATCAATGGTTAAAACTGGTTTTGAGCAAGTTAAGCCTATGGGTCTTGGCAAACACCATCCTTCTTTTAAATTTTTGGACTGGCACCATAAAATCACAAAGATCTGGACCAGATAACAAAAATGACATCATTTATTATTTGTATTAGTGTCAACAATGGCAACAACTAAAATGGATATCACATGTAACTCTAAGAGAAAATGACATAATCAAGTTGTTGACATTCCACACCTAATTCAAATAGGAACGAATACCCTCCCCCATTTCAATACGAGAAAGAACAATAACAGTTACTGTACTCAAGAAATCTCTTTATCTAAAAATTTTTTTAAGAGAAAGATTTTATAAATTTTCATCAAAAGTAGTATTCGCTACTCAGTCAATGAATGCTGATGGTTTCCTTATAAGGAAAGGGCTAATATTTCCATTACCACTTTCTGATCCTTTTATAACTGTATTAAATTTATTATATTTTATTATAGGATGATATATTTGTATTAGTGTCTTCCTCTTGGTTGTTATACTATTTTCAATTTTGCTCTTTTTTTTATATTATTGTTCACGCAATACAAGGCCCAAGAGCCACTCAAGGAAGAGGGTTACTGAATGAGGTTGTAAGTGCATAAAAAGTGAAAGTACGAAATGCATATTTTGAGGATATGTAGGATAAATAACAGTTGATCCTGGACTTGAAAAGGTTAAGATCATAGTGATCAGGAAATAATTTTTTGGGAAGTATGTTCAAGAAGGAATAGTTCTGTTGGTCATAGAAGAGAAAGACTATATTGCAAGGACAAATTGACTTTTAAAAGCTCATATAAAATATCCTCTGTTTTGAACAATATAATGAAAACAATCTGCTTGTCTAGTTTAAAAAAATGGATTTTGCTCAAAATTCCCAAAAGGTTACAAACTATAATAGACCTGAAGAAGGCCAGAGAGCATATCAGCCGAAGCGCTGTGGCCATATCAGCCAAAGTGCTGTGACCATAACAAAGAAGATAAGGACACTAGTCAGAGCATAATAACAATTCCTCATCTCAAATATTCAGCAATAAAATGTTTTAGTTAAAATTAACTTGATAAAGTCATCTTTTTTGTCTCTTATTTATAATTGCAAATTTTACTTCATCCATAATCAACTTGGCAGTTTTCCTTTGAATTCATTTTACTGTTTCGTTATTAATCACTTTGATTGAAATTGGTTTCTTGATCAGTTACAAGTATGGTGTTGGGGGGGAATCTTTATTTTATCAAACGAAATAATGCGTCAAGGTAAGGCCATTACTTAAATAAATTAGTTGGTTACTTAATTAAATTTTTATTAAATTAAAGAAGCAGTGTTCTGATATTTAATGATTGATTTTGTCTGTTAGCTTTTGTTCATTTTAGACAAAATTCCGAGATGCCGTATTTTAGATTAGATTTCCAGTTTTCTTTGTTATTTTTTTTAATTTGACAATAGAAATAAACAAAATTAAAGATTCTTGGCACCCACTCTGCCAAATAATTTTAATCAATATCTTTTATATCAATTAATACATGTTAAGAGTCTCTCTTGTAAGATTTAAACTAAAAATATAGCCTTCATTTAGTAGTGTTTTCTTTCGTACTAATTTACTCAGGCTGCCAAAATAAATAATGGCAGTATTTAATTCTTTGATAGCATTGGTGATATTTTCTACATCAGTATTTTACATTTGCACACACACACACACACACACACACACACATATCTGTTATATATATATATATATATATATATATATATATATATATATATATATAAGCAAAAATTCCCCTAAAGAAGTTTTGGTAAATTCTACCAATAAGGTCTGTCTATTCAATTTTTTATTATTGCGTTCCAATTTCCTAATAAGGTGTTGTACATTGCAATTGATGTTATGAATAAATTGTTTCAATCTTGTTTGACTATGACATCTATATATAAAATTCTATGACTTCTGTTAGTCCATCCACCCGTCACACCCTCTAAAATAGCCATACACTGACTAATCAAAACCAAATTTTGGTGAGAAGTGCAAACAAGTAAGGGAGTACAAAGTACAGTTGATTTTACTATGGTGCATAGCCAAGCACAATAAATTTTCATTAATTTTTGGAGGGGAATAATTAGAAGTTTTATTATTTAATACAGAAAATACTCCCAGTATTTTAAAAACAATTTAATGATTAAAATATCAAATACTTAATAAAAATGCAATATTGTTTTTGTTTTTTTGCATATGCTTTCTTTAAGTTTTTATACTTCATAGATTGGTCTGCAAAATTGAACAAAATTTAAAGTTTGTAAATCTCAACAAAAAATGTTAGCAATAACTTCAACAATACTAAATACTGTAAGAATTTCAACAAGCATCAATGTGTTACAAAAACATTCTAATGAAAAAAAAACAACTCTTCATAACTTCAATCGCAATATACAGCAACTCCTTCAGAAATTGCTTATGGCTATATCACATTGAAACACTTGTTCCCATATGATCTCTGAAGTTAAGCAAATATTGAGCCTGGTTAGTACCTAGATGGGTGAGTGCTTGAAAATACTAATTGCTGTAACATTGGATGTGTAGGTGATGTAATGGATAATGGCTTGGAATTGTTAATTACAGAGCAGAGTTTCAATTCCAGTTGGGTTTGTTATATTCACTTATTTGCAAATACCCTTGGGAAAGGGATGACTTCACCTATTCTCCCTCCAGTTATTGGTTAATTAGTAAGATTTGTATCAATAAATTATTATCTCAAACAAATCTTACAATCTAAAAAAAAAATGTTCTGGCTTTAAATAACCTGCAATGGGTTAATAAACATAGAAAACAAATCATTCAGAAATTGGATGCATTGATTTGTGGTTTTAATAGCTAATCAAACCTTTTATGGGTTGTTGGAAGCTGAAACATATTTCAGATTGTTGGGATTGTTAAGAGTACCTGATAATAACTCCTCATCCCAGAAGTTCAGACAGAAGTATATATAATTGGGGTCAATGAAAATTTTGATAATTTTGTAAAATAAATCCTACCCATTATAAGTTATATAAACAGTGTAATTAGTTAAGATTGTTCTTTGAGAAGCAGGTAGTGAATGAATGATGTATGGTGTCTACATATAACCAGCTAATTATAAATTATCTATACTGTCCTTAAATTATATTCTGGGAACTGCTGATGACAAATTAAACCTTTGCATATAATATTATTGTGTTGATTAACTATTCATTATTTATGTCCTAAGCTCAAATTGAGCTTCTGTACAAATTAACATCAATGGAAATTTTTCAATAAAGTAACCAGCCTCCAGGAGAGTAATATTGCTCCTTCTCATGCTAACATTTTCCACTGACATGAATTGGAATGATTATATTAAATCAATTGCCCAGTCTACTGCAAGGAAAGAAAGTGGGTTCCCTGTTTTGTGCTAGATAGTTTTTATCACCAGAATCTATCTTACACATTTATAAGTCTATAATGTGTCCATGCATTGAATATTGCTGCCACATCTAGTCTGGTGTTTTGTTATGTATCTAGAGATTCTTGACAAAATCCAAACAAGAATCTGCAATATTATCACTTCTGACCTGGTATTTTGCCTTCAGTCACTTTCCCACTGCTGTAATGTACCCTTTCTTTTCTTTTTTTTCTATAAATATTTTCATGATAATTGTTCTGACTAGCTTTCCTCTTTGGTATGTCAACTTTATGAAGCACAGTACTAGATTGGCAGCTAAGTCTCATCATTCTACAGTTAAAGATGTAACTGTAAGTTCTATACTAATAGTTTCTTCTCTTGCACTTCTCACTTGTGGAACTCTTTTCTGGCTTCTGGTCTCCTTGTCAACTGTGATCTTCAAAAATTTAAATGCAATGTCAATCACTACCTTCTGTTGCTTTGAATCGTGTTCTTTTATTTTCCTCTCTTCCTTAATTATTTTTTTTTCATAGTCTTTTCACTCTTAGTAACCCTTTCAGTCAGTGGCTTTATTACCTTGCCTGGGGTGAAATGATGAAAAAAAGTAATCCAATAAAGATTTTATTGTTGCAAAGGTTCATGAAACCATCAGATTTCAATATACAAATCAATGTTTTTGCAGTAAAAATTAGTATTTACCAACCAATATTAGTGAAATTTTCAGCTTATACTGAGATGATAATTATACAATGTGGATTTCAACTTATCTCCTTTGATTCTTTTGATCTCAAGGGTTGTTCATATGATTATATAGATAATAGTATAGTTATTGGTGTGTATTTCTTAATTTAATAAATATAAACATTGCCATGAATCAATATAACTTGAAAAGCAAACAAGATATTGAGAAGTTATTGAATGATAAACACAATATTGAAAATTGTAAAAAATGTTGCCTTGAGATCACAGAACATTTTACAAATGAAATTGGAAGGCAGCAGCATCATATTGAAACACTGGTTCCCTTACAATCACAGAAATTAAGCAACGTACCTGGTTAGTACCTTGATGGGTGACTGCTTGGGAATACCAGGTGCTGTAAGCTTGGATGTGTGCAGGTGGTGTAATGGATAATAATGTTGGAATTGTTAATTGGTGAGCCAAGTTCCAATTCCTGCTGGGTTTGTTATATTCACTTTGGGAAAGGTATGAATCCACCTCTTTTACCCCAGCTATGGATTAATTAGTAAGAATTGTCACTAAACTATTATCTCCAAAAAAACATTCTTACAATCTAAATAAATATATCCTGGCTTTAAATAATCTGCAAATGGTTGATAAACCATATCAACAAAAAGAGATTTGAAAAAATGAAAAATTAGACAAAGCAGTATATGAAAATTGATTTCTCAACACATATTTTCGTGATGAATGTCCAGCAACATTGTATGGACATAAGTAGGCTAGGGTTTGGGTCCTCCTTGAAAATATTCACCCAACAACACTTAGAATACAACATGGAGGAGATAGAGTAAAGATTTATGCTAGTTTTATAGTCAAATAATAATGCCTTTCAAAGTTGAAGATGGAAGCATGAAGATAAATGCATAGAATTAATGTAAATTTGTAGACAGGACATTTTGAGTGGTATAGGTCACAACCAAGAAACTTTAGGCTAAAAAGACAATGCTCAATCACATTCAGTAAATTCTTGCCAAAATTTGTTTCAAAGTTAACAAATTAATGGAATGGCACTCAGCCTCTCCAGACATTAATTCAATAGGAAACTTGTGATCAATCATTAAAAGAAATATATCTGAGAATAACAAATGATATTTGAGCAAATATTTCTGTGAAACAATAAAAACTCCTGCAAGTAATTTTAAATCTAAAATGGTAGACATGTTAACAAGATCAGTTGCTTAAAAGACTGATGAAAGTTATAAAATGTACACTGTTTGGACTGTTGCCCTCATCTTTATTACCATATTCACAATGTTTCGGCCATTGGTATTCTCTGGCCTTCTTCAGATGATATTAGTTGGAATTTTGAACTGAACCCTTTATTTAGTCCACGGGGATAGAATGTTCTAATTGCCTTTGGATATCTCAGTTTCAGTTAATTCCCTTTGCTTGGAAACTCAACTCAAGTTTTTGTTCCTTCTGCTATGGCCAGGTTTTGAACTCACAACTCTATGGGTCAAGTCATAGATCACTCAACCAATGCTTTTATACACTGGCCAGGTATCTTTGGGGACATCAATGAGGGAATTTTCCCCAATAAAGATGAGGATAACAATCCAAACAATGTAAATAGTGTAAATACCTCACCTCAGAAATATAGACAGAAATTATATATGATGTTAATTGAATGTTTCTATGACTTGTATCTTTTGGATTTATTTATCAATAGAAAGTTATGCTACACTTTGTATAATAAAACCACATACTCACAAAACAACTTATAATGTATACACACTAAACATGTTTTTACTACTTTTAATAAGTGTAGATATTAGTACTGAAACACACTTGGCACATTGCTCATGTGAATACAATCATGCATTGATTGTATTTTACTGATATTTTGTAGTTAATACCAATTTGGGGAAAACACTGGTTTGCATTATAAAACCTGACATTATAAAATTTATGAACATCTTAGTTGGCAAAGCTAAAAATTTTATGATACTTGCCATCTCGTGTTAATACCTATGTCCAGACTGTTATATACAGGGTGTCCATAAAGTTTGTGTGCACTTTAAAAAATTTATAACTTTATTTGTATTTGCAATAGAAATAGTTTGTAAAAAGGATTGGAAAGAAGTAAATATATATTTTTTATGGTTTTATTGAAATTTTATTTAAGTTTCCACATGTCCTCCATCATTAGCAATACAAAGGGTAATACGATTTTGCAGTTCACGGAAAACATTTGCCAACTGATTTACAGTAATACCTGAAATCACATTAGTTATTTTAGCTATACTTAAAACTAGGTACATTAAACTATAACTTTATTTGTATTTGCGATAGAAATAATCTGTAAAAAATGTTATAAATTTATTAAAGTGCACACAAACTTTACGGACCCCCTGTGTGTACGTATATATATATATATATATATATATATATATATAAAACATACAATAGGAATTAAGATTGCTCTATGGTTATGATCATTTCACCTTACAAACTGATTAGGTTATTAAGAAAAAATAAAATGAAACTGGTTTGAAAAATTTTAAATATATATTAAATTTTTTTATATATGCTTGTGCATCTAGGTTCTTATGTTTCACAATTCTTGGTGGCAGATCTTCTGTTATCACAATATGGGATATTTAATACCAAGACACGGGGGTCATTAAAAGATAACAATACTGATAACTACTCCATCATTTCTCGGACCAGTGTTAATTGTTTTATAACCCTTCACGCAGAACTTTTCACTGCCAGTTCAAGAAAGGCATTTGGGTCACTAACACAAAAAAAAGGGAGAGAATGTCTCGTATTGAGAATATTTAACATCGAAAAACATAAAGGGAAAAAAATTATTTATTTTTTAATAATATGTAGAAATCTCCACCCTTTGCCTGATGATGATCACAAGACAAGAAACACGTGTAGCAAAATTATGGAAAATAAAGCATAATATTTTTTTTTTAAATCCACATTACAACCAAAAACGTTTGCGGTTTCTCTCTTTTAATATATACATATATATAATTAACACAAGTGAAAGGTTTGTCAATTAGCTGATTGACTTAGCATCCACACTCCAGAGTTTTGTAGACAGACCCTCTGGGAATTACTCCATCCGCTCATCAGTGGGTATCAGCAATTGACTGATTACACTTCCTGATTTTTCTTTTTTTATATATACACTTTTCATTGGTGTAAGTTTTTTTTTTTCACAATGTATGTGTGTATGTAGAATGTTGTGATTTGTACCTCTTGTTTTTTGTGGGGGGAGTTGGGGGTTCACTTTACACTCATTCCTTGATTTATTCTCTCTTTTTCCTCTTTTCTTTCAATTGTTGCTATTTTGATTTCTGGTTTTCAAGACATGCTATCGTTACTCATTTTCATAAGAATATATATCACACCTTGAGTGCTAGTGTTAATAAAATAGTGTTGATCAATATAACAGAGCTATAAACTATACATTAATAAAATATACATAGATTTCCTCACTGGTGGCACAATTCAGAGTTCCATGCACATATGTAAAATACACTCACTTGAGTGGGTACTGAATAGTTCTTGATCCCACTTCCAAAAATTTATCCATTTGACATTGTTTTGGATTTCCTTCTTGGTTGGGCTGAGAACTTTCCGTGACATCCTCCTCCTCATGATTTTTGATGACCTTTTCTTATTGTATATAGCACTATAAATAATGTTATCATAATTATTCTAGATTTTGCTTCCATATAGAACTGATACTTGAAAATATAAGATTTGTTTTTACGAACTTCTCTCAAATGAGACAGTTTTTATAAATGTATTTATAATGCATATTTGCTTATAATACCCAACTCATAAAAATCTGTTAGATTATTGATAGGAATCTGGATGAGATGCTGCAAAGAATAAAAGAATGGTGAAGAAGAAATGATGGGTTAAAATCATAAATTCCGAGTTAACATTGTTTGGGAAAAATGTCTTTATTTGCTTTGTTTATCATAAATGTACAAAGATATAATTAAAAAAAATGTTGGAAACTTTTTATTTTTGAGGATTTGCCAAAATTTTTTGACAACTTTTTAAAATTATTTAAATCTGATAGAAGAATGTTTTTATATTTTCAATTATAATTCCTGAAAAGCCTTGTATGGTATTCATTTTATTGCTGAATTAGACTAATTTTTGGAGTTTATTTTTTTCTTATATTTTTTTTTGTGTATATATATATATATATATATATATATATATATAGCAACCTTTCTTTTAAATATCTTTCATTAAATATGGCGGACAAGGAAGATTTAATTAATTTTTTTTATTTAGTTCCCTCGACCTTTTCCATTTTGTAAGAGTAAGGGAGTACAGAAATTTTCCATAATTTTCATTGTCCCAAGCATTTTCACCCACTTTCTTAGTCATTTTCAAGGTGTGGGGGGTGTTTTTGGTGTTGTCAGTTTTTCCTCAATGTTTTGATTGTTTAAGTTGTATTTTATTTTGTGTTGTTTTGAATAGGAGTGATTATTCCCATCCTTTGCATGTTGAGAGTGGCTGGAATTCTTGTGAGCATCTTTCTATTTTTAATATCACTTTTAACACTCCATTTCCACTGTTAAATAAGGTGTGGTTGATAGTAAGAGAGAGATGTTTCATATACAGGGCATCTCTGATAACAATGTTTCCGGTAATGTGATTTATATAGAATTTTAGTGTTTTTGACCAGAATTTTTCTTAAGGGTTTTTGTAAATTGTAAATATATATATATATATATATATATATATATATATATATATATATAATATATATATATATATATATACAAGGGTTGGCTGAAAAATTCATGAAATATGACCAAATGAGGTTTATTTTTCAATATAGTCCACACATTTCTTCCATCGGTGTTACAGTGCTTGGATACCATTGGTAAGGAAGCTTTCATCCTATTGGTCAAAAAGTTAGATATGATATCATCATCATGATACTGGTTCCCAGCCAAGTGATTTTTCATGTTGGGGAAAAGATGATTGTCTGAGGGACTAAATCAAGAGGATAGGGAGTGTAGTCAACCAGTTCAAATCCAAAATCGCTCACAGCAGCCATTGAAACAAAGGATTTGAGTGGTGAAGCATTGTGCTGATGAAACAAAACCCCTTTCGTCAGTTTTCCTGGGTGTTTGGTCCTGACAGCCTTTCATACCTGCCTAAGTAATTTGACATAGTACCCTCTACTGGTGTGGTCCTTTTGAAGATCGTCAATAAACACAATGCCTTTTGCATCCCCCAAAAAACAGACCATCACCTTCCCTGCAGATGAAATGACCATGGCCTTCCTATGAGTGAGGTGAGAGCATTTTCACTGCATGAATTTTCTCTGGCTCAAAGTGATGGGTTAGGAAACATTCAAGGAAACCAGCTGGATCTGCCTCAATGTCGGATTTTTCCTGTGATGTGATCAGGCTGCTGTGCTTTTGATCATGGGTCAGAAGACATGGCACCCACCAAGCAGAAACTTTACACATGCCAGATTCATTGTGCAGAATATTCTCAACTCTCTCGTGGCATTGAGCATTGACTATTTGATTTATAGTCATCACCACTAGGTCAACACGATCCATGTTTTCCTCAGTGGTGGCAGTTGCAGGACATTCATCTTCAAGGCTCTCCTTTCCCCCCCTAAATTGATGCCAAATTTTATCCATTTTCAAGAGAAGTTGTTACTAGTTACTTTTGAAGTCTTCTTTGAACAGTCAGATGTCAGTTTACCGGGAATGAACCAATGCCGTTATTAATAAGAAACATTAAAATTAATGCATGATTTCACGGCTCTTGCATCGCACCTTCATAGCCTGTGTACTTTTCAGCCCATCCTTATATATAGGATCTGATTTTATTATATGTCAATGTTTCATAATAAAAATTTTTTTTTTTTTACTTCAGCAGAAGTGGATAGGTTTGCCTGTTGCCCAGTTCACACTCCTTTGTCTTTTCTACAGAAGTTTATCCCTTGTTAACTGAAATTTTATTCACTATTTTTTTTCCTCCTCAATAGGTATAGATATATTCACCTATTGTCCAATTCACATTTGTTCCTGGAATTATGTACAGGAGTAGAGGGTTATCCCTTGTTTCCTGCTTAGGGTTGGGTTTACTGGTTCCATCTAAAGGCTTTTCATTCTCTTTCACTCTCAGTAACCCCTTGCATCTTAGTGGCATATTCACCTTGGTTAGAGTGAAATGATTTAAAAAAAAAAAAAAAAAACATGTTTGTAAAATTTTCAGAATGTTTATATCATCCTAAGTTTCGGCTTACAATATCTGTACTTACGAAAAGTAATGCTACCTTATTTTTGTTAGGTGTCAGATTTTGTTATGCAAAGAAACTAGGTGTTGCTTACATTTTTTATTTACAAATAAATCCCAAAAATATAGTCTGTAAAAACATATTTGATTAACCCATTTCCATTTTTAAGATCTGGAAGGAATTAGATACATCTAATATTGGATTTTATTAGTTCATACTGGATTTTACAGTAGGCATTAATGAATTGACACAAGCTCATATATACCTGAATAAATTATTATGTTTCTGTGACCTGGACAATCTGTATTTTGTGATGTCAATGAACACTCGTTGCTACTTTTGTAATGTCAACGAATACTTGTCACTTTCGTAATGCTCATTGTAGTAGAGACTTTGTAATTGCATATACAACTATAGTAACACCGTTGAACAATGCTGGTGTCAGATGCCTTTGAATAACACACGCACTGATACTACTTGTTCGATAATACTCACTAAATAGTAACCACCGAATAATAATCAGAATAGTAATCTGTATAGTGATCACTTAGACGCCACACTACTTCCCAATATATATTTCCTTTACCATCATGTGATCTACTTATTCAAAATGGGATCGCCTGTGTTTACTCTCTGGTGATCTGTGTTCAGACTACAGTGTCGGCAGCGGCACTTTATTCCTATATAACACTTTCATCAGTCTTTCAAACATCCATCTTGTTAAATTTAGATGTTGATATAGGCTCCTTCACATTCTATAACCTCATCTGCCTTTTGACCATTGATTTTACTTTTATATGTTGATATGAGCTCTGTCACAGTTTATAACTTTCATCAGAGTTTTGTCCATTGATTTTGTTAATATTTAACCTGTAGTAGTTTTTATTGCTTTTGAAAGATCTTGTTTTCTTTTCTCTTTTAATGTTGGATCACAGTTTATATTTATGAATTTATATCTGATGTGGCTGAAACCTTTTTTTTTTTGTCAAGTTCATCAATAGTCTGATTCCCAGTGTATGAAGGAGCTTTGTCTTGCATGAATATAATATTTATCTGAAATCCTTTTGGTTTAGATTAAGACTGTAAGGCTTGAAAAGAAAAAAAATGTCTTCTCTCAGACCTCAGCATAATACTCTTCATTTATCTTAACAAGGGACCAATAGTTTTACTGCCTGCAAAACTGAACCAAAATATTTCTACACCTCCCACTTTTGTCTTCTGAGTCAGGTTAATTGACTATTCTCATGAACTACCCAACCTCTGACCCAGCCATCTCTTCTATTAAGTCTGTTCTACATTCATCACTAAAAATTACTATTGAGAAATCGGTTTTCATGTAGTTCTTTGTCAGACTTACACATTTTCTTTGTAATGTTTACTGAATGGTGATAATTTCATTGTTTTCATGTCTTCAACTGACATTCTTTGAATTCTCCATATTTTCTCTTTGTTTACATGCACAACATTAGCTTATTCAAATATTTCCTTGCTGGTCGATTTCTTCTTTTTAATTTTTCTCATACTTCTTTTTGGGATATTCAAGCCATTTTTTATGAGTTTTATCTTACCATGATTTCAGTTTCTTTTTTGATTGTTATCTTGTCTCTGTTTATTTAATTTTTTTTTTTTTTGTAATTACTAATGTTTTCTCTATCACTCAATGACTTCACAATATCTTGTTTCTCTTTCAAGGTTACATCTTTGACATTGCCCATGGCAATTTTTCTGTATCAGAAAGAAAAATATCAGTCGCTAAACTAATATAGCTATTTCCAATATGATGAAAACCCCATTGAGTTGTATAATATGATCTCACATGACTAAATAAGTTATTATAAATATTTCTAATAAAAATAGATATTCTAACATGAAATCCACATTTCTGATATAAATATATAATGAAATATTACAAGTATTAGTTGGTTAATATCAATTTTATTATGAAAAAAATTGACAGTGTTGTAACATAGGGAAGGTTACCGAATAGAATAATCACATGAAGGTTGGTAATAAACGATAATACTTAGAACAAGAACGACACATAAGATTCGCCAGCGGCACATAGAAGTAGTAGTCAACTGCTAGAAGTGAGTCAAGTGATTTCCACAATGAATCTCCAACTGCAGACCAGCATACAGTATTCACTACTGCATTTATGTGAATAGGGACATACCCATTATCGTTCATAGGTATGCTATAACACTTACATAATTTGACATCTCTGTGTCATGTCCCTTCAGTACATAAGCAATCATGGCTCTCTACAATTTCCTGTCCTTTACAGCTCTTAATGAATCTTTATATTATTTCTCCTAAGACTTGTTTCACCATTCATCTACTCAAGCTCGCTAATTATGTAATGCATTATTTTCCTCTGTCTCCTTTGCCTTCATTCTGTCCTGTGAGTATCAGATTTTCCAAGCCGTCTTTCCTCATTATGTGCCCTAGAAAATTCAACTGACTCTTTCTGATTTTAAGTATAATTTTCCTTTTTATTATCATTTTTTTCTAAAACATTGTTGCTCACATGGTTGGTCCATAGTATTCTCAGCATCCTTCTGTAGAACCACATAGATAATTTGATGTGGTGAATATAATTACAATGTTGCCTCAGAAAAATATAGTAAAGTGAAATATAGATTTACCTATCACCTGGTTAACATACCTTCCCTATCTTTTGAACAGGAGTAGAGATTTATCCCTTGTTTCCTGTTATTTGGTTTCTGGTTCCTTCTAAAGTTTTCTCATTCTCTTTCACTCTCGGTAACCTCTTTAGTGGTATTGCTGTCTTGCTTGGGGTGAAATGATGAAAAAAAAATGAAAATAAGATTTTTCACTTTTAGTTTAATGAAATGCATACTGTGAATGAGTTATTTATTTGCAATTCATTCTTTTGAGTAACTTTGTGATGGAAGTAATTTATTGAGTCATAAATAATTTCCGTTTTTGTTTACCAACTTCTTTCTTCAAAGAGCAAAGTACAATTAGATTTTATTCACTTATATATTCATCATTATTTGCACAGACATGTTGTCACTTATGAAACAACTCTCTGATACCTTTTTGAGTAAAAAATGTGCTGGTTTTTGATCTGAAAGTTTTTCTAACCCTTGACTAGGATTTTCATGTGATAGTTTTCCTCTTCAAAGAATTTTGTAGTAATCAAAAAAGGTGCAAGACCAAGTGAATATAGTGGGTAGATTAGAATGAAAATTTTATAAACTCTTAAAAAAAAAAAAAAAAATAAAAAATAAAGTAGGGATTTGGTGTTAAAAAAGAATTTAAGTTAATGAGCCACTTTTATAATAGATTCCAGGCAGTTGTCACAACATAACGCATAAAATTTGGAATAAATAGCAATTGATTTTTTTTGTCTTATTCTTGTTGTATGTAACCTTGTGTTATCATGGAAGAGAAGAACATTTTTTTTTTAATCCACTGTGTATGCTGCCATTACCATACAAAAATTAAGCTATGTTAGTGTACTCTAAATTTAATCTTAACTACTACATATGACTAGTAGTTAGGATGATACATTCATCATTACAATTGATTACAAGAAACGGAAATTCTTTATGGCTCAACCTAATAGTAATTTTACTTTTTTAAGGACTCTTTGTTGCTTGAATTAAAATTAATTTTACTTTTATTTTCATATTCAGCAAGTTTGGAACAATAAAGTGGGGATAACAATTGATTACCTTCTTTGTCTCCATACTATAAAGTGAAACAGTTTTAATAAATAAAACTAATTTTTAAAATGTATGTATGTATGTATGTATGTATGTATGTATGTATGTATGTAATGTATGTATGTATGTATGTAATGTATGTATGTATGTATGTATGTAATGTATGTATGTAATGTAATGTATGTATGTATGTATGTATGTAATGAATGAATGAATGTATGTAATGTATGTATGTAATGTATGTATGTATGTATGTAATGAATGAATGAATGTATGTAATGTATGTATGTATGTATGTATGTATGTATTTATTTATTTATGTATTTATTTATTTATGTATTTATTTATTTATTTATGTATTTATTTATTTATGTATTTATTTTATCCCCCTCCACATTTCCTTTTATTGTACATTTTCTGTCTTTTAAATTTAAATCTCCCGTTGTAAGCCTGATGAGCGGGAGCGAAACCAGTTGCTTCGCGCGTTTTTTAATATGTCTAGTAATATTAAGCTTAATACTTTTATTGCTATGATAAAATTTTGTACCTTTAAAAATATCTTTATATATATATATATATATATATATATATATATATATATATTCGAAAATTATAACATAAATATATTATAAAATCACTACAAAAATAGCCATTTTGTTTCAACACTTCTGGTGTCTTATCAAGTGATGGTGTTTGATGTAGAATAAAGAGTTTTAAAAGGTTGAAATCAGTCAAACACTCCTCACTAGGGGAAACGCTGTTACATAAGCTGGAATGACCAATCAAAATGCAAGTATATGAGAATTCAAAAAACTTGAGAACAAACTTTGGTTATAATAATTATTTAATGCTTTATTGTTTGGTTTAGACTAAAATAGAATTCATTCTAACTAATAAATATTAAATTATACTATAAAATTAAAAATTACCAATTTTAAATTTAATCTATATTAAGTTTAAAATTATTTAAAGAAGAAACTGAGGAAAAAAGTATATATATATATATATATATATATATATATATATATATATATATATATATGACGTCACACATTAAGACATTTTTATGTTTATACATTCTTTGTATATAATTTATATATTCTTTATATATAATTGTTGGACTTTGTCCATTTCATAATGTGTGACGTCATTTGTTTACATTTGATACGCCATGAGTAGATATGAATGTACATGAGAGATTCATGGAAGATTAAAGTTTAAAGACTGTAAAATCGACCTTGCTAACTGAATGCTCCTCTGTGGCCGAAACGGTTAAGGCACGTCAGGCTATATGACGGTTCCGTATAGGATACAGGTTCGATTCCTGTCAGAGAAAATTTCTCAAACATTCAGGCCGGTAAATGTTGCTTAATACGGTTTATTATAAAAACAGAGCATTTACTTAAATATTTGTATCTATAAAAAGAATGTATAAACATAAAAATGTCTTAAAATATATATATATATATATATATATATATATATCCCTGTTTCTTTAAAAGTTTATCTGCAGAGCCTATTGTAATTTAAGAATTCTTTTGACATAATATTTCTATATGTAATGGCCCACTAGTGGATTAAAGTACTGGTTCATTAATTTGAAATTTCAGCTACATCTTCCTGATGTTAAGTATAAGTTTTCTTTCTGTCTAAAACTTTGTCATTGTTCACATATTCAGTCCATGACATCTTCAGCATCCTTCTGTAGAACCTCATTTCTTCAAGTCTCTTTTTCATCTTTGAGGAGACTGTCCAGTATTCACTAGCAGAGAGGGAGGACTGATATCATGTAACAGTTTAGTACTCTTTTGTTTCTAACAAAGTTTTTCTGTTTCTTAATACTCTGCTTAGCTTTTGTCACTTCAGGACGTAGGTGATCATGGCTCTCCACAACTTCTTGTCCTTTGTAGCTCTTAGTAAATTTTGTCTTTTTGTTAATTCTCCTAAACCTTCTTCTGCCATCCAAGCTAAGTAAGTTTTTGCTATCTCTTCTAATCCCTGTCCTACCAACCTTTTACACAAGCTCATTACATAGTTTATGTATGGCTCTTCTCTGTCCTTCTTGCTTTCAATCTGTCCTGTGAGTATCAGATTTTCCAAACCCTTTTTCCTCATGTGCCCTAGATTTCAACTTACTCTTCCTGATAAGTATAAGTTTGCTTTTTGTTTCCATTTTCTCTAAAACGTTGTCATTGCTCACATGTTCGGTTCATAGTATCCTCAGTATTCTTTGTTGCTTCAAGCCTCCTATTTATATTTGAAGGGATTGTCCAGTATTCACTAGCAGAGAGGGAGGACTGATATCATGTAACAGTTCAGCACTCTTTTGTTTCTAACAAAGTTTTTCTGTTTCTTAATACTCTGCTTAGCTTTTGTTACGCATCTTGGGCTATCCCAATGTGCCTTCTGATTTCAGTGTCACACTTTCCGTCCTCTGTTAAAACACTTTCCAGCATTTAATTACTGTAAATATTATGAATTAGATTTAAAAGTGACATCTGCATTTTAATGTAGAATTTTTCTAAACATCCTTCCTTTTCGCTCTTCGCCCTGGAAGGAATTGTTGGGATGCCAATGTCTACCAGTCACCTCCATCTGTTGCATTAGTGTGCCAGAACCTGGGTCCCCATGAATGGTTCCTTCACCCATTCCTCCACCTACATTCCACCACTGTTACTTGAAGAACTGGCTTTGCAAGGCCATTTGATCATGTTACATGGCCATTATTTTACATAAATGCGCTATGTATCAAGGGGAAATTATTCCCTTTTTTGCATAAAAAAAACATTTTCTGTGGTAATATAAATAATAGGTGCTTATTAAACTATATTACTAATGTAGTGCCTAATCAGATAAACTTAGCTCTCAGGATGTTAACTTAATGGTGGTTGTAATAAGAATGTTAAGTAAGAATGTGGCATTTTGGTGCAAGGGTTATTGTAGCATGTCTGGGTCAGTGATTGTGGCGAGCTAAGTTTTAGTATAAGACAGATGATGACCAGCTTTTCCCTTTCCCAATTATTGGCCTTGTGCCCTATTTGTACTCATGTTTCTGGTGAAGGGCTGTCACTCAGTTTATCGAGTAAGATCCTGTTTTAACAAACTATAAAACAAGATTTTAAAAAGTGAAAATTTCACTGAAGTATGTTAGAAAATTTTCAAGTTATCATGTGAAATCTAGAAAATATGAAATTTAATAAATATATATATATATATATATATATATATATATATATATATATAATGAAGATCTACAGACATATGTTTATATTCTTCATTTTGGTGTGAGGAACTCGCCTCCAAAGTTTGTAAAAGTATATTTGATACACCCTATTATAAATCAGGGCTATATATATATATATATATATATATATATAATGCATTTTAAACCTAACCTTATACTTACAAAGGTGGAATTATATATACACAGGTAGTAAAATAATCAAGTATGGTCTATAGAATTATAACTGTATATATTACAGATATATAAAAAATGCTATTAATGGTGATTGCTACATATTAATATCCATAAAATATATTTTAATCAGGCTCAAATTACTTGAGCAGATGTTTAGTTTTGTCTACATGTAGAAATCAATTCACTTCTTTTTTTCAGTAAGTTAGGGTTATTTAAGTGTTTTAAGATAGTAAATTTTTCTATAAGACATAAGTTACATGTGTCTCCCTTTTATTTATTTATATATATATATATATATATATATATATATATATATATATATAGCTAGGTCAGGTCCAGTTTCAGCCTGCTACTGATAGCATGTAATCTAGTACAACCTGCTATATAGATGGGTGATTGGCATTTAAATCAGTTTTACCACCAGCTTTTTTTTGCTTGTGAGGAGGCTGGTATGTTAACCCACAGGATGAAAAACAAGAGCTATCAAAGGGTAGATGAGCTTCTTATAGGAGCCAACACACACACACACACATATAGAGAGAGAATTGGATTGGGTTTCAAGCCTTGAAATGACAACCTTGTTAGAGATGGTTTCTTAATAAAAACACTTGGTGTACTTGTACTACCGTGACCATCTGATTTGGGTTTCAGAAAGAGCATCTGCCCTTGTAAAACCTTGCCTCAAATTATTATGACAAATCCTTTGTCAGACAGGACCCTCCTTGCTTTGTGTGAGATTAATTCCAATCCTGCCTTAACAAAAATAAATTGGCTATGTATGTATTGTATTTCTTGAATGAATGTGCAATATCTTTTTCATTGATACATTGCAGAGTAATATGATTTCTTTACAAAACCTTTTTTCTATTTTTTATTTTTAAATTCTGATGAATAATGCTTTATTTTCTACAACACATTTGCAGATATTCATTCTAAAGATTGGAATTTTAAATTTTTTATTTTTATTCTCCTCCGGGGATATAATTTATTTTTTAAAAGCTGAATTTTTTTTTGATATCTTGTCTATTTCAGCTGTTCATTGCATAATTGAATACCTGTCTTTACTGACAGGTTGTTGTAGCTGATAAAAATATCAGAACTATTTTTCTGCCCCCCCCTCCTCCTTGTTTTGTGTTTACTTAAACTGACAATGCAAAATTTTATAACATTTTACAAACTGTTTTATTTTTCTTTATCTATTTCAAAAATAGAAAATAAATTTTCTTTAATTGGTACCAGGCTGTTGAGTAATTAAGATGATTATCAAACTCTAAAAAATCTTTATAAATTATGTTTTGTTTAAAATACCAAATTTTCAATCTTGTGATGTCTATTTTAATTGGAGAATTTTTATATTTTTTCATCTTAAATTTCAGTTACTTTGTTTAATATAACTCTCAGTCCGTCATTCTAGAGTCATTAGCAAACAATGTAAATTGAAGGCTTATTCTTTATTGTTAACTCCGGCAATAGAATAGTCTAATGGATTTATCGTTTGGTTCATGAATTTGCTGGTATAATATTGTTAAGTTCAATCCTTGGCTCAGTACAGTCTCAAATTCAGTGAAAACAGAATGAGCAATAACTGAGCATTACTAAAAGTGACAAAACCGATCTCTTGACATGGACAGTCTAACAAGAACAATCGGCAAATAACAACTACAGATTTAATAAAGGGTTTAATTTCAAATTCCCTTAAAGTTACTCAGATTGATAAACATCTGTGATAACAATGGCAAACATAAGTCTGAATGTATATAACTCAGGCTGTTTATTAACAATCACGCAATAACTGATAGTTGCAATAAAAAGCAACTGAAATTAAGATGGAATGCCAGTAAAGGAATAGTAATGCTTTATTGTGGAAATTTCAATTCAAAAATTTACCATGAGTAAACTGCTGAAGGAATATTTTTATATAAGAGTGTATTATATGCAATAAAAATAAACTCTATTACCACAATCTTGACAAAGGCTGATAAGAGTGTAACAGCCTTTTCTTTTTGAATACTGCTCAGGTGGTAAGGTAGTTATTTGTGGTTTTTATACAAGGGTTTACTTTGTAATTCTCTTCTGCTGTCATGACATACTTGTGACAAGTTTCTTTTATAATGTTGTATTAGTGTCAAGATGTATATACAATTGTATTTTCCATTATATTTTCATTTCAGTCACAAATGAACAATCATAGAATATTAGTGTTAAAATCTTCCTCTTAAAATTAATGATGTCTTGTATTCAACTGAAACAAAATCAATATACATTTAGAATTAGAAAGACACAGCAGCAATTTCTTGAACATATACTGAGGAAAGAAGGCTTGACAAATTTAACTCACAGTACATATTAAAGTCATGAGGCACAAGAATGTAATTTACCTAATAAGCAAGTGGAAATGGATAGCAAAACAGAGTGAGAGGGTTAGTAAAAAAGACATAAGGAATACAAAGGATTGGAAGTTGTGGAAAGCCATTATTGTCACATTGTAAGGGGACATAGCATTCCCCAGCCTGTAAAAAGCATGGCTTCCAAAAGTGACTGCTTTTCATTGCAATTCACTCAAGCCATATAGATATCCATTTTGAGATTGTCAAGTGCAATTTGATCATTATGGTCAATTTAATATATTTTTAGTTTTCTAAATTTTTTTTGTCTGTATAATATATGTAGGTGTCTTATCTACTTAAAAATAGAGTAATCTTGATAGAGCTATGTATCAAATGTATAATGTGCTACTTAAGTATTTACTGAACTTACCTGTGAAAGAAAACATTGTAACACCTCATTTCCACCATTTTAATCAAAGTACTATTTGAAAAGACATAGTAGACACAAAGTATGGGGATACTGCTAAAAAAGAGTAGTAGCAACATCCAACATCCATACTACATTGTTTGTACACACTTTTCAAATTCTTTAAACTTTTTTTGCAGTATCCTGGATGTTGCATATATAATCAAGTCAAGTAGATATTTATTATTTATTGTAAGCATTATTATTTAAATAGTGTATAAAATAATATAGAGGTTTGTGAAGTAGGAGGTTAAAAAGTTCTCAGCCCAACCAAGAAAGAATTTTAAAACAATTCTGATGTTTGGTCATTTGTTCAGATTTTGGGAAGCAAGTTGGGCTGAGACAAGTTTTATGAAAGACTACTGACAAGGTACTACGATTCAGTTTATTGAATTTTTCTTTTGTTCATATAAGTGTTTTCTTTTCTGAATATAAAGTGTGTAAAAATTGTCCAAATGTTTTATATATTAGAGTGCTTTTCGGATGGAGTTTGGTATGTTTAAGGGACACGTGAATTTATAAATAATATTGGTTATCTGTAACTCTATCCGCAATATACTAGTAGAAATGCATGTACAATAGCCTCATCCACATGTAAAAAAAAAAAGACTAAAAATAATGGAAGCACTAATAATACAAAAAAGAAAAACAACAACACAATAACATCAACTATGAACATTACCACAATGTGCTAGAAACTGTAACTGGAAAACAAAAAACTTTCTCATCACTCTAGAAATATATATATAAAAATCTACACATTCGGGTAAAAATAAAATCCATCCTTGATATCGGCTGATAGAAAAGTTGAAAACGCTGAGATATATAGAACATTTTGACATTTTTTTTATGTTCAGAAAAGAAAACACTTGTACAGACATGAGAAAAATTAAATAAAAAGTGTAATCACAGTAACATGTCAGTTGTCTTTAATGAAACATTGTACTGCTTGATATGTTGGGGGGGGGGGTTACTCCCATGATGGTATTACAGTGTAACCCGGATATAAGAGAGTTGTCGGGACCGGAGAAGCAGTCTCTTATATCCGGGTTTGGTCTATTTTGTTTTATTAACACAGGCTCTAATTTGGGACCAGAGAAAATATCTCTTATATCCGGGTTTCTCTTATATCCGGGTCACACTGTATAAGGTACAGGTCAACTGGCAAGCTTTTCAACATGCATAGGTTTTCAGCAAAGACAAAAGTCTTTTTGAGTTTAGTGTGCAACCTTCTCCATGCCAATGACTATGACCTGGTCACACACACACTTCAGGATGCACAGGAGTTCATGGATTGACTATCAGGGTCATGTAAGGCTTTTGGACTGTCTGTCAGCCTTGACAAGACAGTGGTGATGTATCAACCTGCCCGAGGAATTCAGTATATAGAGCCATCAATTTATGTTGATGGTAGTTGACTTGGGGTAGTAGATAAATTTGTATACCTTGGTAGCACCCTCAACCGCCACTGCTATCTTGACAATGAGATAGCGTTATGAATTAAGAAGGCCTCTGATACATTTGCAGCACTCAGGGTCCATGTCTGGAGTCAGAAGGGCATAAAAAAGCAGATAAAAATTGAAATATGTAATACCTGCATTATGTCATCTCTGCTCTATTCATGTGAGACGTGGGTAGTCTATTGCAGACATCTGAAGATATTGGAACGTTTTCATCAGTGCTGCTTTCGGTCTGTGCTTGAAATCCAGTGGATATTTCACACCCCTGATACTGCTGTTCTACAAAGTGCCGAAGCACTTATACACAAGCACAGATTGCGATGGATGGGCCATGTTGTCCATAGGGTGGATGACAGAATTCTAAAACAATGTATGGAGAATTTGAAATAGGAAAAAGACTACAGCACAAGCCAAAACTTTGTTGCAAAGATTGCCTTAAAGAGTCACTATACAAGTGCAATATTGGTCTCGATAACTGGAAGACTCTAGCTGAGGACCAGATTTCTTGGAGAACTGGTATTGCTGATGGCGTGAAGATCTTCCATGAGGCATCACAAAAATATGCAGAACTGAAGAGAGGGGTTTGGAAAGGATCCCTGAATTGCCATAAGGCAACTTGGCCATGTGCCCAATGCAATTGGATATGTCTGTCCAAGGTGGGTCTGCTCAGTCACCAGAAATGACACCAACAGTCTATTGTATATGATGATTTTGTAATGGCATGCTTTGAATGCCCAACCTGCACTAAGGTGTGCAAGTCCAGGTTGGGCCTGACAAGGCATATGAAAAGGCACATTGGAAGTGATGATGATCAAAGTCATCTTCCACCACCCAGAGATGATCTGATATGCCACATATGTAACAAGAAATGCAGATCAATGACTGGTTTTATAAGTCACTGTTGTTCACACAACCAATGAATATAGTGTTGGGGTGGAAGTTTAACTGATGGGCTGGACATGTCAGTGATGGTCATACTCGCTTTGCAAGTCAACAGCCACTATTTATTTATATTTATATATATATATATATATATATATATATATATATATATATATACACATACACAGGGTGTATCAAAAATACTTTTACAAACTTTGTGGGCAGGTTTCTGACACTAAAACAAGATAAAATGTTCATATAAACATATGTCTAAAAGGCTATTGTCGTACTTCAACACAGAAACTCATAACAAATGTTTGAAATGCATGCACCTGTTGGATCATTGACCTTTTAAGTACTACCACACGCTGTCAGATGGTTTCGCAGCCACGTTGATGAAGTGGCTCTGCATTATTAATATCTACTGTGTAAAACAATTGTTTTAGATGGTCCCACTGATAAAAATCCAAAAGATTGAGGTTAGGGGAATGTGCAGGCTAAGGAACCGGTTCTGCCCTACCTATCCATCTTTCATCATAGATGTCAGCCAGTGCATCATGAACAATGTGACTAAAATGTGCTGGACCCCATCATGCAGGAACCATATGTGTCTTCATATTAGCACTGATACATCCCCTAGCAGGTTTGGAAATGGGTTTGAAATAAAGTCCTTGTAAACAGCTCCTGTAAGAACATGAACCAACCAGACAGTCACCTACAATTTCAGCCCATACATTAATCATAAACTGATGCTGGTGTCTAGCCTGTATTGTACCATGGGGATTCTGATCTACCCATAAATGTTGGTTGTATAAATCTTTTCATCTTTTCCAAATGTTGCCTCATCCGTAAACAAGACTGAAGAGACAAACAATGGATTGGCAGTTTGTGCAATAAGCCCTCGGGAAAAGTTCTCCCGTGGTGAGTGATCAGAGGACAACAGGCCCGGCACACATTGCAAGTGATACGGATACAGAAGCAGCTCTTGAAGTACCCTCCATGCAGTACTGTGAGATGTATGACATGCTAGGGCCACTTGATGTGTGCTGATACCTGGAATGTCTCCAACACTCTGTGGAATGTGTTTTTCATAGTCAGGCAATTAGTGAATCTCAATCTTCCTTGATCCGTCGTTTGTGGTGCCACAGATCGTGTCTCAGCAAATGTGACAATAAACAGCAGCAAAGGTTGGATGACTCGACTGCCTTCGGTCTTGAAATACAATCTGATACAGCTGTGCAGCCTCACATCCATTACCATTCGTGTTGCCAAATGTAAAAATCATATCTGCCTGCTCATGATATGAATATCCTGCCATTGTAAAATGAAACACTTCTCAGTTAACTCACTAGCACGTACATTGAAGACAGACTAACCACAAATGTACATGAATGACAAATGTAACCTAGTCTACATTGTAACACAGTGCCATCTATTGTAAACTTTGTTTAAACTTAATAACTTAAAAATGAAGTATTTGTGGATATATGTTTATGTGGACTGTTGTCTTTGTTTTGGTGTGTGAGTAACCCACCCCAAAAGTTTGTAAATATATTTTTGATACACCCTGTGTGTGTGTGTGTGTATAATGCTATAACACAATCATCAGACAAATAAAGTATGTAACCATTTATAACTATCATCGAACTTATAAACTATGTTACCACATGAAACAGAGTAGTAGACTTTGATTCCAATTTTAATATTATTGTGATATTATTATAATATACTATATTTAAACTCTGTCTACTTTCACATTGGTACCTCAGTTTTTATATTTTTAACTTATATTTTAGTATTTGTGTGTGTAAAAAAAAAAAAAAAAAAAAAAAAAAAAAATCATCTTTGCATAAATTATTTTTCAATGCAATATAAAAGAAAAAGAAGAAAAAAGTAATTGCTGATATCCCCTGACAAGTGTATGGAGTGACTCCTAGAGGATATATATATATATATATATATATATATATATATATATATATATATATATATATATATTACATATATAAAAAAAATATAAATAAATACTTTCATAAAAAAAACATTTTTTTAATTTACAACTTTTTAGTTGTTTTTTCTATATATACATATTAAGAAAATATACGTGGCTTCTCATATATATATATATATATATATATATATATATATACACACACATGCACACACTTTAAAAATCAGGAGATCAGTTGAATCTGCTACCTTGGTTTCAATCTTACAGTATCCTTGGCAATTTTTATTAATTGACCACCCAATGCTTTATTTTTTTTAAAACCAATGAACGCTATATTATTTAAAAAAAATAACAAATGCACAATGTCGGGTGTGATAGAAAGTTTGTAGGAGGATTTGAAGAAGGAAGTTGAAGAAGAAAAGGGAAGAGAAGAAACGCAAGGGTATTATAAATGTATCAGTGACGGAGGGTAATTGAAATGTACATTTTTTTTTTGTCTTGTTTTTTATCCAGCCTCATGTGCTTAAGAGGAATTTTTTAGTATGTATACAAGAATTTGGTCCTTTCCAAAACCTTTTACCCAAACAATCGACATAGTTTCATTATGCGGATGATACTCTATTCATATATCCTCATGATACAGATTTACCTAACCTAGTAAATCAACTAAACAAAGTCTAACACAAGGGAATTTACATAACAAATGGAAGAACACAATACTTTACATTTCCTGTATATCAAGTTACACTGCATTATTAACAGTTTAAAATTCAGTGTCCACCAGAAATCGGGCAGAAAATATGACCTAATAAATCTGTTTGTATCATAATAAAATCAAATATGGCATAATCATCAGATTCTACCTAAGAGCGCTAAGAATATGCAGCTCTGATTATTTACATGAAGAGGAGATATACATAGAAAACACTTTAAACCTTTCCAGTACCCTAATTATTTTATATTCATTGAGAAACAAAAGGCCTGTAGAATATTCCAAAACAAAAAAAAAAAATGGCCTCTCTTGAGAAACCTAATGAATCAAAAACATATATTATTCTGCCTACTAATTCTATCATACCTACAATCAAAAAGAATCTAGCTGATCTCAATATAAAACTTGTTACTACTACATTCAAAACAATAAAAGACTTAGTCAATACTAAACAAAATAATAAGCTAAAACCTGAAGGAGGAGTTTACTCCATCTCCTGTAATAATTGTCACAAAAAATACATAGGAGAAACATAAAGAAATTTAAATAAAAGATTATATGAACACGAAAGGGACATTTTACAAAATAATACATCAAATGCATTGGTTGCCGACCGTAACAAGACTGATCACAACTTTACCTTAAAAAATGCTAGTCTGATCAATGGAGAAAATAATTCACTACAACATAAATGTCTGGAGAGTGCCTTAATCGCAAGTTCCATCTACAGTAAGTTTGCATCCTGCCTCTTACAATATTTCACCATTCCTGGCACATCTTCTGTTATCACAGTGTGGAATACCTACTTACAAAAGTGATGGAACGAAAGACTCTAAATGAATTTGGCTAAATAAAAATAAAAAAAAATTGTTAAATTCCTAGCATCCCAGTCGTGTGCATGTGTAGTCCTACCAACATAACAAATTTAGTCCAATGAAGTCCTGAAGGACAAAATGAGTCACAACAAACTTTTCCCACTTTGTCACAATTTCTCTAATACTCTTCTTGATATATAAAAAAATCTCATCTCCCTCCCTCTCTCTCTCATATATATATATATATATATATATATATATATATATATATATATATATATATATATATAAATATATATATATATAATGAAAAACAAACACTTAGAAAACCAAAGGTGATATTTATTTCATTGAAGTCGATAAAAAATGGCTTCAAATCTTCACACCTGTAAACCAAATGTAAATGGAAAAATCCACTCCAGGTTTAAAAATTAAGAATAGTGATTTTATATTGAGAGAGTGGGGAAAAGAAAGATATACATTTATTATCATTTTGGAAGGAGGTGGGAGGAAATGGGGTTTATACATGAGTTGACAGAGAGAAAAATATATATATATATATATATATATATATAAAGAAGTGATGGATTTTTATTTATTAATCTAATATTTTATTACTTAAACGTTATTTTTACTGAATGTCTATATTTGAGTATATCATTCAAGCCGGTAGACAAAAATAAATATACATAAACAGAGTGTCTACTCAAATATGGGTATCACTAATAATGTTTAAGTACTAAAATTATATACATGATGCGATGGGTAAATTGTCGCCATTTTATATTTTTAATTTCACGCATACACATTGTTTGCTATTTGATTTTGTCGACTGCACAGTATCAGTTGGGCACTATCTGTGAGAAACAGAGGACCATAATGCAATTCACTCTGCCATAAATTTGGAAACAGCATGCTGTACTGCTTGGCATTCTTGCTGGAAGCTCCAATACGAACATTTCAGTGTTTGGGTGTTAATCTGAAGACAGTGCGGAGGATTTGGAAAGCGTTGGAAGAGTCTAATGGTGATTGCGAAGGTGTTTGGAGTGATCACTAGTGATGGTGATGTTATTCCTCCATTCATCTTTCCACAGGGCCTCAGATTCCATACAAAGGCCTACATCAAGTGCCTTGAGGAGGTAGTGCTGCTCTGAGTCAAGGAAGTGACTGCTGGAAGACCCTATATTTAGTATCATGACTCAGCACCATGCCACACAAGCAGGAGAACCCAGTCATGGATGTTAGACTATTTCTGTGACCACATCACCCTTTACATCTGGCCACCTAACTCCCCAGACTGCAACACTCTTGATTATTATGGGTGGGGTGAAGTTGCGCAAGAAATCAACAAAACTCCCTGTAACTGAAAGCAAGGATTATGGCAGCATTCATTAACTAAAACAAGGAGACTCTCCAGAAGATTGGCACAAGATTTCTAAATTCGTCTGGAGGCTGTAGTCAAAGCCAATGGTGATTTTTATTGAATAAATTTACTTTTTAATATTTCAAGATATTTTTGTGTAATTTTGGTAAATATATCTCTTAAAATGAGATGTCAATGTTATTTTTCATTTTTGCATAATTTAGGTGACAATTTATCCATTGCACCCTGTTACATATATACATATACACACACACTTGTCTGTACTCTTCAGGAGACTTGATGTAGAATTTTACCATTCAGTTTCAGAGGGGGTGTAATTCCACAAAACTTAGAGCAGAGATAAGTAAACAACTTTTATTTATTATTATTAGTAGTATCATTATTATCAATGCCATATCTCTTGATAGTAATACCATCATTACAAAGACTGCTTGCCTTATAAATTATCTTTCAGAATTACCTTAGTTGACTAATTTTGTGGCAAAATACAATATATATATATATACATATATATATATATATATATAAACACGAGTTTCACTCAGTACTTTATATTATTTTCTTTGTTAGTTAAAATTTATTTTGCTTGATTCTCATCTCAAGAGTTTGAATTGAAGAAGATAGGCTAGCTGGGTGTGGGAGTCTTTCTCAAACTTTTTCTTTCCTCTTCATTTGAGCAGTTTAAAGCTGTTCTTATTAGTATAATAAACTGAAAATGTTTTGCATCTCTTCAGTATGCTTATCAGGATCTTCAAATGGATTTATGCAATCAAAATTGAACTCATTCTTAGGTATGTGCTGCAGAGAGTCCATATGTAAAATCTCAGGGAAAATGTCATGTCATGGTTTATGTTTTGTTTTTTTTTACAAGCAGAAAAAAGTAACATTGACTTTCTTGGTTTCAATTTTTTTATTTAAATTGTTTTTTTTTATTTTATTTAATCACTACAACCTCAGTTATTCAAATTCTATAAAATATTCCAAGGAATTTTGAGACTAGATGAAATTTTATATTTTTTCAACAATATTTAAATTTTGAATAAGTGTGATTAGTGTATGCTTTCCTTTTTGTTTTTTCTTAAACCCATTTTTATAAGATTCTTAATTTAGAACTGAACATGTTTAGCTTGTATAGATTCTAATTGAATCAGTCGAGCCATTTGATGTTTCCTTACACTTTGTAAATGATAAACTGCAAATGTTGATGTAATAGAAAAAGAAAAAATTCATTACTTCTTATATTAATCAAACAGCACTGTAAGAAACATATCAACAAAAATAAAGTTTTCATTTGAGGAAAATATTTGACAAATTTGGACCTAAAAAAAAATAGAAAAAAATGTAGTGTTAACGGGTTTTCCTTTGACACCGCTATTATTTTAACTATCTTCACTCCACTGCCATTGTTTGTTTTAAAAAGCGATTATTAGAATCTTAGTAAAACCTAAACATATGAAAGCAAAGTTATACTTTTTTTTTTCTTGAGAATTTACAACAAAAATATTAATTACTATTTATTAAAACATTGCCAAGGAGAAAAGGTAGTTAAAATAACAATGTCAACGGAAAAACCTTCCTGTTGACACTTTTTTTTTTTTTTTTTTTTTTTTTGCGAGCATGAAGGTCCAAGTTTACCAAATATTGTTCTTCTAAGTGCCATGGCTCTTCAGTACATTGGTGATTATGACTCTCCACAATTTCCTGTCCTTTGTAGCTCTTCATAAATTCTATCTTTTTGTTATCTCTCCAAAAACCTGTTCTACTTACCCAAGCTTGTTAGGTAGATTTTGTATTGTTTTCCTCTGGCCCTCTTGACTTTAGTATGTCCCGTGGGTATCAAATTTTCCGAAGCCCTCTTTCGTTATGTGCGCTAGAAATTTCAAATATCTCTTTTTGATATTCAATATAAGTGTTTTTTTGTTTCCATTTTCTCTAAAATTTTGTCGCTGATCACATGTTTGGTCCATGATATTCTCAGCATCCTTCTGTAGAACCACATTCTGTTGCTCCAAGTCTCTTCTGCATCTTTCAGGAGATTGTTCAGCATTCATTGCCAGATAAGAGGATGGATATTATGTAACAGTTCAGTACTCTTTCATTTGTTTCTAATTGCTTACAGCCATATCACATTGAAATTGTACAGTCACCAAAGTTAAGCATCATCAAGTCTGGTCAGTAGCTAGATGGGTGAGACTTGAGAATATCGGGTGCTCTAAGCTTGGATGTGTGGGTGGTATCATGGATAATGACTTGGAATTGGAAATCAAGGAGCTGAATTGTAGTCCCAGTTGGGTTCGTTATATTCACATACGCAAATACCCTTGGGAGGGGGTATGAATCCGTCTATTGTCCCTGTGGATATTAGTAGGAATTATATCAGTAAATCATTTTTTTTTTAATTTTACTCTAAAACAATTTTCTGGTTTTAGATAACATGCAAAAGGTTGATAAACTGTAAAAACAAATCAATCAATCTTTGTTTCTAATGAAATTTTCCTGTTACTTAATATTTTGCTTAGCTTTTGGAAAAGCTCTTTTGCTATCCCAATGCACCTTTGGTAAATTAAATCCAATAAGATAGCTAAATATTATTACTCCTTAATTATTTACAAAGTTTTTGTAAGATCCATATAGAGATATATTTCGATATCACCTAATATATCTGTACACACAAGAGTTTACAATAAATTTATAGCCTTACACAGTTATTTGCTGATTTTTCATCACAAATCGCTACTGTACAATGTTTAGACAATGATTGATATTCACCGCTGAATGCTTTGATAAGGAAGATTAACTTGAAAACTAATTACTTGTGTTTATGCGACATATTTATCTGATCATCCTCAAACAAACACTTCTGTCATCCATAATTCTTCCTTTTTAATCCTTGTGTCATCTGTGAATTGATTGATGACGATTCTCGCTGGTCTACCTCTTGATTTTTTTCTTATAAACTGATGCACAACCTCTTGTCTACTCTACCAGCAATGAACACTAAATTGCATTTGCCTTACACAGGTTGTGTCTCGAATATTTGGTAGGTTCCCATATAGTTCTTTATGGGGTAAATGTTGATTCCAGCTGACCTCTGCTCTCAATAGATTCATGTACATCCCATCTTAGCTAGTTAAGCAGTTAGACATTAACAATAAAATACAATAAACATACAAACACTTATTTATTAATTGAAATGTAATGTAATTTCAGCTAAATACTGTTTATCATATTTTTTTGCATACAGTACTTTATATCCTGAGGTTAGAGCTACCTTTAAGTGTCTAACAAAGTTGTTTTACTAAAGCAAACATGGATTATATTCTGTAATTGATTTTTACCTTGAAACTATTAGTAATACATATGCTTGTCATGTTTTTAGTACAATCTTAAAAACATTATCAAATAATATATGAACACATGCCGGCGTACATATTTTATCATAATTTTCCTTGCAAATGAACTCATTTCAGAAATTAATATTAATGCGATTAGTTGAACATTATACAATGAAAATTTTCAGTCAAAATACTGTTATGGACTTACTTGTCGACCTTGGTACATGTGTGTATGTGCAAAGGAATTGCTGAAAATATTTTGACTCAATTCATTTGCTGACTTAGAGCTTACTAAATGACCTAACATCAGATTTTTTTTTTTTGTTTTAAGAGCTTCTAGGTTTGCTCAAGAACTTTTCAGCACTATATATATATATATATATATATATATATATATATATATATATATATAAAATAATAATAATAATAACAATAAGATGGAGACTTTAATTATCCATTGATGGATAATTAAAGTTTCCTTTTTCTTATTATCATTATAATGCTCTTTAGTCTACATTGAGCTCTCCCTGGAATTATACCATCCTTGGAATTATCCCTTCCAGTCACAAACTAGTAAAATGTGTGTGTATATATATATATATATATAGTTTAAAGATATGCTATATTTATGAGTTAAAGTGCTCAATATCAGGGATAGAGCATATGTATATATAAATGCAAAAAGATGTCCCGACAATTGTATTTAAGCAAGAAACACTATTGCTGCTGGGTGTTGACCTCAATGTCCACTTATCTATCTATATATATATATATATATATATATATATATGTGTGTGTGTATGTGTGTGAGAGAGAGGAAAAGAGATTGTTCATCTGTGAAGTTACCCAACATTTCTTGCATCTCACCAGATATTCCACACTTCTCACAAAATCACTCCACCAAAAAATAAAGGACCTCATTTACCATCAATAATTTTTTTTTTTTTTAGTTATACATTTTACACTTCTCCTTATCAAACTTTTGGCTCTCTCCCTCTCTCTCTCTCTCACACACACACACACACACACACACACAAAATGTACAAAAAATAATTAAATGAACAAAAATATGAAAAATAACATCTGAATACCTTACTTTGAACTTGACCACTTCTTTTCAGAATTCTTTTTACATTCCAATTTGTACTTTTAACTTGATGTCATTTCCCATTTACTAAGCCTGTTATCTTTTACATATAAGTTTCAACCACTTCTCCATTGAAGTGTAAATATCTCAGCACTGATGAATGTTTTTACTCTTTTCTATGTTCGTTTTTCACTGCTGACACTAAATGTCGGTTGCTTTGTGAATTGTGAATGCTGATCAGCCAACCTCCTTTACAGAGCGGCCTTTCTGCCTCCATTTCTCCTTTCTCCTCTTTCGAGTGATCAACCATACTACTTGGATATCAATAAGTCGTGTGAAGTAATGGCGCTGATGAACAAGGAGTTAGTTGAGGATTTCAGATAAATGTCTTTAGGCAACGTGACTACATGTGATTGATCACTGCTCACTGTGCCATTGTGAATGTTGTTGCCAACTCCGATTATAAATCTAGCTTGAAATTTTCAACTTGCATGCACAGCATATGGTTATAGGAATGGTGCTTTGACAGTGGTTTGAAAATTGTTATCAAGGCAAACAAATTGTTCTGTGGCAGCTAAAAATTATTTAGCATTTCTGTCTTTCCACTGCCAGCACTATTGCCAAATATTTTCTTAACCATTGTTCATTGGAGTAAAAATCCACTCAGATTAATTTTAGAGTCTTTGAAGAATATTTTAAATTCCATATATGTAATTGAGGAGGTTAAGTAAAAATCTACCAAGGTTAATTTTGTAAACTTTATCTTTTAAATTAATTCTACTGCAATCATGGGCAAACTTTAGCCTGTTTTGCTTTCTAAATGACAGGCTTATATTCAGAAAGAAAATAACGTTTCTTAATTATTTTTTGTTTTTTGTTTTCTTCCATTCTCTCTTGTTCACTGACATGTCCTGTTGTCTGGGGCTTCAGAATACACCGACTGCACCTTTGCAGAGTGGTAAAACTCCCCCCAATGAGGTCTCCTGTGTATGACGATAAACTACATGTGGCAGCAAAGGTTCAGAACAGGAGGTTTTGAGGAGCATGTGGGGTGGTAGCACCTGTTAGGGTCTCAGCTATGGGCAAATAGTTATTACCAGCAATACATTTTTGAAAAATTATTACAAGCAATACACTTTTACACTATTTACATTATTCAGACTATTGTCCTCATCTTTGTCGCCATGTTTATCACAACGTTTTGGCCGTTGTATGCTCTGGCCTTCTTCAGGTAGTTGGAATGTCGAACTGAACCCTTTATTTCACTCACTGGGGTAGATTGTTCTAGTTCCATGTGCCATGTCTAATGGATATCAGTTATCTCCTGTTAATTCCCCTCTCAAAGTTCTCCACTGCCTTAACCAGGTATTGAACTCACACTCTTTGGGTCCTGTCACTGGATCCACTGTGCCATGTGTCCTTGAGGACATCTATGTATGAATTTCATTATAAACCTAATGTCATCAGCAACCACTTTTTACCAGAGCTCATATTGCAATTTTTGTTGTTATTATCACTTTTCTCTGGCACTCCTTATTATTGGTTCCCGTTTTGTATTCATTTCTATGCTTGGTCGACTCAGGAGATTTTTGTGGCCTAGCATATATGCTGATTCCTTAAGTTTACAAATTTTCCAATGATGTTCTTTGTCTATGATCTCAACTTGATCCCACAGAGAGCGGTGATCTCCATTTTCTCTCCATATGTGGTCAGCCATTCCTGATTTTTCCCCTTCCCTCGTATTACAGCTTTCTGGTGTTCTTGAAGCCTTATCTTAAGGGGGCGGCCTGTCTTCCCTTTATAATTCTTTCTGCTGCTGCACAGGATAGAGTACACACAGTCTTTAGTCATGTTCTCCTCTGTTGGAGTTCTTACTTGGGAGAGATATCTACAAAGTGTCGTCCTGCTTCTGAAGGTTGTTCTGATGTTATATGGACCGCAGATCCTTTGTATTTTCTCTGATAACCCCTTCACATAAGACAGGCAGACTGTTTTCTGAGTGTTGTTGTCCTTCTCTTGTACCCGCCTACCCCAGTTTATGGGAGCTGCTGCCATGTACCCAGTTGTTACGTTGTAGGGTACAAATTATACTGACCAATTCTTTATCCAATGTCTCTGGATCGCCACTTATGACTTTTGCCCGATGTTGTAAGCAGCGGACGATCCCTTTCTTTATGCTGTATGGATGGTTGGAGTTGAAATTGGAGTACTGTCTGGTGAATGTCAGTTTAAGGTATACAGATGTCTTGAACCCATGCTCTGTTCGAGATATTAGAACATCCATCTCTTCATCGTGAACTGTATCGAATGTCTTATTGAATTCACATGGTCCAGTAGAACCTGAACATCTTCCTGGTGTCACCAGAGTATGAAGGTGTTATCTATGTACCTTAACCATAGAGTTGGCTTTAGAGATATAGATTCTAATGCCATTTCCTTAAAGTATTCCATGTATATATTCACTGTTGCTGGTTATAATGGCGAGCCCATTGCTAAGCCCTCCTCCTGTCGATATATGTGTGATCCCATTCCGAAATATGTTGTTTGTGTCCAGAAAGTCAACATCTCCATCAGATTATCTATTGGAATACTGGTCCGTTCTTCTAGGGATGAGTCAGAGGCCAATCTGTCTCTGACTACTGAGAGTGCCTCCTCCGTGGGTACCTTGGTGAACAAACTCACCACGTCCAAGCTCACCATCTGGTTGGATAGGATGGGAGCATCTTTGATTATTTCCACGAAGTGGGCGGAGTTTCAGACATATGAAGGAGACTTTCCAATCAATGTGTCAATTATATCCACAAGGAAGCAACTCAGAGGGTGGCACACACAGCCTTGGCAACTAACAATTCGCCTGAGCAGAATACCGTCTTTGTGAATTTTAGGGAGATCATATATGTGATGTAGCTTGGTGTAACGCTGCAATAACTGCCTATACTACTTAGGTGCGAAGTGATCCTTGCTTGTGATTAATATCTGCGACAGTTTGCGTTCCGTTTTCATTGTAAGATCCTTTTTTACTTTGCTGTAGCTACCATTGCTAATGAGGTCTTCCAGCTTTCTTGTATATTGTCCATCACTACAGTTGCATTGCCTTTGTCAGCCGGTAGTATGATGATGTTTTCGTTCCTCTGTAGGGATCCGATTGCCAGCCTCTCAAGTTTTGTGATGTTTGACCTGGGCGGCTTGGCCCTCTCCAAAATCTGTCTCACGTTCCATCTTAGTTCATCCACCTGAGCCTGAGGGAAGTTCAAGGCCACCTCCTCGACTCTGGCAATGATGTCCAAGTATGGCACTCATCAGATGGTTGTGGCGAAGTTGAGACCCTTATTTAATACAGATTTCACAGAGGCACTCAGCTGATATTGATTACTGCTTTCACTGGTGGGTGATGGACCTTGCGTGTCACCTTCTGATCTTTCAATCTATTTAATTTTTGTACTTGGCGGGCCTTGACTACATCGAATTCATGTCTGAAGGATTTATCCAGGTCATTTTGGATCCTTCTTTGGTCTTCTTCATTGGTAATTCTGTTAAATTTGGTAAATAGTGTACATAATAATTCATCTCAGAAATATAGACGGATACAATACACTTTTGAAAAAAAAAAAACATTACAAACAATACATTCTTGAAAAGAAAAAAATATTACAAGAAATACATTTGATTCTTGACAAAAACTGTCTTTACAAAAATGTCAATGAAACCTGATCTACAAACTGATTTCTCACAAAGAATACATATTCTATGCATAGGAACCTATCCTAAAAATCTTGTCCGCATTAAATAACTCATTGAGGTATTGATATGCCATAAAACAAAATAAACCCAAACCCTTGTTGATTCACATTCTTTCATACCAATTTCGTTTTTAATCAGTTCACCCCCAAGCAAGGCAAAAATGCCACTAAGATGCAAGGGAGTGAAAGTGATTGAATAAACTTTAGAAGAAACTGGGAACCCAATCCTAAACAGAGAACAATGGATAATACTCTACTCCTGCTAAAAAAATCAAAGAGGCATGTGAACCAGACAATAGGCAAGCTTATCTACTTCTATTGAAGCAAATAAAATAAGTAAGTAAATAAGAGTTCAGGTGATTAAGCACAATATTTCTTGAATTTTGTGACCTTTCACTGAAGGTAACATTTTTCAGCATTTTAAACCATTAGCAGTTTTCACTAAGGAAGATCATATATGTAAACAATTTTTAATTTACAAACAGGAAATGTTCATGATAATTTTCTTCTTTGCTAAAAAATATATTTTTATTTTAAACATATTTTTGTATCTTCAAATGAATAAATTAGAAATAAATTACACACAGTAGTGTATGTTCATCATTCTGTCAATTTTTTAATTGTAGAAAAAATCTTTTCTCCAAAGAAAACAAAATGGCTTTTCTCAATTTCTAAGTCAAATGCTTATGCATAGGGTCTTCCTTAGTGAAAATGGCTGAAACACTTTCAATGAAAATTTACCTTCAAATTTAAAAAAAATTTTTGAGGCCCATCATATCATGAGCCATGTCTCCTGTGGCTCTCTCTCTCTATGCAGTGACCCTTCATAATGTAGGTGACCATGACTTTCTACAATTTCATGTCCTTCATAGCTCTTAATAAATTTTGTCTTTTTGGTATTTCACCTAAACCTTGTTTTGACATCCATTTACTCAAGCTCACTTAGGTTATGCATGGTTTTCCTCTGAACCTTTTACCTTCCACCTGTCCCATGAGCATCAGATTTTTCGAGCCCTCCTTCCTCATTATGCTCCCTAGAAATTTCAACTGACTCCTCCTAATGTTAAGTATATATTTCCTTTTAGTTTCCATTTGGGGCATGGTATCCTCAGCAACCTTCTGTAGGACCACATAGATAATTTGATGCAGTGAATATAATTACAATGTTGCCTCAGAAAAATATAGTAAGGTGAAATATAGGTTTGACTATTGCCTGGTTCAAACTCCTTCCCTATCTTTTGAACAGGAGTAGAGGTTTATCCCTTATTGCCTGTTTAGGATTGAGTTTCCAGTTCTTTTAAGTCTTTTTCATTCTTAGTAACCATTTTCTTTTCTTTCTTTTTTTATTAAATCATTTCACCCCAATCTAGGCGGGAATGCCACTACTAATTGCATCTTAGTGGCATTATTGTCTTACTTGGAGTGAAATACCTCAATCTATTCCGTGAGTATCAGATTTTTCAAACCCTCCTTCCTCATTATGTGCCCTAGAAATTTCAACTCTTTCTTCCTGATGTTAAATATAAGTTTCCTTCTGCAGAATCACATTTCTGTTGTTTCAAGTCTCTTCCTCATCTTTGAGGAAGTTGTCCAAGTTCATTGTTTGAAAAATGTTGCCCATGCCTAGACTAATTTAAATTAACAATATTTTATTCTCTTTATATTTTCATTAGTATTAATACATACTAAGCTTATCTTCATATAGCATAAAGGAAGTAAGAAAATTTCAGGTAAGGAAGCTCTACACAATGGTATTTCTGACAATCTGAATTTTGGGAGAGAGGGGATTTTGAGAGCTATGATTAATGTTTTTTTATGGAAGGAGAAGTAAAACACTTAGTGAATGTGATATTTTTTAAATTTATTTTTGTATTTCACTTTGCCAATTTATACAACTTCAAGAAATGATTTTGAAAAATCTATTATGATAATACTTTATTAAATAAAATGAAGTAGTACTAAATAAGAGTTTTCCACAGAGTAAGAATGGTTGTCATGGCAATGATGAAGCAGCTCACAAATAATCTCCAAAGATTTAATGCAGTTTAATTCTGCAATTATCATGCCAGCTATCAAATTCATCAACCTTCTCAATCAGCTCATGAAGTTTCATTTGATAAAAGTGCTGTTACTCTGCCTGTCACCTGTCACAAAATTCCTCAAATTGTTATCAGTCCTATCCAGTCTGTTTTATTATTTACTTTAGCTATTGTTACATTTTTCACACAGAAGAAATCCATTTTTAATTAAGTTTTAGCTATCAGACTAGCTAAGGCACTTTATGGGATTTTTTTCAGTAATCTAAGATTAATAAAATATTAGGTCACTTTCTTCCTCTCTTCAATCAATTTGAGATGTTAATATCTTCTACTGATAACGCTCAATGTTTCACCCATAAATTCTCCTTAAAATTAACTCACCTGAGTATCCCTGCCTAACTTCCTACTTTGAACAGTCTCTGTTGAGTGATATGGTTTCTGCTCTTTAACCTGGATCCCCACAAAGCATGTGAATCTAATGGTATCCATGTAATAGTCATTAAGATGTGTGCTCCTGAACTGGCTCCTGTTCTCTCTAAACTGTGTACTAAATGCCTCGCTGCCTCTTGCTTTCCTGTCTGCTGAAAGTCATCGTCTGTTGTTCCAGTTGTTAAGAATTCTGATGAACTATCTGACCCTTCCAACTATGGGCTTATTTGTCTTCTACCTCTTTTTGGGAAACTCCAAGAGGCCCTAATCAATGCTCAACTGGTTAAGCATCTCACATCACACGGCCTTTTTTTCAGACAAGCAATATGGCTTTCATTTCTCCAGGTCAACTGCTAATGTACCTGTCAATCATTGCAGAAAGAGTCCTATGAAGCTCTGGATAAGAATAGTGAAGCCCAGGCTGTACCTTTTGGACATCTCAAAAGCTTTCAACAGGGTTTGGCATACAGGTCTTTACTACAAGCTGAAAAGTTATGGTGTCACTGGACAAATATTTTAACTGATTCAGTCTTTCCTATCAAAATGTGAAATGAAAGTTATCCTGAATGGTCACTCGTCCAGATCCTTTTGTACTAATGCAGGTGTACCCTGGGATCCATCCTTGGCCCTGCTTTGTTTTTAATTTTCATTAATGACCTTCCCAATGACATCACCTCTCAACTTGGTATCTCTGCTGATGACACAACCATTTACTCTTTTTTCGATACTAAGTCTGATCAGTTTGATACGGTCAGATTGATGATTGATGTTCAAAACGAACATCAGCATATTGCTAACTAGGGCAAAGGTTGTCTTGTTAATTTTAATACCTCCAAAACTAAACTGCTCTCCATTAACCATGTGAGAGGTCCCTCTCTGCCTTCCATCAGCATGGCTGATGCTAACCTCTAGGAACATGACTCATTGTGCCTTCTCGGGATAATGTTCTCAAATGACATGAAGTGGAAAGACTATATTGAATTCATTGCTAGGTCAGCTCCTAAGAAAAGTAGTTCATTGTCTTGAGCAAAACAATTTTTCTTTCCAGAATCTATCTAACATTCATCCAGGCTTAGAATATTTGCTGCCATATATGATCCGGTGCTCCTGCTATTTATCTACAGCTCCTAGATAAAATCCAAAGAAGAATCAGCAATATTATTGTTCCTGATCTGGCATCTCGGCTTCAGTCACTTTCTCTCCACTCTAAGGTTGCCTACCTTTGCCTTTCTTTTTTCTTTTTTTTTTCCCTCAGATTTCCAATATTCTTCTATTGTAAAATCAGGAGTAGTAGATTTTCATTAAGCTTATAATAGCCTCATTATCTTGCTTGCATTTAATTCCTGACCACTGACAATACTTTTGTTTCTGTTTTTCTATCTACAATATACATTCATTGTTTAAACTGGCTTCAAAAGAATTTAGGTAAGAATTTTAAAAAAATTGAGGTTTTATCAATTTCTTTTTCTCTCCCTATTAGAAATATTTGGTTTAACACAGAAAATAGCTCAAGCTCAGTTCATGGGCAGTTATAAAATAAAATTTAAAAAAAATCTAAATATGCTGCCTCAAAAATATACACCTGTATTTCCTGTTTTATTCCCTCTGCTCTTCTCATAATTTGCTTTGTCTCTCTGTATGTAATCATTAGAGTAAATGGCATTTTTATATGTTTGTTTAATAACAGCACCTTGTTAAGAAACTGTTTTTTATGGTTTGACAATTTGAGATGACTTGTTACTTTCAAGATGTTTTTTTGTTTTTTTTTTATACTATTCTTTGCTTTCCTCTCACTTCATTACGATACAAACATTCTTAATGAAAGAAGGCCTCAGAACTAAACAATCTAAATACACAAAGAGAAAAAAAAGTTTCAAGAAATAAGCTTAGACATGAAGAACCACAAAAGTAAAGAACTTAAAATCAATGAGGTATTGAAAAAAATCTATGCCAAAAAGTCTGCAAGTCACGTCAAAAACATGAGGACACCATAGTATAGATTACAGACTAGAGTATATAAAGAGAACTAACCAACAATAGACTACTATGGACATAATTTCAGTTAAAGAATCCAGTGGATAAATTAGACTGTATATTCTTAAAAGATTAAAAAAATTATTATTAGCATCATAAGTTTAAAAAAAGCGCACTATAATAATTAAAAAAAAACAAACAAACAAACAAAAAACAGTATGACTGTGATGCCATATGATATGGCCAAATCATGCCATCTTCTGATGTTAAATAGTGTCAAGGAGATTTATGTTGGGCCCACAAGACTTTTGACCTTGCTCCATATATAGTCATTGGTTTTGTGCTCCCTGTAAGAGATGTGGAGGATCTTTCTCAAGCATTTGTTCTTGAACACCTGGATTCTCTTTCCTGCTTAAACCACAAATGTCCAAGTCTCACACCTGTAGAGGAGGATGGATATGACCAGTGATTTGTAGAACCTGAACTTGGTATGGAAGCTGAAGTTGCTCTTCCATCTCCTTTCCAGTCTGGCCATTGTGGCTATGGCAATCCATGTACAGATTTCTGTGTTGCAGGTGCCATCTTTTAACAGAGTTGCTTCCAAGTATTTGAAACTGGACACTTCAGTGGTCCACCATCCATGATTATGCTGGTGTTTGTGTTGCTTGCGTTATTCACCATTACTTTGGATTTCTCTATGTTGAATTCCATTCCATATCTGATAAAATTGTGATATTTGATAAAAAAAAAGATGCCTATTTCAACAGTTGAAGTGAACTTCATGGCATTTTGAGAAATTCTAATCATCCTTTTACAAATATGTTGCAAGAAATTTGAATTTTCTGACAGAATAAGGCTATTTTGTTTATAGTTTTAATTGCTATATGTTGTAACCTAAGGAAGGTTAGTGAGTAGAATAATTAAATGAAGGTTGGTAATGAACGATAATACTTAGGACAAGAACAACACATAAGATTCACCAGTTGTGCGTAGAAGAAATACTCAACTGCTAGAAGTGAGTCAAGTGAATTCCACAATGAATCTCCAACTGCAGGCCAACATACAGTATTCACTACTGTATTTATGTGAATAGGGACCAACCCATTATCGTCTGTAGATATGCTACAACACTTTGAAACCATTTACAACTTTTATTTTTAACTAACACACAGAATAAGGATCATCATAAATGGTAGAAATAAATTGATGCCAATTTTTCAAGTGACAACTTCTGATGCCTCATCATGATCTTATAGTCAGCAAACTGGATCATATTGATCATCGCGTCCTGGGTATGACGATAAACTACATCCACGTCCTGGGTAAGACGAACTACGTTCAACAGCAAGGCCTCTTATCAGGAGGTTTTGAGGAACCACCTCTTAATTGCTGGTGTTCCCAGGTCCAACCTGATCTGGGGTGGTAGCACCTGTTAGGGTCCTTGTTTAAGGCCTTGTGTTACACTTTGCAAATATTATTAATAAGCTTTTTAGTACTTATTTATGGATTATTCTTAGTAATGCTTTATATAAGCAGCATAAAATAATCTGTCAATGTTCTGCTTCACTTAAATGGTGTAAAATAAACTATCATTTATCTTTAAATGTTTTTTCATTGTAAATATCACTGTGGCCAATAGTGCTCTGGCCATTGGATATTTGTTAGTGTTGAGCAGACTTCCAATGAAAACGTTTTTTTAGTTAAGGTACTGATTACTTGAGGACTTTCAACAGCAGCAACAAATAAAATGGATATCACATATAGTTTGAAGAGAAACATAATCAAGATTTTGATATTCCACACTACTTAAAACTAAAGGATAAGGCCTCCACCACTCCATCAGTACTGGAAAGAGCAATAACAGTTTATGTACTGGAGAAACCTGAAAAATTGATTTTATAAATTTCACCTGAAAGTTGCACTGGCTGCTTGGTCAATTACTGCTGAATATTTCCTTATAAGGAAATGGCTATTATGAATTCAGGTAAAAAAAAAGTTACTGGTAAAAAAGAAACAGGACAAGGTTAGCACATGACAGACAAAAACCCAGCGTCTTATCACAAAAGCGGACAAAATCCCCAAAATAAATTGAAAATTCAAGGAACTTTTACATAAATTTCAATGTCAAATTGAGACTGTCTTTACATAAGCTGTTTAATCGCTATTTATGGGTTATTCTTGGTAACCTTTCACATAAGTGGCCTAAAATAATCTGTAAAAGTTCTGCTTCACTTAAACAGCATAAAAAAAACTGTTTCATTTCAGCCATGTCACATGGTAGACCAATTGTTCCACTGTCGATCATTGATCCAAATGAATTATTATTATGAGAAGATATTTTGCAAGAAGATTGGTGCCTATTGGAGCTTGGCAATCATCTCAGGAGGCTGTGTTGGTTAGCTTCATGACAGCTCATTTGAAACAGCCTACATTGCAACTGACCATTTGGGCTAAATACCTATCGAGAGGCAACAGATGGTTATTGCTGGTATCGCAATGCCTATTGAGGGGCAACAGATGGTTATTGCTGGTATTGCAATACCTATCGAGGGGCAACAGATGGTTATTGCTGGTATTGCAATGCCTATCGAGGGGCAACAGATGGTTATTGCTGGTATCACAATGCCTATCAAGGGGCAACAGATGGTTATTGCTGGTATCGCAATGCCTATCGAGGGGCAACAGATGGTTATTGCTGGTATCGCAATGCCTATCGAGGGGCAACAGATGGTTATTGCTGGTATCGCAATGCCTATCGAGAGGCAACAGATGGTTATTGCTAGTATTGCAATGCCTATCGAGGGGCAACAGATGGTTATTGCTGGTATTGCAATGCCTATTGAGAGGCAACAGATGGTTATTGCTGGTATTGCAATGCCTATCGAGGGGCAACAGATGGTTATTGCTGGTATCACAATGCCTATCAAGGGGCAACAGATGGTTATTGCTGGTATCGCAATGCCTATCAAGGGGCAACAGATGGTTATTGCTGGTATCGCAATGCCTATCGAGGGGCAACAGATGGTTATTGCTGGTATCGCAATGCCTATCGAGGGGCAACAGATGGTTATTGCTGGTATTGCAATGCCTATCGAGAGGCAACAGATGGTTATTGCTAGTATTGCAATGCCTATCGAGGGGCAACAGATGGTTATTGCTGGTATTGCAATGCCTATTGAGAGGCAACAGATGGTTATTGCTGGTATTGCAATGCCTATCGAGGGGCAACAGATGGTTATTGCTGGTATCACAATGCCTATCAAGGGGCAACAGATGGTTATTGCTGGTATCGCAATGCCTATCAAGGGGCAACAGATGGTTATTGCTGGTATCGCAATGCCTATCGAGGGGCAACAGATGGTTATTGCTGGTATCGCAATGCCTATCGAGGGGCAACAGATGGTTATTGCTGGTATCGCAATGCCTATCGAGGGGCAACAGATGGTTATTGCTGGTATTGCAATGCCTATCGAGAGGCAACAGATGGTTATTGCTGGTATTGCAATGCTATTCGAGAGGCAACAGATGGTTATTGCTGGTATTGCAATACCTATCGAGATGCAACAGATGGTTATTGCTGGTATTGCAATACCTATCGAGATGCAACAGATGCTTATTGCTGGTATTGCAAATCATGTACGTATTGTCGAAGTGTCAGAGATGATTCATTCTTTGCTAACAAAAGGTTGCCACTGAAGCAACTGATCTGTTAGATCTATTAAATTTGTATGGCATCAGCAGTCCAAGAACAGTTCAGTGTTTTCAGCATTTATTTACTGCATAGTCCACCATTACTTGTAATAATGTTTAATTGTAATAAACGTATACACCTTGGTCTTATTGATTTTATGCCATTCAGAGAACAGTTTATTTTACTCCGCTTAAGTGAAGGATTACCAAAAATATCTTGGGAGATACATATATGCTTATGCTGGAATCGAGGAAATCAACCACGAGATATACTCTCAGGACATTGTTATTCATCAGCAGAATTTTGTAGATCTTGTGGTACAAGAACAGTCCCATGTTTTCAGCATTTATTTGCTGCATAGTTCACCATTACTGGTTTATAATAATGTTTAATTATAATAAATGTATACACCTCAGAGACACGGTGGAGTAATGGATAACAGCTCAGATTGAGGAATCGGAGAGCCAAGTTTGAATTCCAGTTGAATCCATTACATTCACTTACATGCTAATACCCTTGGGAAAGGTATGAATCCTCTTTCCTTCTCACCCAGATATGGGTAAATAGCAGGACAGACCAGCTTCTATAGCCTTGGATGGCAACTGGTCTATCGCAAAACGAAATGGAAACCTACTGCTAGGGGAAAAAATCAGCTTCATCAGTCATGTATTGAAAGATACATGATGCATGGCATATAATTGACACCTCAGTCTTATTGTTTTTACACCGTTCAGAGAATAGCAATTTGTTTTATGCTGCCTGAGTGAAGGATTACTTTATTCTTTTTATTTATTATGAATGATTTATTCCTAATTGAAACTTGTCTCCCAATTTCACCAATATTAATTACTTTGTACTTATTTACCTATTTTCTTTTTTTTTTCATCAGCACAATAATACAGTAAACCAGATCAGCATTGATGACAGTGGGGATTATATTGCCAGTTGTTCTGATGATGGACAGGTAGGATTACTTTCTTTACCATCACTTTCTCTTCTCTTTTTCTTTATTTTATAATGTGACCCCCTTGCAAGTTACATAGGCAAATTACGGATTTCGAAAAAATAAATTTGTTGTTAAACATTGCATTTATTTTCATGTTTGATGCTAAATGTATAAAAATAAGAAAATAGATGCTAACATTTTTGCTACTTTTCCTTCTAAGTGTCAACAACATGTTCACTGCTTCATTTTTATAATATTGTTACCTGGCTGTGCTGGCCCATTTTGGGTGAAATAGAAAATTACAATTTACTGAAAATAAATAATTATAAAGATGCTAACAGTGATTTCTCATGAGCACCACCATTTTGGTTTTGATCAGATACTCTACAGTAAGCTAAATGACAACCGCAACACCATATAAAATTCCATTACAAAACATGTACATTACTATATGTCTACACTTGTTTGAAAATAGCACTAAGTGCTTGTCAGTTTATAATACAAATACTAAGGACCAACATTTCATGGTGTCTTGTAAACGTATATTGATAACAAGCAATGTAAGTTTTATAAAGACATATAAATATGTCCAGTGGAAGTATTGATTACCATATTAATATATCTCTTTGAAATTTACACGTTGTCTTCATTTTGTCCTCCACATGTTGTCTTCATTTTGTCCTCCACACGTTGTCTTCATTTTGTCCTCCACACGTTGTCTTCATTTTGTCCTCCACATGTTGTCTTCATTTTGTCCTCCACATGTTGTCTTCATTTTGTCCTCCACACGTTGTCTTCATTTTGTCCTCCACACGTTGTCTTCATTTTGTCCTCCACACGTTGTCTTCATTTTGTCCTCCACACGTTGTCTTCATTTTGTCCTCCACACGTTGTCTTCATTTTGTCCTCCACATGTTGTCTTCATTTTGTCCTCCACATGTTGTCTTCATTTTGTCCTCCACACGTTGTCTTCATTTTGTCCTTCGCACATTGTTTTGATTAACAATGTTAATTGTATAATGCTCACTCTTTTGGAATTCACACCTTGTCTTCTTTTTGACCTTTACAAATTGCTGAAACTCATACCTACTTTCTAGTAATGCTATTTACTTGCTGGGAAATTCCTGTTGTACTATTTTTGGCCAACACACTCAAAAGATTGATTCATTCATTTTTTCTGCTTTATCAACATTTTGCAAGTTATTTAGAGCCAGAAAATTAGATTATAAGAATGTTTTAGGAGATAATGATTTAGTGATGCAAGTCTTACTAATTACCCCATAGCTGGTGGGAGAAGAGGTGGATTCATACCTTTTCCAAGGATATTTGAGCATAAGTGAATATAACTAAACCAATTCTGCTCTCCGATTAACAATTCTGGGCCATTATCAATTACACTGACCGGACTTGACATTGCTTAACTTCAGTGATTGTAAACCACACTCAAAAGACAAGAAATATTGTCCCTGTTGGTATTCATATTGTTAGTTATGAAGAGAGAGAGAGGCTTCTCATAATATAAGGGTTAACATACTAGCTGAGCAAACCATTACTCTATCTAGTGGTCCTCACTGGGTACCCTGCATGTGGACTTTTGCTAGACTAATTTAAATTTACTCACAGAAGACAATGCCCTTTGCTAAGTGGTAATAGTCAGCAAGCTGATTTTGCATAACTATATTTCAAAAAAATATCGGTGTTTGATGATTTGTATTAAGCTTTTCCATTTATAATTAGTAAATATAATTTTTACTTAATGATATCATCTAAAAGACTAAAATTAATATTGAATTTAAAAACATTTAAAACTTAATAAATTTTTCAAATTAAAATTAAAAAAAAAAATGAAAATAATTCTTGTAAAAATTCATTATTCATTGAAAAAAATTTTATCTTACAACAATAATGTCCTTAATATATATTATTCATAAAAGCAATTAAAAGATTTCCTAATTAAATAATGTCATAATTTTATTGCAATTTTTATTTTACAATTCAGAGCAATGTATTTTTAATGCAAAAAAAAAAGATGCTAAAATTTCCAATACTAATCTTTGGCCTACTTGCTTAACCAAAATTTTGAATTTTAACTTGAGCTCCTTGATAAGATCCAAAGAAGAATCAGCAATATTATTGGTCCTTATCTGGCTGCTCAGCTCTAGTCACTTTCCCACTGCCATAAAGTTGCTTCTCTGTCTTTTCGAATGAGCTCTTCACTATGGTACCTAGAGTTTTTAAATTTAAGCTTTAAACTGGCATCAGGATCTCATCAGTTTACAGTTGAGCTGACTATGTGTAGCCATAAATTCTATGCTAACAGTTTTCTTCTCTCACACCTCTCGCTTATAGAACTCCCTTCCAGCTCCTTGCTTTCCAGCCAACTTCAAAAATTTAAATGCAGTGTTAATCGCTATCTACTGTCCACCTGATTACTCTCTTCTCTTTCTGCTTAATGTTTCTCTTCCTAATTCCTACACACCCTGTAATTCCTTGTGCTTTAGTGAGATTACTGCCTTGCTTCGGATGATTCAGATTTTTTTTTTTTTTTTAAAGTGCTAGAAAGGATTTTTAAAAATTTAATAAAATAATTAAAAAAAATACTTTGGGCTTTCCTCTTAATAATAAACAATTTGACGATAAAACATTGTTTTTATCAAATTTGTGGCCTTTTTTTTTATCTTGCTATGCTCTTTTTTTAGAAAATTTTTGGAGGTATCTACACTTTACAAACTAATCATGCAAACTATTGCTTTTATATTCAGCTTGATTCTCACTGTATGCTCTGGACTTGTACTTTTTGGCTTTATTCAACTAAACTTACCAAATATGAGTATAGATTTGATATTTTTCCATGAAGTAGTGCTTACCGAACTAGTCTCAGAAACAATTACCTCTACAGTAAGTCCTTTGCAGTTGAGGTCTTTTGTCAGACTAAGATAAGCTAAGTAAATACAGTTAACTTTTCTTTAATAATAGTCTTTGTAATTATTGAAGAATTTCTTGTATTTCTACAGCTTTGTTTGTAATATACCACAGCCACTGTTTGACATGTTAGCAGTGCTTGAAATATGCTAACTGTATACTCTGAAGAGAGTTAAGACCTTTTCTAAAATGAACTGCCTTACAGTTGGATACTTGCAGATTCTGTTGTGTGATCAGTGTCTATTTCTTTAACTTCAGTCTTAACTGGAGCATTGTCTACCTTTTTGGCTCTGATACAAAGTAGATTGTTGTCTGTCTGTCTGACTCTAGTATCAAGCGGGCAGTTGCCTGGCTCTAGTATCAAACAGACCATTGCCTGCCTGTCTGGCTCTAGTATTGAGTGAGCCATTGTCTGGGCCTAGTATTGGGCGGGCCGTTATCCGTCTCTAGTGCCAAGCAGATCGTCGCCTGGCTCTAGCGCCAAGCAGGCCATTGTCTGGCGGTCTGGCTCTACTATCGAGTGGGCTGTTTCCTAGCTCTAGTGCTGGTTGGGCCATCAACTGGCTCTAGCACCAAGCGGGCCATTGTCTGCATGTCTGACTCTATTAAAATGCAAACTCTAATCTGTTTCTTCATTGCAATTTTTGTCTGTTAAAACTTTTCTGTAACATTAAATAACCCAAAAGTTGACATTCTGTTAAATTAACAACTGACCTGACATCCGCAGTATTGTTCCTTATTTCTATTTGCTTACAAAATTCTGATAGAGAGCTGTATAATTCCTAAAACAAATGTAAACCGATATTACATTTTTTTTATTGTCAGTATATTCAACTTGTTTGTGAAAGCAAATAGTTTTAATATTCCTATGAAAATGGGTTGTTTAATTTTTTACTCTTTTCTTTTTATAAATATTTCTCACTATTTAGTGTTACAAAGCAGTTATTCAGCTTGAATGAATTAGAGAAACTTGGCAGCTGACTGTCACATGCTTCAAGTGGTGACACTTGTATTAAAATATGCAATGGTGAAAATTGATATTGCTGATCTGTGTGTGTGGGTGTCTCTCTCTCATGCACACACACACACATACACATATATATATATCATTTTGTTTTGTGTTCAAGCTGGGATAAAAACTAAAATTGGGTTCTTGTTAGATTTTACGTGATAGCATTTCTGAATTATTAATAATCTTCACATCAGGATTGCGGAAGAAAAAGTTGAGTTGGGATTAGGTCACTGTTCATTGATCCAGGTCCATCAAATAAACGTTGCAGCTCTTGATAGAAAAAGGATTTTCTATAGCAATTGGGTAAGCGAGAATATTTCTCTGAAAATATTAAACCAAGGACTTTTAACATATGTTGCTTTGTGTGATCAAGATCTTCAAGCTTTGATTTCAGCCCTGACCAAAGATATTAATTTAGCTTTCATGTTAGGTTTATTGCTATGTTGAAAATGAAAAACTCTATTGATAGGTACTGTTTATATTGTGAAAGATTCATGAAATATTGCGACGGTTCTAATAAAATGATGAAGATATCTGAAACTTGGTGTATTTTATGGTAAATACAGCGCTTGGTGAGAAAACACATCCTTATGGCACTTCTCTTTCTATTTTGGTTTTCTAGTTAAATTTGTTATCTATTTGCATATGATCCATTTGTTCCCAGTACATTGTGGATTATTCATATATCCATATCAAGTAAATGCATAAAAGAAAACTTGTTTTTAATTGGCTATATATATATATATATATATATATATATATATATATATATATATATATATATATATATATTTCAAACATATTGAAAATAGTTCAAATAAAAAGTCTCATTAGAGAATATGAGAAAATTCAAAAGAAAATATGTAAGACTATGTTGTCTTTAACATTCAACACTACATGTTTGAAAGAAAAGTTGCTGCCAAATTACACATATATATATATATATATATATATATATATATATATATGTGTGTAATTTGGCAGCAACTTTTCTTTTAAACATGTTGTGTTGAATGTTAAAGACGACATCGTCCTGCATATTTTCTTTTGAATTTTCTCATATTTTATTTTTGGCAATATCAGTTTGTCATTTTATAAGATATTCTTTGTAATCCCTGATGTTGGTATCATAGGAAGCTGCGGGATCATGTAGTTTAAGATATGTGTAATTTGGCAGCAACTTTTCTTTGATATATATATATATATATATATATATATATGTGTGTGTGTGTGTGTACATGCACTCGCATATAGTTATTTATATACACACACAGACACATATACATGCACATACATGTGTGTGTATATATATATATGCACACACCATTTTCTACAATTCTCTAAATGGTGACGAACAAAACGTATATTTATTATTAGTATAAAGAGAAGAGAACTGAAATATTACATAGTATCAGTCCTCTTATATGGTAGTGAATGCTGGACAATTTCTTTGTAGATGAAGCAGAGAGATGAACCAACAAATGTGACTACAGAAGGATGCTGAGAATACCATGTGAGCCATAAAGTTTTAGGGAAAATTAGAACAAAAAAAGACTTGTACTTAGCATCTGGAAGAGACAGTTGAAAGTTCTGGGGCCTGTAATAATGTAGGAGCGCTTGGAAAATCTGATATTCTCAGGGAAGATTGCAGGACAGAGGAAAACAACAGATAACAGACTTAGTGAGCTCAAGTGAATGGATGACGAAACAGGGTTTGGGAGAAATAGCAAAAAGATAAAATTTATTAAGAGTTACAAAGTACAGGAAATTGTGGAGAGTCATGATTGCCTATGTCCTGTGGGGACACAATACATAATGGAGAAGAATCTTTTTTGCTAATATACCATCCCCATATGTAAACATAGTCCTGGCGGAAGACAACGATTTGAATAAAACAGTTGACTAAATGGACTTGACAGAGACATGTACAGTATTGATATTTATGGTGAAGAATGAATTCAAAGGAAACATTTTAAATAAAATAACCTTCACTGTTATTGTACTAGATCTGCTTTCAACAAGCAATTATATTCAACTTATTGACACTAGATAAAACTAGTAATATTAGTTAATTTTGGTGACCTATTCGTTTGATGAAGCTTGTGGGGTACTTGTCAAAATATTGTGATGTGCTTGCATCCATATTAAGCTTATTTGATTTTGTCAACTGTCTTATTCAAGTTGTCTGCCTCCAGAAACATTTGCCCAGTGAATGGTTGTCAAGCTTAATTTTTTTCAACATAATTTTAAAAATTGGAAACAAAAGGCAGTCTTCTACTATAAAAAACACAAACAGATAAAACTCCTAATAAATAATCTTTTATATTATATCCCATAAAATCATCCATTGAAAGCTCTTGTCAAAAGAATAAATTTCCCTTTTAAATCCTTCACAATTTTAAATAACTTAGACATCAAACTTAAGTACAGGCTGACTGTTTTTCTCTTTGACAGGTGATAATGTTAAAGGAATATTGACCTTGTCATTATTGCTATAGCAAGAGTTATCTTCTCCTTGTTAATAAAGAAATGTTTTAAAAATACCATCTTCACCTTTTGAAGCTAATTCTTAAATTTTATTCACGTTACTTTTATTTTTACTTTTAAATTTTTCTTTTTAAATTGAATCTATACATATATTCATATCTACATTACTTCAAACGTTATTATAGCAGACACTTAATATTTGAAATGGACAGGGGCATTTTTATTTTTTAAACAAGGTGTATTTTTATATATAATATATATATATGTATATAAAAGCCTAGACCATCACTTATTAATATATAAGATTATTTTTGTATAATCTGACAACTGAATCACCAAGCTTTTATAATTTTAAGAATTGGTAATGCATGAACCTGTAGGATGCCAACACTATATATATATATATATATATATATATATATATATATATATATATATGATGTGTGGGTATATAAAGAATTAATGGATTTATTTTTAATACAACTTTTTTTTACTTCAAATGCTATTATAGTGGACACTTTGTATTTGAAATAGATGCCCCTTTTTTATTTTTTAAACAGTGTGTATTACATCTATCTGCCTGTACATTTGAGAAATTTTAATAAAACAAATGTTTTCTGACAGGGATTGAACATGTGTCCCCTTTTTTGTAGGGGAAACTACCATTTGATCTGGCATGCTTTATCACTTGAACACGAAGAATATATGAAACATAACGGCAATTTCTTAAGAATTAATGGTTTTATTTTTTAATCTTAATGAAGTGTCCACTTTAATAACATTTGAAGTCATATAAATGTTGAATTAAATCAAATTAAAATTAAAAACAAATCCATTAAATCTTTAGAATATTCATAACTTTATAATTTTTTAAAATCATTTAAAACATTGAAAATTTATAGAAATATTCTTGATAATATTTAATATAGAAAGGTGAGCATTAAAACTCTTACTTCATTATGGTTTTTGTCCTAAAAAATTTATATATTTAGTTCTTGAGGAAAAAAAAAACAAATTTTGGCATTAAATAACGAAGGTTGACATGTTGTAAAATTAACCATGTTAAATAAAATAATTTAGTTCTGTGTATTTATTCTCCTTTATTTGAAAGGAAGTATGCTGCTCAATATAATATAGTATACTAGTAATAGATTGCGACATCTATCAAAGAGATGAAATTTAAATTTTTATTATTGCATTATTCCAAACTTTTCACACATCAGCAGATTAATATCAACAACTGAGCACAAATAGTTATTTTAAAAAATTAGTAATTAATGTATAATAGTATCCATAACTACATGTGCAAGAATGTTGTTTTTGATAAAAGAAAAAGTCATAAATATGTAAAAAATGCGTGTATTGTGTAAAATTCTTTTTCCACAACATACCTATTTGTGCTATGTTATAATGCTTATTACCTCTGTCTTTTTTACAAATACTTTCACGGTAATTGCTCCGATGAGCTGCTTTCGCTGGTTCCTAGGCCTCATGAATTTAAACGTCCTACGAGACTGGCATCCCGTTCCCACCCCTTCACCGTTGAAACTGTTAGATGTAGACGTCTCTTCTACTCCAATAGCTTCATGTCTCGCACATCTCGCCTGTGGAACTCCCTTCCTTATTCCTGTTTCCCTGACAAATACAATCTCCAACTATTTAAGTGTAACATCAATCGACATCTCCAGCTGCCTTGATCTATCCACTTCCCTTCTCCACATCCTTTCACCTTTCATTCCTATCTGCTCTTGCTCCAAATCTTCTGTAACCCCCTTGCCTTGATCGATCCACTATCTTTCTCCACATCCTCTCCTTTTACCACTCCTATCTGCTCTTCCTCCAAACCTTCTGTGACCCCTTGCATGCTAGTGGCTTCCAGCCTTGCTTGGGGTGATAAGCTTAAAAAAAAAAAAAAAAAAAACCTAAACAATAATAATGCTGAATAAATTTTTTTAAACATTAAAGTGTATTTAATTACATCTTAATAGCTGTCATGATCTGTAAATATAACATAGTATGCTGTTAAATATAATATAGTATTCTGTGTAACACCGTATCCTCACCCCAATGGACCCACACACTCCACAAGACCGGCCGTTGGTCCGGTATGGTCCACTATTACAGGTTAGACACAAGTCTCCAGTTCCCAATGTCAATTCGAAGCCACCTTCCAGCCACGTGATTGTTTTGATCTTGGAGAGTGGTCATCAAATTGTAGAAATCCGGAAGCTCTCTGTTGGTCCACCTGCAAGTTCGTCAGGTGAGAATTGGGTCATCAGAAAAAATAAATATAACCAAGTCGATTTGATTTGAAAGGATTCAACCCCTGCCAAGAAAACCATGCCGACATTGAACCTGTCAGCCAAACCATGCTAGCATTCAACCTCTGCCAGCAAAACCATGCTGACGCTCGACCCCTGCCAGTAAAACCATGCTGACATTCAAACTCTGCCAACTATGCTAACATTTAAGGTCTGGCAACTAAAACTTTTTGACATGAATAAATATTTATAATTCATATATAGTCTGAATATGTTAGTCTATGCATCTGTTGCATTCAGTTTTTGTATATGCATCATACAAATTAATTCTCTAAAAAAAATTTTTTTATATATAAAAACAAACATAAAAAAATAGTTCTTGTTGCACAAGGTTGAATGTTTCTTGTATCTGAGCAATAACCAAACAATCACAAATACTTTGAATAATTTCATTAAGGAGAGATGTGGCCATTTTAACTCTTTTTGGTCTGTTCTTAGTGCAACTACTACAATTTTCAATGTTCCCGTTCTCAGTAGTAGTAGCTGGAGTAGCAGTACTTAGATGTTAGCAGTGGTATTTTGCTTCTTTGTCCTCAGCTTCAGCAACACACAGTGGATGCTTCCCTTTCAATCTTTCCACTCAGTTTGACTGCATTCAAAGACAGATGAACCCCAAAACCCTCTGCCTACTCTGGTTGGCTTGCCTCTTTATTAAGAGAACCGGCCTTACATCCCCCAGACTGGTGATGTATCTGTTTTTCTAGTGCGAACATACTGACATACTAGCAAAGTACAATTTCACTCCTCCAAGAATAAACAATTTACTTTTTCATCAATTGGTTTCCAAGGTTCACAACAAGACATTACTGTTTATCACCTCGCTATTAATTATTCTACTGCTCTTTGTAAACTACAGAGATTCTTGTTTTAAAAATAAATTCTAGATCAAAACATCCTTAATTTTAACTTTGATTCTTATAGTGTCAAAATCCATTTCCTTGTTTTAAAAGTTCCAAATTATTATTGTTCCAGTAATTTTCTATTAGTAATCTGATATCCTTTATTCACTTACAAAAAGATTTTGTGTTCTAAATTAACTTTCTGTAACATTTACATTTCAAAGTCTTCACAACATATTAACATCTTGGTTATTCGAAAACACCTCTCTTTCACTTGGTGTTTTCTGTTTTACAGCATATCCTCCTTTGTTAACATTATTTATATTTTAGGGGCAATATTGCCTCTGCCACATCTGTGATTTGTTTATAGTTCTCACAAAAATATCACAAGCTGGAAACTGGATTTTTGTATATATAAAATCTTGAGAAGATATGCAAAAAATCATTGCATTTTTATGTTCATTAATTTTAACATGTTATTGATAACCTGTACATCATCAAACAAATCCATGAAATAACAAACCTAACAAATAAAAAGTTGCTTAACTTACTCTTTTAATCTCACAGCAGCATATGATCACATCAGTAGACTTTCTTTTCTCATTGATCAGAAACTGTCTTCCTAGCTCTGACTTCACTAACTGCTTTCATCTGATAAAGGAATTGTATTGCTACATAATGTCATATATGTTTCAAAAGCCAAATCGTTTCAAACCTTGTCAGGATTATAACTTGAACACGTTCAACAGCAAAAATAGATATCATGTGTAAGTAGAAGAGAAATATAATCCAGCTGTTAACTTTCCACACTATCTGAAACAAAAAGTTTGAAAGGAAACTTAGATTGGTATTAGAAAAAGCTGTAACATTTATTGGATTTGAAAAACAGTTTTCAAGAAAGATTTTCTAAGTTTCAACCAACATTGCTAGTATTACTGAAATAATATTGAATGTTTCTAGTGTGGAAATTACTAATTTCATTATTCCCATTCTGTTTTTGTTCATATAATAAATCTGGATTGTATGACTTTGGTTGTCCATTTAACTTCAAATATCAAAGAACATTTCCTCTTTTCTCCTAACTAGCTTATATAAAACAAGAAGCAGGTACTGAAGAGATTTTGTTCCTTAAAATATAAACAAATTGCAAATTACTCAGAAGCAGATGCGTACTGATAAATTGTTTTCTCCATGCAAAGGTAGACATGATCAATTCAAGATTTAGATGTTTGGTATTATTCGGCGTCCTCTCCTATGTCCTAAGGTGAATGTAGAAGAGGACACCAATGTAAAAAGTGGTTGGACAATGTCAAACGATGGGAAAGTATGACTATACCAGAATTGCTGATGGCTGCTGTTGATAGACCGTTGTGGAGGAGATTTGGTGTGGCTTCTGCATTTGGATATCTACCCCCTATGATTACAAAAGTCTAGGTGATGATGATGATGATTATTATTATTTAGAGAATTAATTTGTATGATGCATATACAAAAACTGAATGCAACAGATGCATAGACTAACATATTCAGACTATATATGAATTATAAATATTTATTCATGTCAAAAATTTTTAGTTGCCAGACCTTAAATGTTAGCATAGTTTTGCTGGCAGAGTTTGAATGTCAGCATGGTTTTACTGGCAGGGGTCGAGTGTCAGCATGGTTTTGCTGGCAGAGGTTGAATGCTAGCATGGTTTGGCTGACAGGTTCAATGTCAGCACGGTTTTGTTGGCAGACGTCGAATGCTAGCATGGTTTTCTTGGCAGGGGTCGAATGCCGGCACAGTTTCGTTGGCAGAATTGGAATGTCAGTATGAATTTGTTAGCAGAGGTCTTATGTCAGCATGGTTTCGTTAACAGAGCTCAAATCTCAGCACAGTTCTGTTTTTATTCTTTGCCAATCCAGTTTGGTGTTACTCTGAAATATCAGTTTATGCTATAAAAGTGGAGCAAAATAATTATAAATTAAAAAAAATAAATAACTAACAAAGACATGAGAATTCATAAACATTATTTTTATATATATATATATATATATATATATATATATATATCATATTTTTGAAGTGATGAATTAAGACTTAAAATTAGTTCCAGCAAACTAGGGAATGTTGGAATTAGCCAAACACATTTTCATAAACAGACTAAACATGCAATTCACCATAACTGTACTGACAGTCAAAATTACTAGGATTAAAAAAAAAAATCAACTTTGGGAAGTATATCGATTTTAATTTTAACATACTCTGCTGCTATTCTCTACCTTTACAAAAGGTAGTGAATCGCCAAAAATAGAGTACTGCTGCCATATATGGACAGGCACTGACCTGTCTTTACTTTCCAATCTCGATAGGGTCCAAAAGCCTCTCCGTGTCATTTATGGGTGACAAATTATTTTCCACCTTACAATCCCCTTTTCACAGACAAAACATCAAGCTTCTCACTATTTCCATGGTGAGTGTTCAGATGAACTACATTCCTTAGTTCCACCAGTTCTGACCTTCATGGCTAAAACCTGCCATGTCATGAGCATTGTAGTGAACCATTCTCATTCCCTTTGTATTTCATTAATGAGTTGTAAGTTCTACTGGAGCAGATTCCTCCCATGAACTGTTAATTTGTGAAATCAGCTCCCAAGAAGATGCTTCCCATTCACTACAGTCTTAACCTGTTCCTGTCTATGGTCAACTGTTATCTTCCCCACTTATCTGCATAAACTATCTCTTACTCTATTACCCTCTACCTCGGGTGGCTCTTGGGCCTTATACAAAGTGAGCATGACTGAAAAAAATACACACAGTCAATATTGGATGCATTAAAATTTCGAAGTTTTTTTTGTTTAAGAAAAAAAAAAAAAAATTTCTAATGTGTCTCCAAATCTAAAATTCAAATTGAACATTGTAAATATTTAGGATATCTTCCTCTTCTGCAGGCTTTACAATTTCCTGTCCTTTGTAGCTCTTAACATTCATTTTTTTTGCCATGTCTCCCAAACCCTGTTCCACCATCCATTCACACAAGCTTGCCAAGTAAATTATGTGTTGCTTTCCTCTGTCTTTCTTATCTTCAATCTGTCCTGTGTGTATTAAATTTTCCAAGCCTTCTTTCATTTATTGTACTAAGCTATGCATCCTAGTAAAACCAACAGTACTTTATATCCTCTTACCTGTTTGCACTTCTCCCCCCAGATTTCTTTTCTTATGTGCCCCCAAAATTTCAACTGTCTCTTTCTGGTGTTAAGTATAAGTTTTCTTTTGTTTCTATTGTCTCTAAAACTTTGCCGTTGCTCACATGTTCAGTCCATGATATTCTCAGCATCTTTCTGTCGGACCACATTTCTGTTGCTTCAAGTCTCTACTTTATCTGTAAGGAGATTTGTCCTGCATCCACTGTGATATATGAGGAGTGATATTAGATCACAGTTCACTATTTTTCTTCAACAATATTTTTGTTTCTTAATAATTTGCTCACTTTTTGGGATGCGTCTTTCGCTATCCCTATGCACCTTCAGGATTTCCATGCTGCATTTTCCGTTCTTTGTTAATACGCTTCCCAGATATCTAAATTGTTGCACCTGTTTCATTTTGGTATCTCCAATTTGTAATTTGCATGTTGGGCTCTTCCTTTTTCTGACATCCATGCATTGTCTTCTTGCAAATGATATTTAGTCCTTTCTTCTCACTTTCCATCACTACCTTCTGTAGTTCTTGTAGTTTCCTTTCTGTATCTGCTGTCAACACTGTGTCATCTGCATACCTGATGGTAAGATTGTGGCCGCCAATAATGAATCCTGGTAGGACTTCTAGTTCTCTCAGAATGACTTCACTGTATAGGTTGAATAATTCTGGTGAGAAGGTATATCCTTGTCTTATACCCCTTTTTATTTTTCTGCATTTACTGAAATCATTTTGTATCAGTATTATTGCCGGTTTTCTGATTTGCAATTATAAGTTGTGGATTATTCTAATATCCTTCCCACATATGTCAAGGTTGCTTCACAGCTCCAGTATATCTTAGTGACGTACTCTATCAAATGCTTTTGCATAATCTATAAAATACAGGTATACATCTTTTTTTTCATTTGTATGGCTCTTTCTGATATCATTCTGAGGTACTTTTTTTTTTTTTAAGCTTATCACCCCAAGCAAGGCTGGAAGCCACTAGCACGCAAGGGGTTACAGAAGGTTTGGAGGAAGAGCAGATAGGAGTGGTAAAAGGAGAGGATGTGGAGAAAGATAGTGGATCGATCAAGGCAAGGGGGTTACAGAAGATTTGGAGCAAGAGCAGATAGGAATGAAAGGTGAAAGGATGTGGAGAAGGGAAGTGGATAGATCAAGGCAGCTGGAGATGTCGATTGACGTTACACTTAAATAGTTGGAGATTATATTTGTCAGGGAAACAGGAATAAAGAAGGGAATTCCACAGGCGAGATGTGCGAGACATGAAGCTATTGCAGTAGAAGAGACGTCTACATCTAACAGTTTCAACGGTGAAGGGGTGGGAACGGGATGCCAGCCTCGTAGGACATTTAAATTCATGAGGCCTAGGAACCAGCGAAAGCAGCGAAATAGGAGCAATTACCGTGAAAGTATTTGTAAAAAAGACAGAGCGAGGCAACGTCTCGTCTGTGAGAGAGTGACTGCAGACGAGATGACAGATCAGGGCCAATTACATTGCATATCCGTCTCTGGATCTTATCAAGAACCCTGAGGCAAACAGCAGGGGCTCCAGACCATAGCAGGGGCTCCAGTATTTTCCACTTTCTAATATATTTTCTGCAAATTTTGGCAACTTATGATATACTAAGCAGAAATAAGGGATATTTTTGTCTATGCCCAAATTTATTAGGATATATAACGAAAAGGAGATACAAAGTAAAATTTTTGGAATGCATCAGTAAACTGCATCCAAAATTTAATATTGTGCCCCTTATGAGGATGTGCAGGTGGTGTAATGGGTAGCAAACCAGAATGAGGAATTAGAGAGCTGAGTTCAAATTCCAGTTGAGAGTTCATTACATTCACTTACATACAAATATCCTTTGGAAAAGTATGAATTCATCTCTTCCCTCCTAGCTATGGCTTAAATAGTAGAAGAGATTAGGCTTTTTAGCCATGGTTGGTAACCAGTCTAGAAGGATGACTACCCTAAATTCAAAACTGGTTGGGCATGAGGCTAGCAATGCCATCCCATAAAAACATATTGCTTGCTATGGAAACCACAGCAACAATGCCTAGTCTGCTGAGAGCTGTGGCCCATACTCCTCAGGGAGTGCACAGGACTTGAGAGCTGTGGGTTCCATGGGAATCAGCGCAATTTGAGTGCAAGAATATTTGCTATGATGGTGGTCAGGTGTTAAGAATAATTTGAAATAAAAAATAAATTCTGGTTTTATTTCCCAAGTTTTGGGTATTCCTTTGAATTTTAAACTCTTTCTATAGATTTTCTGTGAGATTCATGTCAGATGACTGATTTGACCACCCTAAAGCGCCCTTATTTTCATTACCTTTAACCACTCTCTCATTTTCACTGCAGTATGTCTGAGATCATTATCATATTTTTTTAAGCTTCACAAGTTACTCCCCTTGGACACTCTCTTAACTAGGAACAGACTATCTTACCTGAAAAAAAAACAAGCAGCTATCTTTTACTAGGGACCCACATAGAGAAGGAAGCAGTTTGAGTAGATCATTCTCTCCCCATCCCTTGTCCAAGTTCCTTAATTTAAATTTACAGACAGAAGAATGCTAATATAATGCAATAGAAATAAAAAGCAATCTGTTTGCAGCCTGATCTCCCCTACACACTAATAAGATTTCAGAATCTAATTATCATGAAGTATGTTTGCTCATTGGTATAGACTAATGCCTCCTGTTACAACAACAGAATATCTCATCAATAAGGATAAGAGACAAAGCTGTGTGTATGAAAGATGTATAAAGTCACACTGGGACTTTTTTGTTTTGTTTTTTTTACTTAGTAGAATCTTTTTGCAACATACTAATGTGTTGAAATCTTCACAGTATTTAGTATTGTTGAAGTTATCATTAACATTTTTTGTTGAGATTTACAAAATTTTCATTTTGTTCAATTTCACAAACCCATCAATAAAATTTGAATGAACTGATTTGTTTGGAAAAATATCTTGACAAAAGCCCTACTTCACAGTTTAATAATTTAATATAATTTTATAGGACTTTATGGTAAGCAATATTTTTTTCTTTTCCTTTTTAACAGTGAAGAATAAATTCTTGGGGTTTCTTACTCTTGAGCATGCAACATACAACTGGCCATGTATAAATATTTCTTTCTGGAGCCAAACTCCAACTTTTTTAAGTGTTTGCCTGTGTGATTTGTTTATAGTTCTCACAAAAAATAGCACAAGCTGGAAACTGGATGTTTGTATATATAAAAACTTAAAAAGATATGCAAAAAAAAAACAATATTGCATTTTTATTAAATAAGTATTTGATATTTTAATTATTAAATTGTTTTTAAACAGTGAGAGTATTTTGTATATTAAATAAAAAAACTTTATTTTTTTTAAAAAAATGAATGAAAATTTATTGTACTCAGCTATGCACCCTAGTAAAACCAACTGTCCTTTGTACACCCTTACCTGTTTACACTTCTTCCCCCCCAAAATTAGGTTTCGATCGGTCAATGTATGGCTATTTTAGAGGGTGTGACAAACAGACAGACTAACGGAAGTCATAGAATTTTATATATAGATAGATGATGCTAATATTTTTTTTTCATCCACTGGATTCTTTAAGTGAATTTATGTCCATAGTAGCTTATTGTTGGCTAGTTCGTTTTATAGAATTTAATCTATAATCTATACTATAATATCCTCATGTTTTATATGATTTGCAGAGATCTGGGAGAAAATCAGAGTGATCAACATAATGGCTTTCAATTTTTTTTCCATCACCTATTTTAAACATGGATTAATACAATACTTGAAAGCAATGCAAGTTCAGGAACTTGCTGCCGACCTTAAGAAACCATGCTGTGCACCCATTGTATTTTTAGCATTGAAAGGTAAAGCCAGAGAGGCTGTATTGGAACTGGACATTACCACCCTACATGCCGATTATGGAATGGAAAAACTATATGAAAAGTTAGAAACACCCTTTTTAGAGTATGCTAACCAGTTGGCTTTTATGAGATAAGAATTGTTCAAGCAATACTGATGACAGAATCAAATGTCAATAGATGACTATCTTATCGATTCCAACCATTATGTCACCAAGTTAAAGGACCATCACATACCGTTACTGGAACTGGTACTTGCCTACAGAGCATTAAGAAAGTGCAAATCTCACACCAGAGAATGAACAACTAGTAACGGCTGATTATTAGGGAATTAAAACTGTCTGCCATGTCCAAAGAACTAAGAAAAATTGTACAGTTTTCTAATGCTTTGTTACCAAATGCTCCACCAGTTGTGGTAAAAAAAAAAAGGATGTAGATTGTGTCTAAAATAAAAACAACTGGGAAGACTTTAATGACGTGTATTAGGATCTCTTTTAAACCGATGTCCTTCTAATTTTTCTAATTGGCAAGGTAGTAACAATATTTGTTTCTATGAATGAGGCTCCACATATTACTTCTGGCATAGATAGAGAGAAAAAAACATGGCCGGTTCACACTCCTCCCTGATCTTTTGATCATAGAGTTATTATGTGTTAGAAGTTAACAATAAAAAAATTTTATGTTAAAGCCAACATGTTTATGAAGAACTGATATTAATCATTTTGGAATTGCTTTTGTTATAATGCATTAACTGAATTTTTATGCATTCTGAGAGAAGAAAAGAGTCGTGTGATAAAAACGATGGCACAGTCAGCAAGACGTATGTCAGAATATTGAGAATGAAATTACATAACACTGAACATATATCTACAGTGATTTTTCCAAAATTACCAGTCATACTTCAATTTCCACAAGGGTCTCTATATGTATAAAGATTTGCATCTAACTCCTAGAATTTGTCTATAACAAGATACGTTCGCCTATTGTCAAGTTTGTACTCCTTCCCCATCTTTTGAACAGGAGTATAGGTTTATCCCTTGTTTCCTGTTTAAGGTTAGGTTTTAAAGTCTTTTAATTCTCTTTCACTCCAACTAGCCACTTGTGTCTTAGTGGCATTATTGCCTTGCTTGGGGGAATTGATTAAAAAAAAATAAAAAATAAAAATATCTGAAAGAACACTTTTTTCACTCAATCAGAAGCACACACATGCAAATCTAGAGAGTCGAATGTCTAGAGACTCCCCAACCTATGTTACAAGAAAAGATTGAACATTTTTAACTTTGTGAACATATGACAATTTAAATCCTGCTTGTACTAAACATTTTCATATATATGGACATTGAAGTCAACACCCAGAGGCGAGAGTTTGTTTCATGCTAACTGCAATCATTAGGCCTGACGATTGTATTTAACATGAAACAGATTGTGACCCCTGGGTGTTGACTTCAATGTCCACTTTTATATTTACATTGGTTTTATCCCTGATATTGAGTGCTTTAGCTCATAATAACCTTAAAACGGGCCAGCAACCTTTTGGGGAGAGTGAGTCGTGATATCAAATGTATTATAACAAATTGTCTTGATCTCAGACTACTTTGTCCAGAAGGCTGCATTGGTCTGGAAGTTTAAAGAAAAAACAATGAATTTAATGCTATATTATTTAAACAAGGTTCCTTATTTTACTCCAGAATAACAATTAACACAATCAACAAGAAATGCAAATTCCTTGCTAAAAACAAAATACAGTTAGAAATGGAAAATTATTTAATGAGACACTTGTTTCTGCTTATTGTTTGATAACTTCTCCACATCAGGAGAAATATTTGTCGATGACAGGAGCAAAACATCATGCAGGTGGTCATCACCCAATCTTGTTCTTAAACGACTTTTAATAGATTTCATTTTTTAAAAAAAGTTGTTCACAAGCATGTGTACTTTCAAATAATGATACCATCATTTTTGCATTATTCAATAGACTTTTCTATTTTCCGTTTGGCAAAATATTTTTCTTATAGAAGTCAACAGTGGAATGACTTAAAATTCTTATAGAATTTCTTATAGAAGTCAACAGTGGAATGACTTTAAATTTTCATTTAAAAAATTTATCACATTGTAAGTGAATTAACTCCAAATGATATTTTTTCTGCAACTTGCTCCACAAATTAATTACATAATTAGTGTCCAGGTATTAAGCTGGCGGGCCAGACAAAAATCCTTCGCAGGTTGGATGTGGCTTAGGGGCTGAGGGTTGCTAACCCCCTTCCTTAAAACTATATTTTATCATTATCTTTTGTTAATTATGGCAGACGAGAAAGTTTAATTAAGTTTTTATTTAGTTTTTCCAGCATCCTTATGTTTTTTTTCTGTTCTCTAAAGGAGTATAAAACCTTTCCATAATTTTCATTGTCTCGAGTGCTTGCAGCCACTTCTTTAGCCATTTTCATGGGGGTTTTGTTTTTTGGTACTTTTAGTTTTCCACATGTTTTGACTGTTTAAGTTGTATTTTATTTTTGTGTTGTTTTGAATAGGAGCATTTATTCCAAGTCTTCACATGTTGATCAGCATAAGGTGTTCACATGTGTTTAAAAAAAAATCACCATCACAACACACACACACACACATTGAGGTCAGCATTCACCAGTGACTGTTTCATGCTTAAATGCTAGGTGTTGACCTCAATGTTCATTTTTATATTTACATGCAGTCTGTCTCTAACATTGCGCACTTTAAAACATAAATATATAAAAACTATATGCAAAAGTGAAAAATGGTGCATTTTGATCAGCATCTGCTGATTTTGAACTGCATATATGGAAAATGCATTGAAATTTTTGAGAGCAGGAGAGGCTGTAAATTAAACCACCTTATCAAATCTGATAACCAAAAACCAGAATATGTTTCTTTGTTATATATACAGGGTGTCCCAAAATAATGTATCCACTCTTTAAATATTAATAGTTAATAATACATTACCGTGATGTGAGACCTTATATGTATGGAAATATGCAAAACAGATGGATTGGGAGAAGAGGGACAGTTGAATCCCCACCTAGATCACCAGATTTGACACCCTTGGATTTCTTTTTGTGGGGGTTTCTAAAAGACAAAGTTTACAGCAGGAAACCTGAAACAATTGCTGAAATGAGAGTAGCAATTGAAGAAGAATGTGCTCAAATACCAGAGGAAATGATACTGAACGTTTGTAGGTCTTCAAGATATGAAGAGTGTATTGAACAGAACGGTAAACCAGTTTGAGCACTTGATGTGAACTCATCATTATATGAACATTCTGCCATTGCCCCAAGTAGCTTTTATCTTATTAAAGTTAATTTTCTGTTTTTTGTATATTTTACTCTCAAATTCTTTAAATGTGTATTCTTTCTCTTGTAATAATCTTATTTACAAGTCAAAATACATAAATTGAATAAGTTATGATGATTCAAAGAGTGTATACATTATTTCGGGACACCCTGTGTGTGTGTATATAATATATATATATATATATATATATATATATATATATATATATATATATAACCAAATGGATTAATATAAGTAAATGTACAAGCTTTATGTATTATATTTATTTATTTGCTCTATTTATTTACATGTTTCTATGTTTCTATTTTATTTTATCTTGGTATATTTTATTATTATTGATATCACTACTCTTATTTAGTTTATTAATATTATTAATTAGTTTATTGATTTTCATGGAGAAAAAGACAGATTCGCCCCCCACCTTCAAACTTTTTTTTTTTCTTATTCATCCCTTTCATTTATAACAGTGTCTCTTCAAATTAAAATTTATAATTCTTATTTCCAATCTTAAATGCTAATCTGGCCCTAATTTCAAATCCAAAATTAAGCCACAATTCATTTAAATATTTTAACAACAATAATAATCCACCCTACGATAAAATATCTCACGATAAACAGAAATATTACGGAAGCGGTTTTGACCCCAAAAATTACACCTGAAGAATGCAGAACATATGAAACTCCAAGTTGTGCAATCAATGAAGATATTGTGTATATATCTTATATATGATAGATAGGGTTAATTTAAAATCTAACAGACACCCACAGCTCATTTGTTTGATAAAAATTGTGATATCAGTTACATAATTAAAATACTTTTTCTTAATCATGTGCTTGTAAATTAATTCAATTAATAAGGGGAAAGATATTTTGTCCAACCAGTGAGTTGTCTTGTTAAACTAAACTTTGGAAATAGTTTCTCTTGCCATTACTCTCTATCTGTTGCTCTTTCTCTCTCTATCTATCTATATATCTCTCTCTCTCTCTCTCTCTCTCTCTCTATATATATATATATATATATATATATATATATATATATATATATATATATATACACGAGGGTCATTCAATAAATAAGGTGAATTTTTCGGTATAAGGACTTCTAATACAGATAGAAGCTTACTTTTTTCTTTTTTTTTTTTTTTTTTCAACGTAGTCTCCCAGCACTGTCACACACTTTTCCCATCTGTGCACAAGCTACCAATTCCCTCAGCATAAAAATCTTTGGACTGATGTCTTAGCCAGTCGCTCACATCACTTTTGACTTCATCGTCACTTTTAAACTTCGTGCCTCTCGTGAACGCTTTCAAGGGACCAAACAGGTGAAAGTCTGAAGGGGCAAGGTCTGGGCTGTAAGGGGGATGAGGGAGCAGTTCCCAGCTCAGCTCATTGATGATCTGCACCGTTTGGGCTGCTGTGTGAGGCCTTGCGTTGTCATGATGCAAGATGACTCCTTCTGACTGATGATCCCAACAGATAAGCTCAAAGTCCTTGCAATGTCATCCACTGTCACTCTTCTGTCAGACTGAATGAGGTCATTGACTGATTCGATCACCTCAGGAGACCTCACTTCTGTAAGCCTCCCAGGCCTGTCTTCATCCTCAACACTGCCCCGTCCTTCTTTAAACAATTTAGCCGACTTGTAGACATTTTTTTTTTGGCTGAAACATGTGGCACCATACACAGTTGACATTCTCCTATGAATTTCAACTGGTTTGCACCCTTCAGCAACCAAAAACTTGATAACTGACCGCTGTTCAATTCCTGGAGCATGCTTCTTGGTCAGCCATCTTTGTTAATCTCCAAAACTCTCAAAGTTTTTTTTTTAATCTGCAAAAGAAATTAAATCCATGTGAAAAAGAAGTAAAACAAAAAAAATAAAAAAGAGTAAGCTTCTATCTGTATTAGAAGTTCTTATACCGAAAAATTCACCTTATTCAATGAATGACCCTAACTGTATTGGGGAAATTGTATGACAGACTGGAAAAACCTGTCACATGTTTAATTTTTCAGGACTTTATTGGACTAAATTTATTATGTTGCTGGGACTACACATGTGCATGTATGTTGGGTACTGGGGATTTTATTTGTAGGTATCCCACACTGTGATAATAGAAGATTATGGTGAAACATTGTAAAAGCCAGGGCGCAAATTTACTGTAGATGACCTTGTGATCATGAACAAGAATACATGTCACTACTCAACGTTACCGACACATGAAAAAATAAACAAACAAAAAATAACTACTGAAACACAAAAACTTAACAAGGAAATCAGGAAACTAATTAAAAATGGAAACAAATCTTGGTAGACTCATAGAATGCCACCCTAGAGCACCCAAACTTTACAGTTTCCCTAAAACCCACAAAACAGGTATCCTGATGTGCCTCATCATCTCAAAAATAAACAGTGCCCCCTCCTAAACAGGTGAAAGCTATAACAAAAATTCTAACCCCTTTCCTTGGTAACAATCAGTCTATCTTATATAAAGAACTCTGGCAGCCTAGTTGAAAAACTAAGAAAAAATGAACATGACCGATAAATGCATGCCCAGCCTAGATATAAAATCTCTCTACATCAATGTCCCAGTTGAAAATGTCTAAATCTCCTCAAAAAACATATCTTGTCCTTCACCAATAGTACTTACAGATATAATACATTACTTTCTAAATATTTTTGGAATTTAAAAGATAAGACTCCTAAGGCGAAATGGAAAATTTTTAAAATGGTAAGGACATGGAAATATTTATATGAACCTTGTTTTCTGTGCTTAGATGAAAAATTGAAAATTATCAGATTCAGTAAAAACTCCTTATTAAATCAAAGAAATGAATTAATAGTAAATTGTAAACATAATAGTTAAATAAATACAAAATAGTTAAACGTTGGAATTCGATTATGCTTTTTCTTATATTTTAGTAGTGCTGCTTTGCATCATATATGGCTTATCTTTCTATTTATAAGATTAATTTGGATTTAATATTATTTTGTATTAATCTCCTTGTAGTATTAGTAACATCTTGTACAGATGTATTGGTATTTGGTTGGTATTTTCGACATTTTACATTGATTGGTTAGTGTTATTAATATCTTTATATAAAGAGTTGTTATTCAACAGTTGCATATTAATTTACCAAATAATTCTATATGTTGAAATTATTTACTGGTTTCTTAAAGAAGCTATTTATTTATCAACTATAAAAAGCTTTTGTAGGAAATTCACAAAGCATATAACTTGTTTAGCATTTTGTTAAATTAATTCTCCACCCCATTTTTATTTCTTAGGAAACGGCATTGTCTATTTTGTATAATTTATGTAACCATTTACATCTGCTTTTGTTTATGTCTGGCTGCCATTAGCTGCCAATCTACGGGTCATGACCCACTTATAAAAAATATTTTTTATTTTTGCTTCTTTGCTTAGTTTTAATTTAACATAGGTCATATCAGAATAAATCCCACAAATCTTATAGACCCCCACTTTCTTTTCTTTTTTTTCGTAAAAGAGGTTGTATCTTGCTTTTAAATCCAAATTCATTCACTCACCAGTAATTTACAGTCACCTGATTAGATGCATTGATACACATTGAAACATGACTGCAATTGTTTAGCGATTTTTGACATGTTTTTGGTGTAATATCCTAAAATAAATAATCTTGGTTTACTTTGTATTGAGTCCTTTTTTAAATTAAATGTTATAGAACATGAAAAGAGAGCTATGGTCACAAATGTCCTGAAGAGAGCACATACAATATATATATATATATATATATATATATATATATATATATATATATATATATATATATATATATATAAAAGCAGTTTATTTTCATATTTTTTAAGTTCATAAATGTTGTATTTTTAAAAATTCATGTCTTGATTTTGTCCTTTTTGTAACATCCAAGTTGTTATCCAAAATCTTTGGCAACTTGATGTTTAAAATAGCTTTTAGAAATGAAATTATTTATTTCAAAGTGGAATGATTTTGAGAAATGCATGAAATGCCCAGCAACTTGACAGATAAACAAAACTATTGATTTGTTCAAATTCTCTAAACTATTGGATAACATCTTGCATGTTTGTCTCTCATTTTGTCCTCATTCTGACTCTTGTACTTTTGCTTTTTCTCCTTTTTTCATTCTTTTATTTTCTTCTCTTTTTTTTTTTTCTATCTTATTTTCATGTTGTCATTTTTAACCCTTCTAATTTTATTCTTTTTATATTATTTTCTATATCCATTAAATTTATGTACAAGTTTGTTTTTTATTTGAATTTCAGTTTTTGTCAATAAATACAAATGCAACAGCCTTTTATTTTTATATATATATATATATATATATATATATATATATATATATATATATATATATATTTATTTTTCTCCTCCATATATTCTTTTTCTGATGAAGCTTAAATAAAAACAAAATCTATTTATAAAATATTTACTATTTGTTCCTTATCCTATATATATATATATATATGCACTCTTTACACTTACATGACAAATATTTTCAGGCTTCATCTATATCCTTCCCCACTTTTCCTAATAACAATAACAAGTTTGGTGATTTTATTTTTTTTTATTCCTTCTCTTGAAACTAACTAAAGGAGCTCATTCAGAAGACATTGATTTTAATGGCTGCCTAGTTCTTATTTACTGTCTTCTTAAAAGTGTTATTGGCATTCAATGGCTTCTGTTCTTTCTCTTCTCACCTGTTTACAAATGTTCGCTCACTTCATTTGAAGCTCTACATTTCAATCTTATACAAAAGGCAGCCAAATTGATTAAAGATATAAAACTCTTCTTGTTATTTTGGGTTTTTTTTTCTTTAAATAATTTATGTAATTATATAATAATTGTGCTTGTCCCTCCTTTTGTCAGTTTGCTCGGTCATTATGCCCTGCCAATACCTCATAAATAATGGACTATTCAGTTTTAAATGCTTGAAAAGATAAGACTTATCAAAGACGCTACTTGGTTTCTGTGAAAAAAAGAAAGATAGAAGTGTTTAATGTCTCTTACGAATACTTCATAAATAATAGACTATTCCATTTTGAGGAACCAGAAGCCCAATCCTAAACAGTAAACAATGGGTAAATCTCTACTAGTGTTCAAAAGACATTTTCAGGAAATGTGTGGTTTTCATGGCTGGAAATAAGATAAGCTGGATGATATGTTTACTACTATTTCTTACTGTTGATTCTAATCTGGTAGGAATGACTGCAAAACACTTTCTCCTCCCCAATTTATAGACAGAAACACACAAATGCATGCTGGGATTTTTTCCTAGCCAGTAAAATAGGCCTGTTCCTGGTTTCACCTGACTCAGTCCCAGCCTGTCTTGTGTTGTCAGAACTCTCTGTCCAAACTTGCTTTCATGTGTCAACCCCAATTCAAGATCGACTTGTAACATTTGATTTTCAACAGTTTTCAAGATATATTTAATTGCAGTAATCTCACATATTCAAGAACAAGTGTTTCAGTGTGATACGGCCATAAGACCAACTTTCTCTATAAAATTCTTGCTTTGTGAATTATACCAAATATATATGCACTTTAGTCAAATAAATAAAAATGTTGTTTTTTTTAACAGACACAACACAACAGCAATTCTGCTGATTTGTATTCATTTTTACAAAAGGAAATAGTCTTACCACTAATATTCCTTTTCTTAAATATTGTTTTATTTAACAAAAGCTGGAAGTTTCCAAATGTGCCCACTTACAGTCCTGGATGACCCAAATGTACTCAGCATTGTATTTCAATATAAAACATTAATAGCCATCACATGATCAACTTGAGGTGCTAGAAATCTACAACTGTGTAAAAGTTACAGATTTCCAAAATCATATCCCATAACCAGTCATACCAAGGAGGCTAAATTTGTTACCATTTGAATGAGAAACCAATTTACTTTCATATAAAATCAACTTGTAAGACTTGATTTTCAATGGTCTTTAATTGTACTAACATCACATATTCAAATTTTAAGGTGCTGATTAGGCTCGTCAGAATTTTGTCACTATTAAAATGAGGTTCTTTTTAAAGACATGTGCACATTTGTTTTTTTCTTTTATTAAGTTTGGAGGTTAATTCTAAATTTAAAAAGATAAATCATTGTTGACTTGTTAAGTTTTGATTCTCATAAGAGCTTATTTTCATCTTATCTACAGATTATCATCACTGGTTTGTACTCTAATGAGAATGACCAGTCAAAGAATTTTGACCGGCCAATCAAAGCAATTGCCTTGGACCCTAACTTTTCTAAAACTGGCAGTGGAAAACATTATGTGAGTGGGGATGACAAGGTAAGTTTCAAAATTTTAATTTCTTTTGAAAGTTTGAATTAATTTTAGTTTGTAGTGAGTGCAAAATAATAACTCCCTTTATAAATGGGTAAGCTGAGGAAAAAGACAGACAAGAATTTGTGAGCTTATGTGAAATTTACTTTACACCAACGAAAACCTTGCCTTCACAGAGATTGACCAACAGATTAGGAAAAAGATGTAAATAAATTTGTGAGCCTATCTGAAATTATTTTGGACCAATGAAAACCTTACCTTCACAGAAATTAGTTTATGAGCCAAGAAGAAGGAAAAGAAAGTATCGAGCATATGTGAAATTCTTTTTGACATAAAATGAGGAGAAAAATTAAATTAATAAGAGAAGTGTGCCTGAAGCCATGGGAACGGTTTTGTTTTTGTTCACCGCATCTAGCATGGAAGTTTTGCTAGTGTCAAATTTACTCACCAGTTATATTATTGGCTTTTAACCAAGCATACTGCACTTCAAAGAACTTTCTCTCTACAAAAAAAGAAAGCTAAGTATTTCAAACTCACTTTGTCTACTTTTGAAAGTATGCAACCATATATCTCTTCGGTGAGCAACAAACTCGTTTACTTTTTTTTTTTTTTATCAACATTTTTGAATATTACTTTGTGTCAGATCATTTAATCCCTTGTAGGAGCATTTCTTCTTCATGACAATTTATTAAAACTATGGATTTTAAAAATTTGATTTATTTTCCTGAAATGAGCAACTGACACAACTGTAAATTTCATAAATAAATTCCTTATCTTGTTTTGTTAAAATTATGTGTTACCTCATCATTATCATCTTCCATTAATCTTCTTGGTGTGGTTAAACCAACTGTTCATTTTAACCCCTAAGGTCCACATCACTATAAGTTGACTTAATTTTAATTCTCCTTATTATAAATCATTATAATAATGAATGTTGAAATGTTGTGCTCATGACTAACACAGAGTTGGTGATGTAGTAATTAGGAGTTCAGTCCCTGACAGACTCAGTGAAAATAGGGTGAGCAGTAACTGAGCTGTACTAAGGAAGAATAAGATGAACCATTACCGAGACATGATCAACAGAACAATTTACATCTGTAGATTAAATAAAGGGTTTAGTTCAAAATCTCCTGAAGGTTACACAGATCAACAAACACCTGATGAAGGTCAGTGTCGAAACATTGTTCTAATAGCAACAAAGATAAAGGACAATAGTCTACATGTAAATAATGATATCTCACCATCCCAAGAATTTCAGACAAAAAAAGAAAAAGATTCAAGATCTTTACATGCTTATTAGTCAAAGCTGATTTTCTTTTTTTAAAATAGGTTTTGATTAACAAACCCCATACAGAACTGATATTGTACTATAGGTTTCAGTTTAACAAGCTCTGAAATATCATTTGTGACTCCTCACAATTAAGTCTATTCATGGTGCCATGTTTCATTTAATAGAATTCAACATTCAATCTGAGAACACTAGCAAGAATAAAGGCAAAATTTTATATTAATTTTCTGGTGGTTGTTTCTCATCATTAAGACCGTTTTGGTTCGGTTTTGCCATAGGCTTATTTTTTTTATACCAATTCATGTTGCTTATTTAATGTTTTTAAAATAATAATCTGAGAGTTGTAATGACAAGTAGCAGAAATACTCGTAAAAATGAATAATCTAAGCAATTCAAACACAATTATACCCAATACTATATAAGTAGGTGTCTGTGAAGTCTTGGATGACAATGTATTCTAACAGGGTAGCTAATCCCTGTTGCAGATACCTGTTCTGGCACGTGTGTTTATTTAAATACATAGCCAAAAAGTGGTTAATACTGCAGTTATGCTGAGTGGAACTTAGTTACATTTTCTGGGCACAAGCACATAATCTGGTGTTTGAACACAGCTTGTACACCCAATCCAGCATGATAAGGTGTTTAAGAAGACCCGTGCAAACTTTCAGTCACAATGATTTTTGTGACTTCATTCTAGCACAGCCATTGACAGTTTCAGAACAGTTTTGTCTAATAGCCATAACAAGGCTTGGGTCAAGCCACAGTATCATTTTTAAGCACTTCTCAATAATTGTTTCCCCAGGCGATATCAAGAAGTCGGCTCCTTGACAAATCAACCATTGCAAGATTCAAACACAGGTCTTATATATATATATATATATATATATATATAATTACATTTTTTTTTTTTTTTTGTTTTTTTTGTACATAACAATTGAGGGGCAGCGTGCAAAATAACAATGACCTGCCCGGTGCCATGCAAACTGGGTCCCATTGACACATGCTGATATTGCTGTCAGATAGGGTTCATGTATTTATTACGCCACATATATTTTCAAGAATGCTTTGTTCGAAGCATTCTTGAAAATATATGTGGCATATTAAAAAAACAAAAACAAAAAGAGGTGGGGTAATTCTTGTAATAATTCGTTAGTCATCGAAAGAGTTTTTTTTTTATTCATACTACATCCTTCATTTATGTTATTTATGATAGCAATTAAAAACTTATACAATTAAATAATTAGTTTTAATACAGTTTTTATGTTATGATTTGGAGAATACGTTGCGGAATTTGGTAATAGCTTGAGAAAAAATAAAATATCTGATGATACATTGCTCTTAATAGAATGAGAAATAAGCAGACTCTGAAATTACAGATTGAATTTACAAACTGTCATGGATTACTCAGACCTTCCAAAGTTTACACAAAATATATTGCGCTTTGGGAAATTTTGCAGTTAACATAATTTTGGTTGAAAATATATAACATTTATCAGGATAATATAGGGATAACTTTAGGTGCACTCTTCAATTATTAACATTAACAATGAACTATTTTAAATTACAAAATTCGACTTGGATTAAACAAAAATTACTTACAATATAATACATATTACATTCCTTCTTGCCATCAATTTTGATGGCCTGGGTAGACTAATATAATAAAAGACATAAAGTAATAATAAAATAATAAAAGACATAATAAAAGACATAAAGTAATAATAAAATAATAAAAGACATAATAAAAGACATAAAGTAATAATAAAATAATAAAAGACATAAAGTAATAATAAAATAATAAAAGACATAATAAAAGACATAAAGTAATAATAAAATAATAAAAGACATAATAAAAGACATAAAGTAATAATAAAATAATAAAAGACATAATAAAAGACATAAAGTAATAATAAAATAATAAAAGACATAATAAAAGACATAAAGTAATAATAAAATAATAAAAGACATAATAAAAGACATAAAGTAATAATAAAATAATAAAAGACATAATAAAAGACATAAAGTAATAATAAAATAATAAAAGACATAATAAAAGACATAAAGTAATAATAAAATAATAAAAGACATAATAAAAGACATAAAGTAATAATAAAATAATAAGACATAATAAAAGACATAAAGTAATAATAAAATAATAAAAGACATAATAAAAGACATAAAGTAATAATAAAATAATAAAAGACATAATAAAAGACATAAAGTAATAATAAAATAATAAAAGACATAAAGTAATAATAAAATAATAAAAGACATAAAGTAATAATAAAATAATAAAAGACATAAAGTAATAATAAAATAATAAAAGACATAATAAAAGACATAAAGTAATAATAAAATAATAAAAGACATAATAAAAGACAAAGTAATAATAAAATAATAAAAGACATAATAAAAGACAAAGTAATAATAAAATAATAAAAGACATAATGTAATAATAAAATAATAAAAGACATAATAAAAGACAAAGTAATAATAAAATAATAAAAGACATAATAAAAGACAAAAGATACAAAGAAACACATTGATGTTGATAAATTTCAAAACACTGTGCCATGTGTCCTTGAAAAGGGTTCAGTTTGACATTCCAACCACCTGAAGGAGGCTGGAGCGTACAACAGCCGAAACGTTGTAATAAATATGGCGACAAAGATGAGGACAATAGTCCGAATAATGTAAATAGTGCTCTCTTCTCCTATTGAAGAAAAAATTAAAAATAAATATTAAATAAAATTTCAGTTTGGGCAGAGAAGTTAGAAGTATAGAATTGAAGTAGACTTTAGAAGGATCTGGAAACCCAATCCTCTACAGGATTATGTGACAAGACAAAAATATTTCACTGCTTTAAAAGATCAAAAGGGTAAAGGTGTAATAAAAATTAAGATAACAAGATTATTTGGCTATACCTTTTTTTTTCTTTTTCTTTTATCATTTCACCCCAAGCAACAAAGATGCAAAGGATTACTGAGTGTGAAAGAATCTGAGGAGAAAAAAAAACTTTAAGGAGAGAGAAGATGACAATTGACATTGCATTTTAATTTTTGAAGCTCACAGTTGATTGCAAAGCAAGAAGCCACTAGTGAGTTCCACAAATGAGAAGTGTGATAGAAGAAACTGTTAGCATAAACCTTATGGTTACATCGAGCAGCCATTTCAGCTGTAAAATGATGAGATTTTTCTACTCATCTAATATTGCACTTAAATTCATAAAATCCCAGTACCAAAGAGGAAAGCTAATCAGAACAATTACCATAGAAGTATTTATAGAAAAGGCAAAGAGTAGCTGTTATGGCCATGTGGAAATGACCGAAGCTGAGATGCCAGGTCAGGATCAATAACATTGCAGATTCTTCTTCGTATTTTATCAAGAATCTCTGAAAATATCTCAGAAGCACCGGACAAGAAGTTTGGGCAATATTCAAATCATGGATGAATTGTTAACTTATAAATGTTTAAGATAGATTTTGGTGTGAAAAATTGTCTATCACAACACTTTCCTAGGAACACACTTAACAATTGGTTCACTATAATTGTTTCACTCCATGTCAATGGAAGATGTTAGTCCTGGAGGTTAGTTTCAGCCCTACTGATGGAAGACAAAAAAAAGTTTGTCTTTGACGATTAAAAAAGTGCATTTATCTTTCTTTTCCATCCCTTTCTTTTCCTGAACTGTTTCTCTTCACCAGATTTTCTCCAGATTTAGTATTCTTGTGTACCAAGTTCGGATGGGCATTGTGGTGGAATGGATATTAGCTCAGAATGAGAAATCAGAGCCGAGATCAAATTCCAGTTGTGTTTGTTGCATTCACTTATGCACTAATACACTTGGGAAAAGTATGACTCCATTTCTTCTCCTCCCAGCTATGGGTTGAATAGCAGGACAGATTTGGTTGGTAACCGGTCTACTGCAGAAAGAAATGGCAACCTACTGCAGGAAAATTTTTTGCCTAGTCAGTCCTGAATCGAAATAGACATGATTGGCCAAGTGTGATACATAGGGCACTTAACTGACTGCACTCAGTTCAAGTGTTGGCATGATTATTGCCTTCAGTCTCCCCCTCCACAGTATGGTGCTTATTTGTTACGCACTTATTGTTTTTCAAATAATTGTCTCCACAGTATAATTATTATTTTGCAAGAATAAAAAAAAACCTTTCCAATTATTTTATAATTGGAAAAATGCTTACCAACCTGACTGTTCCAGACGGCACTTTTAATTGGTACAATTGTATGTATCCTCTTCTATTTTCCTCGGTTTCTTGGTTTTCTTTTCCTCTACACTTTCTTCTTTCCCTTTTTACATATTTTGTTGCCATCTGGAAAATTGTTAATAGTTTTATCTATTTTTCATAGTGCACAATGTAACTCCCAAAAATTTGTTAAAAAATAGACACATGATGAAAAAAATGCCCCAAAACCGTAAAAAAAAAAAAAAAAAAAAATTTTTATTGTCAAAATCTTTGTGTTTTTATTAAAAGGAAAGATCAAAGGATTTTCTTTTCTTTTTTTTATGTAAAAATTATTTTTTATCCTTTTTTTAGGACCTTGACATTTGGATTAAATAAGTTTTTTTTTTTTTTTTTTTTTTTTTTTTTTCTCGTGGGAAAATGCAGGACCTAAAATTTGTACAGGAAATTTGAGTTTTTTGCAATGAAAGACACATTGATTTGGAAATTCTTGTAAAAATCAGATAATTGTTGAATTATAATAAAACATTTTTTTAGAAAATCTTTGTAAAAATTTTTTTTACATCTGTTAACTCCCCACTCATTCAATTTGATGAAATTTCAAGAAATTCATATTGTATCATTTAATGTTTATATTAGTTATAAGAACATGTCCTTGGAGAATTTAAATCAGGGTTTCTCAGCAATGAGCAACTGAACAGAAAATGGTGGGTTATGTAGGTATTAAAAGAAAGTATTAAAAAGGTATTTCAACATGTGCTACCTGAAAATAAAACCTTCAAAGGAGATATGCAAAGAATCAGTATAAAAAAAAGCAAATGGCTAAATGGAAGTAACTGGGTCACATTCATAGAAAAAATATAAATATCCCCACAAAGAATATTTTGGTATTTTTAATAGTTTTGAGAAGGGTCATTCAAATAGTTCTTAAGTATTAGAACTAACAAAAAGAATTTGCTGAATTTTTATTAGTTGCTAGTTGTTTATATTCTTTTTAATTTTAGAATTATGAACAAAAGTTGTTTAATTTTTTTTTTTAACACTTGCATAGTAATCCTCTGCTAGTTTAAAAGTCCACATGTTGTGCAGCTTTTGAGCTAGTTATTAATAAAATTGTTAATATTGTTCTTATCATTTTGTATCATGAACTTTTAAAGGAACACAAACCTGTTTATGGATGGTCTAGTTCATATAGAAAAGAATACATGAGGTAGCTGTTTTTTATTTCTATTTCATGAGAGGTGATATCCCATGTTGCTTATTTGATGCTTTTATGGCTGGCTGCTCATATCCGAGTTACAGTGATTACCTAATCCCTGATGCAGTGCTTGCTCCTGTATATTTGGACTTTTTCAACTCCTACAGAGCCAACCTTTGGTTTATACTACAACTATATGAAGCATTTTTTGTGAGAGCGCACATAATCATGCACGATCACTAGTTTGAACAGGCTAGTATGCTCAAACTCTGTCATGATGACTTGTGACTTTGTGCTAACACAACTATCAACACCTTCTGAACAGTTCTATTTTACTCACAAGGGTGTGGCTCTCAAACACTTTCCGACAGTGCCAGATGCTGGAATCATCTTCCCATCAAAAAGTTACCTTCTTGACAAATCGCCCGTGGTGAGTTTTGAACCCGGGTCTCAGGGTTGGAACGCTAATATTCTAACCACTTGGCCATGCACCCATGCTTATTTATTGATAATAGAGTAACAACTTCAGAGTTTCAATAAAAAGAAACCAAAATAAGTTGAAAAATGTTTCAATGCCTTATATTATTTTTATGATTTCCACTTTAATATTCCCAGAGTTGTGAATGTTTTAATGTAAATGTGGGACAATATTTAATGACTTGATGATTGCTTTTGCAGTTCATTGCATATTTGCCATTTGATTAAATCTGCCATTTCTATTGTACAGTTTTCTTTTTTTTTTCAATTTCTCATATTGAAATTAATGGAGTTTTCCCTCTTAGAGATTAATTTTCTAATTTTAATAAGCGCTTGTGTTATTCTGTTAACTCTTGCTGAGAAAATTAACCTTCTGCTAATAAAAATCTGACAAAATTGCTCATCAATTTCTGGGGTTTTTTGGAGCCAATAAAGAAATCAGTTGTTTTTAATTACTTAATGAACTTTGTTTCTTATCATATATATTGCACAGATAATTTAAAATATATTTCAAAAGTAAACAGCAGTGTTAGTGTGGTTTCATAAATAAAAAATATGGTTAAGATTTTAAAGGAGAAATATTATAAAATGATCAATATTATTATTCTGCTTCTATATATATATATATATATATATATATATATATATATATATAATGGCGCATTCGGCAGAGGAGGGGCATATTCAACAAAAAATTGCTTTTTTCATTGCAAATTATTCATTATTCCATGTTCAAGTATTTTACAAAAAATTAGAGCTGATTACACAATATTTCAAGCTCAGTTTAGGTTTATAGTTTGTAACCATGCAATGAGATGAGGTAACATTAACCGGATTTGTCTGCGGAATATTACATTATTGTTACATAATTATAGTGAAATCGTTAAGGTTTTTTGACAAAAAGCATTTTAATTTTGGTCGTATGTTAATTTAAAATATTCATTTTCACAGGCATTATTTGTCTGCGGAATATCATTACATTATTGTTACATAATTATAGTGAAATCATTATGGTTTTTTGTCAAAAAGCATTTTAATTTTGGTCGTATGTTAATTTAAAATATTCATTTTTACAGGTATTATTTTGTTTAAATGGAATAAGATCCTTCTAAATTTAAGAATTTTGCTTTTGCCCATCAAAATGACTGGAAGAAAGCCATATAAAAAAACAATGGAAAAGAGAGATAACAAGGCATAAACAAAATAGCTCCAGTTTGTTCAACTTAGGAAACTTAGCGTTACAACCAATTTTAAAATGCTGCGAATAACAAAGTAGAAAATGAAAAATATCTAACAACAAATCTAATATAGCATCAAAATTTATATTATTTTTATTTATTTGTTATGTAACTAAATACATAATTGTCAACAATATTTCCATGAATTTGATATTTCCTGTAATAAATTCTTTATAAATATTATTATTATTTTACTTGAATATAAGGTAGTCCTACATTTACAGTTCCTTGTGGCTAACCATAAAAATGTTGAACAAAACTGCTTAAAACCTTTAGGTGCATATTACCACAAAATGATCAAATGTTGAATACACGCCCTTCTCCATCAAACTCCTCATATAACCATTAAGCTTTTCTGTATAGGATCAGAGTGTTATATATGCTCACTCTTTTGGTGCTTCTGAGTTGGAATCAGCTATACTTTTTGACTGAGGAGCTGTATTATTATTTTGCTTGTATATATGACTGTTATGCATTCCAACCTAGGATCAGCCCAATTCCTCTGATCCTAGAATCAGCTGTGCTTTCTGAGTGAAGAGCTATACTATTATTTTGTTTGTATGTATGACTGTTATGCATTCCAACCTAGGATCAGCCCAATTCCTCTGATCCTAGAATCAGCTGTGCTTTCTGAGTGAAGAGCTATACTATTATTTTGTTTGTATGTATGACTGTTATGCATTCCAACCTAGGATCAGCCCAATTCCTCTGATCCTAGAATCAGCTGTGCTTTCTGAGTGAAGAGCTATACTATTATTTTGTTTGTATGTATGACTGTTATGCATTCCAACCTAGGATCAGCCCAATTCCTCTGATCCTAGAATCAGCTGTGCTTTCTGAGTGAAGAGCTATACTATTATTTTGTTTGTATGTATGACTGTTATGCATTCCAACCTAGGATCAGCCCAATTCCTCTGATCCTAGAATCAGCTGTGCTTTCTGAGTGAAGAGCTATACTATTATTTTGTTTGTATGTATGACTGTTATGCATTCCAACCTAGGATCAGCCCAATTCCTCTGATCCTAGAATCAGCTGTGCTTTCTGAGTGAAGAGCTATACTATTATTTTGTTTGTATGTATGACTGTTATGCATTCCTACCAAGGATCATGGAGGGACAGAGGAGTAATGTCTAGCACTTCAGATTGGGGAATCGGAGAGCCGAGTTCAGATATCTTTCCCAAGAAACACCAATTCTACTGTGGCTGTTGTATACATAGTGCCCCTATGGGCCATGGGATAAAAAAAAGACAAACAAGGATCAGAATATAGTTTCTGCCCAATTCCCCATATCCTAGAATCAGCTATGCTTTCTGACTGAAGAACTATACTATTACTTTGTATAGCTGTTAAGCTTCTCCCACCTAGGAACTGGCAATCCTGGGTATGACGATAAACTACATCCAACAGCAAGGCCTCTGATCAGGAGGTTTTGCGGAGCGTGGAACCACCTCTTATTCCCAGGTCCACCCTGACCCGGTGTAGTAGCACCTGTTAGGGTCCCAGCTATGGGCAAATAGTTAAACGCCAAGCTGGGATTAAAACACTATGAAAGTATAAAAATAGGTCTTAATACCAGAAATACTCTATTAAATTATTACCAGTAATAAATTTTTGAAGGAAAAAATTATTACCAGCAATACATCTTTGAAAAAAAAAAAAAAAATTACCAGCTATACATTTTTTTTAAATATTACCAGAAATAGATTTTTTGAAGGAA
>OZ038515.1:49150442-49207942 GCA_964036315.1 Acanthosepion esculentum
CTAAGCATTTATCCTTAGACTTACTTTGTTTTTTATCTTCATCAACAGCCTTCCCAACACCATCAGTTCCCAACTCGGTATCTATGCTGATGACACAACTACTTGCTTCTGTCTTTAATAGTAAGTTCGATAAGTTTGATAGAGTAAAACTGTTAACTGATATCGAAAATAACCTTCAATCTGTTGTTAATTGGGGTAAAAGATGGCGTATCAATTTTAATGCCTCCAAAAGGAAATTGCTCACTTTTAGTCATTTTAGAGAACTTTTTTTTGCATTCCCTCAACATGGCTGATGCTAACCTTCAGGATAGTGACTCTCTGCACTTTCTTGTTTTCATGTTTTCTGCTGACAAGTGGAACGATTATATTGAATCATTTGCTAAGTATGCTGATAGAAAAGTTGTTTCACTGTGCCGTGCCTGAGAATTTCTCGCCAGAATCCGTCTTGCATATTTATAAATCTACCATTTGTCTGTGCATTGAATATTGCTGCCACATCTGCTCTGGTGCTCCTGTTGTATATCTTTAGATTCTTAACAAAAGTCAAAAGGGTCTGCTATGTTATCAGTCTTGACTTGGCATCTCAGCTTCAGTTACTTTCCCACCATCATAAAGTGGCTTCATGTTCTAATGAGCTTTCCTCTTTGGTACCTCAACCAAATGAATTTAAACATAGTACTAGATTGGTAACTTGGTCTCATCATTTTACTTTTGAAATACTATATATAACCATGTTCTATTCTAATAGTTTCTTGTCCTGGCTATGGTGATAAGCTACATCCGCGTCCTGGGTAAGATGATTTTGAGGAGCGTGGAACCACCTCTTAATTGCTAGTGTTCCCAGGTCCATCCTGACTCGGGGTGGTAGCACCTATTAGGGTCCCAGCTATGGGCAAATAGTTAACACCTAAACTTGTGTAAAAATAGGTTTTAATAGGTTTGTAATTAAAAAAAAAATATCAGCAATACTTTAAAAAAAAAAAAGTACCAGCAATACAAACAGCTATATATTTTTTGAAAAAAATCTGACCAGCTATAGATTTCTTCAAGGAAACATATTTCCAGAAATAGATTTTTGAAGAAAAACATTACCAGCAATAAAAATTTTGTCGACATTAAATAACCCATTGAGGTTGATATGCCGTAAAACAAACCAAACCAAACCAATCTAATAGTTTCTTTTCTTGCACCTTTTGCCTGTTGAACTCTTTTCCAGATTCTTTCTTTTCTGTCAACTATGATCTTCAGAAATTTAAATGCAACATCAGACATCATCATCTGTCTTTCTGGAATCTGTTCTTTTATTATCCTTTTTCCTCGCTAATGTTTCCCCACTTTCGTTCACCCTTGCGTCTTAATAGCATTATTGCCATGCTTCAGGTGAAGTGATTAAAATATATAACCACTATATTGGTAGCACTCCCCATGAACTAGCTAAAGCTCTAACAAATAGATAGAATTATCTCATCAAGCATGACTGATCCGTACGTCCATCACTTTGATTCTAAATAAACAAATCACTTTGATCTTTACATCTGTCCTCTTTAATCCTTTCACTTTCTGCAGTTTACCAATTTAAAAATAAAAAACTGCCACATCTGATCTGGTGCCTCTGCTATATGTTTAGAGATTCTTGATAAAATACAATGAAGAATCTGCAACATTATTGGTCCTGACCTGGTACCTTGGCTTCAGTCCCTTCCCCACTGCCATAATGTAGCTTCTTTGTTCCTTTTCTATAAATATTTTCATGGTAATTGTTCTGATGAACTTTCCACTAGAATACCTACATTTTATGAATTTAAGCACAGTACTAGATTGGCAGCTAGGTCTCATCATTTTACAATTGAAATGGCTAGACGTAACCATGAGTTCTATGCTAACAGTTTCTTCTCTCACATATCAGTTGGAGTTAATTGACTTACAAGGCGACACATTTTTAAAATCAAAATTTAATTTCAAATCCACTGCTGACTTCTACACGAAATATGTTTTGCCAAGTTGAAAATAGAAAAGCGTATTAAATAAAGTGAAAATGATGGTATCATTATTTGGAAGTACATATACAGTGATTTATAGAATTACACATGTGACTTATATCAGTCTCCATCGCTTGTGGAACTTTCTTCTAGCTACTTGCTTTCTCAGTCAATTTTGATTTTTCAAAAATTTAATTTCATTGTCAGTCATTATCTTCTGTCTTAATTTTTTTTTTTTTTTTTTTTTGCTCTCTCTCCTTAATGTTTTTCATCTTCTTTTTTTTCTCATATTTTCTAACACTCAGTAACTCCCTTGTGTTATAGTTTTATTGTCTTTCTTGGGGTGAAATATTTAAAAAAATAAAAAATTGAATTCAGTTTGTGAGTTAACTACACAAATTCACCCCTGTATACCATATGCTCTGTTAGGATTTATTTTCTGTGGGTGGAAGCATTTTTACTCATGAATGTTTGATTTTGTTCATTTGCATGAAAATCAAATGCGATAAAATATCCATATTTATATTCAGTTTGCCTGGCCAGATCTGACCTGTCCATCTGTCAATTAAACTTTTAGCTTATCACGGTCACTTTGTTTGACATTATCATCTTTGCTCTAAATAGTATTTTATCCTCACAATTATATACTTATTGTACCATTAATAATGTTTTCGTCTTATGGGTAGATTGTTAGTCACTTTGTTTTTGCAGTTTCCAATGTCAGTTCATTTTTTTCTTTTCTTTTCTTCATTTAAAGAGATTGATATAAGTCACATGTGTAATTCTATAAATCACTGTATATGTACTTCCAAATAATGATACCATTATTTTCACTTTATTTAATACGCTTTTCTATTTTCAACTTGGCAAAACATATTTCTTGTAGAAGTCAGCAGTGGATTTGGAATTAAATTTTGATTTTAAAAATGTGTCGCATTGTAAGTCAATTAACTCCAACTGATATTTTTTTTGTCACTTGCTCCACAAATTAATTAGATAATTAGTGTCCAGGTATTAAGCTGGCGGATTGGACAAAAATCCTTTGCAGGCCGATGTGGACCGGAGGCTTGCCGACCCCTGATCTAGACTATTGTCACCTGTATGTGAACAATCTACACACATAGATTAAATAATGGTTAAGTCTGTGTTATATAGGAATAAAGTGTTGCTGCTGACATTTGAGTTTGAACATAGATTGCCAGTGAGCAAACACAGGCAATCCCATTATTGAATTAATTAGAGCATGTTACCATAGAGGAAACAAAGTAGCCTGAATGTTACCCAAATCAATAGACACCTGAAGAGGGCTGGAGAGTAAAATGGCTGAAACGTTGTGGTGATAACAAAGATGAAAACATTAGTCTGGATGTAAATAACTCTTAAAAATTCAAATAGAAACCATGTCCATTGTTTTAATCATAGTCAACACATTTTTTACAGCCTCTGCTATCTTCATGGTCACTTTCTTATTTTGTATTCGAGTCACAGATTTGTTTGGTTATCTCTCTCAGTCATCATTAATTCATCAGTTGAGGTGTCTAGCTTGTCTTCTGCTGTCTTTTTACTAAGAGAATGAGATATTGTGAAACTTGTAGTGTTTATATAGACACCAATGAATATAAGACACTTCTTTGTTAATTCTGCTCTACAAAAGGGTCAGTTATTCTCTCAGATTCTATACACAGTTGTTATCTATTATTGGCCCCCAGTCAAAATCAGTAAGTATTGCTGCTACCGTCTGGGAAGGTAAGGTAGTTATGGGGAAAGTGATTTTCCCACAAACTCACACACCAACCATCCCCTCTCAATTGTACCTGTCAAGGTTGACTATAGCAGTAACAGCTTTCTGATAGTACTGCCTGAATAGGTAAAATAGTTATGGGAAAGTGATTTTCCCACAAACTCACACATCAACCATCCTCTCTCGATTAGACCTGTCAAGGTTGACTATAAGAATAACAGCTTTCTGTTCAGAAGCTCTCAATGGCTGCGCTAGCACAACGTCACAAGTCATCATGACTGAGGTTTTGAGCATACTGGCATTGTTCAAACTGTTGATCATGTCAGATTATGCACTCTCTCTCCCAGACACTGTAACTGAAGTCCATTTGGTGTATTTGCACTATAAAGCACAGGTAGGCTCTGTGGGTGTAGAACAAACAGAAATGTGCCTGAGTAGGTGTCAGCAGCAGGGATTAGTTAACCACAGGTGTACTCAAAAATGAATAGCCAACAATTCCGTTTCATTTTGTTGTTAGTCATTATCTGTTTATTTAATTTATAACTTAATTTTATCATGAGTTTCACTTCGAAAAAACATACTGTTTCTTGGCATTCATTATTAATCTTGGAACATATCCCCTATTGATAAGGTGTTGATAACTAATAAAGAATCACATTGAACCATCATTTTGATTGAAACCACAGATTTAATAATGTTCACTCATTAACTACTACTGATTAATAATTGCTAAGTATGATTAAATTTCAAAATAACTTTCTCCTTTCTAAATTAGCTAAAAGTAATGCAATAAATTGCAAGTGGTGAGATTCAAAATGTAGTGGGATTTCAAGAAATAAGTCACCTGCTAATATAGCTACTCAGGACTAATGGTAAACCTTATCTAATCAATAGATTTTCAATTAAGACATAGCACAATACCTCACCCTTGTTGTTAAGCAGCTGCTTGTAAACTTCAAAATCTTGACTTGTAGCAATTTCTAATTACAATCTTCCAGCAAAGATAAAGACAATTTCATTATATAGCCATCCCTACAAGTTGCCTCTAACCATTTCTATTTCACCATGTGGTCCCAGTGTGGAAGCACTCTTGAAATTATTGTCTTTGCTCATGCCTCTGAGGCTTAACTTGAATCTCTAAAGTTATTCAACTAACTGCTTCAAATCTCGTGAGCAATATTGTCAGATTCTACAGAGTCTCGTCATCCTGTCAGGAACAGACATGGGAAATCAACTGCAGAAATTGCTCTTTGCAGTCAAGTCATACAATGACTAATTTGGACTCTGAGGAATTTTTTCTCAACTTTGCATATCCAAAGCTTATGAAGTATGATCCTGAAGTGCATAAAGCTTTAGGCATGAAATGGCTTTTCCAAAAGAGGGTGGGATAAAAAAAAAAAAAAAAAAAAAGTTATAGAGAATGGGGATTTTTGTGGAGTGATTTTTGGGAAATGTATGAAATGTCTTTAGTAACTTGACAATTTGACTAAGGAATCATTTAATCAATTTGTTCAAATTCTCAAAACTTTTTGGTAGCAATTCACACACACACACACACTGGCTGCTTACTCATTTAATGAGCACACCTATTTGCTAGGGTGGCTTACCAATCCTTTTTGCAGAGACCTGCTCAAGCAACTTTGTGTTTGTTTTGGACCCACAGAGCCCACCTCTGCTTTATACTGCAATGATGTTGAGTGCATATTAGTTAGTTTCTGGGAGTTATTGCATAATCTAACATGATCAGCAGTTTGAACACCCCTAGTATGCTCAAACCCTCATTTGCAATAACTTGCAACTCCATGCTAACACAACCATCAACAGCTTTCAAACAGTTTTTGGTTATCCATTTTTATACACAAGGCTTGGATCAACCTGTGGTATAGTTTTTCAACCACTTTCCAAAGGTACCGCATACTGAGATCATCTCCCCAGACCATTAACATCAATAAGTCACCTCCCTGACAAATCGATCATGATAGAATTCAAACTGGTGTCTCATGGCCGGAAAGTGAATATTCTACCCACTCTCATTCCATGACATTCACTTATCAGAAACCCGAGAGAAATATATAATAAGACTGTTAATGTTAAATTCCCTGAAAATATTGCTACAAAATTTAACTTAACATATAATGAATGTGGTCACATCCCTCTAAGTAGGGCAGGTCTCAAAAATAATTACAGGTCATGTGGCATTTATGTAACAACTACTGCAAAATATGTCCAACATTGCCACATCTGGGTAAAAGAACGAGTTTTACATTCTCTTGCATAGACATGGCAACTAAAAAGCCTAGCACGAGTAAAAGTCCACATATGTGCTGCCCATATTTGAGGATGGATCAAGTGTACTGTGATATAATGTAATCCATCTTGACTTGGCATCTCAACTTCAGTCATTTTCTCGCCGACGTGGTGTGGCTTCCCTCTGTCTTTTCTACAATATATTTTCATGGCATCTGCTCTGACAAACTTTTTTCCCTGGTGCTACATGACTTTAAGTGTGCTACTAGATTGACATTTAGGTCCCATTTGTTTATTGTTGAAATAGCTAAATGCAGCCACCACTTCTACTCCAACTGTTTTTTTTCTTGCACTTCCCACCTGTAAAACTCCCTTCCATTTACTTGCTTCCCTGATAACTACAATCTTCAAAAGTTTAAATGCAATGTCAATCGCAATCTTCTATTTTTTTTTTTTTTTTAAATCCTGTTCATTTTTTGTCCTTTTCTTAGTCCTCTCTATACTCAGTCTTTTCTTTCACTTTCACTCCCTGTAACCCCCCCCCCCGCATACTACTTTGCTTAGGGTGAAATTGATTAAAAAAAAAAAAATCAATTGTGTTAATTTAAGCTACTGAAAAATATCCCTTGTGATAAAGACTAGGTAAACTAGGGTGAAAAAGAATCTTTATAGTAAAAAGTTTAATAATTCTGTAATCATATTTCTACTAAATTTTATTTCATGTAAATGCCACTGGCAATTTAAACAGTGTTTGAAATGACATCAGATGTTCAGGGAACTTAAAGCATGTGATGTTTTCTACAAAGTAAGAGAGAAAAAAAATCAATAGAAAATGAGTTTCTTTATTTCAAAGTGAAGTGTTTTTGAGAGATGTATGAAATGTCTCACGAGACACGTGACATACTGTCAGATAAACAGATTTGTCATGAATATATTTCCTAGACTTCTGTGCAGCACATTATGTTACAGGTTTATTAATTCAATGTTATCAATTTTGGATAACTTCCTATTAAAGTGTATTTTATATATATATATATATATATATATATATATAGACAATATTAGTGGTAAATATACACATACATATGCAATTATATATACACATAGATATATGTATAAAAATAATTCCAAGAGGATATGATCCAGGTAGAACTTGATGTCCAGGACAGAGTAAGGATATAATAAAAAGACTAATATTCCATGGTCATAATTTATTCCATATGAATCGTAAGAACGATCCAATTCATCAGACCTATAGATTCAAAAAGAAAACAGAAAAAACAACTCCGGGAAAGATTAGTGAGAGTATGTGTGAGAGTGTGGGAGGACCTGAGATCTAAATAGAGGGGTAACAGACGAGAGAGGCAGGGAGGTCCAAAGGTGGGGGGGGCATTAAAATTTAACAGAGAGAAGATTTAAAGAGGGGTTTCAGTGAGAAAAGTGTGCGTATTTTCAAACGTCCGAAGATATACCGGAAGAGTGTGCATTTCTTGGCGACACACACACCCCATAGGTGATAAAATCTTATACTCCCGCCCAGACCCCTACAACGTATACATACACACACATCTATATATATATATATATATATATATATATATATATATACATATACATCTGCACGCCTAGGACAACCGATTTCAAAACCAATGCTAAATTCGCTATAATTGAGATAATGGAAAAGTTTAGATAAGATAACATTAGAAAGATTTTAGGATTCCCTGAAGTTAAGTGGAGACGGCGCTCGGAAACATATTGTCTAGCCGGGCCAAGCCATAAACTTAACAATATAGATAGTTCTAATATATAACCCTGCAAATCACAACTTACTACTCACCCACACGGATCTATCCACGTACGCACATCACCTCATACACACTCTTTAATGAGTAAAGTGATCACACACACACACACACACACACACACCCACACACACATATATGAAGAGAGAATGAGGACTCTCCTGTTGTGTTCATCAGCTTGAGTCTTAGAGAACCAAACAGCCAGACTACCCAATCTGGTGAAGTAGTTTTGCAGGGAAATAGTAATAGAGCTTTGTCAATATATGGGAAATGTGTTGTTTAGGTAAAATATTTTGGAAAGGGCCAGATTCAAGAAATTCTAAGAAGATGCATGCTAAAACCCCACTAAGAGGTGAACCAATTGGTAATCCAAATTTTTGTTTATAAAAATTGTTAAAGGTGAAATGCCATTGATTAGTGATGAGTCAGCAGATTTTTATGATTTCAGCTATTGGTAGGTTTTTTTTTTATTGTTATATGCTTTTTTAAAAAGATTTAAACATTTGTTAACAGGAACATTGGTGTAAAGGCATTTAATATCTAAACTAACCATGTCTTTGTCAGTCATATTTATTTTTAGTTTTTTCAACCAGATTGCTTAAATTTTTAACATCTAATGAGCTGATTGTTCCAAGGAGTGGGGTTAACATTTTTGTTGTGGTTTTTGCCAGTTTGTGGAGAGCACTACCAATACCTAATAAAATGGGGCACATCGGAATGCCTCCTTTGTGGGTTTTAGAGAGACTATAAAGTTTGGGTCTTCTAAAGTGATATTCTATTAGTTTATACCGTGATTTGTTTTCATGATTAGTTTTCAAATTGATCTATTAAATTGCTGTGCTTCAGTAATTATTTAGTCCAATGAAGTCCAAAAGAACAAAATGCATCACACAAGAAGTTTTGTCATAGATTTTAAAAAAATTGTTCTTGATATATAAAAATATTTATATATCATTTTCCCATATATATATATATCCACTAAAGACTATTATGTGTTAAAATTTGTTTCTAATGTCAATATATAGTTGGTCAGTTATTTTAGGACATGTTCAACCTTGTTGCGTTATTTAACGTAAAAATTTTTATGGATAACTGTTGTAACCTAGAAAAGCATATTACCCCTGCTTACAATAGTGTTCCACGTATTTATGAGGATTGGGACATACCCATTAATGTTCACAGGTATGATATATAACAATAGTAAAAATCATTTGCAATGTATTTTCATAGTAAAAATCATTTGCAATGTATTTTCATAGTAAAAATCATTTGCAATGCATTTTCATAGTAAAAATCATTTGCAATGCATTTTCATAGTAAAAATCATTTGCAATGCATTTTCATAGTAAAAATCATTGGCATTGCATTTTCATAGTAAAAATCATTTGCAATGCATTTTCATAGTAAAAATCATTTGCAATGCATTTTCATAGTAAAAATCATTGGCAATGCATTTTCATAGTAAAAATCATTGGCAATGCATTTTCATAGTAAAAATCATTTGCAATGCATTTTCATAGTAAAAATCATTGGCATTGCATTTTCATCGTAAACATCATTTGCAATGCATTTTTATAGTAAAAACCATTTGCAATGCATTTTTATAGTAAAACCATTTGCAATGCATTTTTATCGTAAAATCATTTGCAATGCATTTTTATAGTTGTAACCTAGAAAGGGTTACTGAATGAGGAATAACCAAAATGGAGGTTGGAAATGAAATGATAATCTTTATAACATCAACAAAATATAATACTCACCAGTGGCACGAAGTAGGTAAACCACTGCTGGATAACTGTTGTAACCTTGAAAAGCATATTACCCCCACTTACAATAGTGTCCAACGTATTTATGAGGATTGGGAACGTACCCATTAGTGTTCATAGGTATGGTATATAAGTCACCAAGTGAGGATTGAACCCAGTACTCAGTAATAAAGTTTTTTTTTGTTTTCTTTTTCTTCATTGGGTTTATTGATCTATCTGTGCATGTATGCGCACACACACACACATATGAGGGAGAGGAAGACAGTCTGGGGACAGGAATCAACACTGCATAGTGGCTGTCAGTTTCACATATGAAGTTCATTTGATGCATAAAACTGATAGTTACTGTGCAATGATAATTCCTATATCTACAAATGCTGTATCTCTGATAGTGAGCACTCATCATTTATAAATATAGAAAATTTTAAATGTGTGTAGATACACCCTCGTACAGATGAAGTGGAGTTGGAAATTTATCAGTCCAGCCATGATAATTGGTTATTTTATCAGTTTCTTGGAAAGTGGGTTAAGCTGATAACTTCTTAGCACCCTTTCATGTATGTGTCTGTGTTTACAGTTATGTTCATGCACAAAGTGTTATCCAAACACTTGGTGCTTACAGCTGCATTACATAAGATCATTAAAGTTAAGCAACATCACAAACCTGGTCACTACCTAGATGGGTAACCGCTTGGGAATACCAGGTACTGTAAGCTTGTATGTGTTGGTGACATAATGGATAATGGCTCGGAATTGTTAATCGAAGAGCCAAGTTCCAATTTCAGTCAGGTTCATTCTGTTCACTTACATGCAAATACCCTTGAGAAAGGTATGAATCCACCTCTTCTCCCCCAGTTATGGGGTAGTTAGTAAGACTTGTATTTCTAAATCATTATCTATGAAAAGAATTCTTACATCCAAAAATATTTTCCTAGATGGGTAACCTCTTCGGAATACCAGGGTCTGTAAGCTTAGATATGTGGGTGGTGTAATGGATAATGGCTTGGAATTGTTAATCGGAGAGCCAAGTTCCAATTCCAGTTGAATTCGTTGTATACACTTATGAGCAAATACCCTTGGGAAAGGTATGAATCTACCTATTCTCCCCCAACTATGGGTTAATTAGTAAAACTTGTATCATTAAAACCATTATTATCCCAAACCAAATAAAATTGTGTACAAAATATTTAGATTTTGTAATTTAATGACCCATAGAGGTTGATATACAGCTAAACAAATACAACCAACCAACCAAAGGCTTTGATAATTAGATCCCAAAAATAAATTAATTTCCAGAACATTGATGTTCTACAGTTTCCTGGAAAGTTGAAATGCAATGTCAATTGTTATCTTCTTAATTCTTGTTCTTTTCTTCCTCTCTCTCTCCTTAATAGTGTTTTTTTTTCTCATATTCTCTAACACTCATTAACCCCTTGCATCTTAGTGGCTTTATTGCCTTGCTTTGTGGGAACTGATTAAAAATATAAAGTACTTACTGTGGGTTCTATACAGTAATTTTTCTTTTTCATGTGCCATGTCTCTTCAGTTTGTAGATGATCATGGTTCTCCACAATTTCCAGTCTTTTGTAGCTCTTAATAACTTTTTTCGTTCTGCTATTTCTCCTAAAACTTTACTTACGCTCACTAAGTAGGTTATGCGTTATTTTTCTCTATCCTTCTTTAATCTATTCTGCGAATATCAGTTTTTCCAAGTTTCCTTTTTGTTTCCATTTTCGCTAAACCTTCGTTGCTCGCATGTTTGGTCAATGGTGGCCTTCGATAACTGTTATAACATTGTTTTCTTGCATTCCTTTTTATTTGGACCAGCTTGCTTGATTTCGCTATTCACATTTTAGCTACTATGCCCTTTAACCTTCTTCCAGCTGTCATAACCTTTTTGGCATTTTGTACCAAACCCTTTATTCAACCCCCTAGGTATTCTCCTCCCACTTTCAATGATATCTTGTATCAACTAATTTTCTCTAGTTTATTTGTTCACCTCTGTCACTTGTCCATTTCTTCTGACATGAATTACATTCAATTCATGCATGAAGTTCAGATTTCAGAGACTTTTCAAGAGCACCTTTTATGCTTTCAAAATGATTACAAAATGTAGATATTAAAAATGATTTAAAAATCAGTTGAAATTTTCCCCTTATGAAATCATATTTTTTCTTGGAAGTGTCTCTACTCTAAAAAAAAAAAAATGAAAAAAGGTATTCATTCTTTGCTCTGTAAGATAAATTTTGCCTTTTCTTTACTCTTGAATAAATTTTACGGAGAAACCATTATATGTAATACTTTATTTGACATGGTGAATCAAAAGCGAGTGAAAGAAATTTTTGGTTTGTCTTGAATTCTTTGATGTAGAACATAGAGAAATCTCATATCAAGAGGCAATTTCAAATAATCTTCTAGCAACAAAAAAGAAGAAGAAAAAGTCTTCATTCTTTATTTTTAACGCCTTCTTTTATATATGTACACATCCTACCATTTTCACACCACTAATTTCCATTAGTCTTATTCCCGACGTATGGATGCTTATTATTTTCTTCCATAATCAATATGGCCATACTACTGTTGCCTTCTACTTATCACGCTTTATAATTTATCTGCCATTAGCTGCGTTCAATTCATGGCAGACCCTGATTACCCAGCAGTAAATGGATGCTTTCGTATACTATCCTAAATGTGTCTCGCTTTATGGATAATAAGAGACATGGTTTTCTTTTGTTTGGAAGATGAGAACAGCTACTGTATAATCAGCCACAGCTTTTAATAACAGCTCCCTTATGAATAATTAATCTAAAAGAAATTCTCTAAATCAACTGGAAAGGTTTTATGCAAAACTGCTTATCTAGTTTACAGCTTTGTTTGGAAAATTGAACTTCTGTTGCTGATGATGTCACTACATTTCAGCTGGTTCATTCTACAACTTTCTTCAGATGAATTTATTTATTTCAAATGGATTTATTTTTCTCCTTAAAATCAAGTGGTGGAAATTAGTTTTTGAGTTATCAGCATGAGAAATGGAATTGGCAAACCAAGTTTGAATTTTGGCTATATTTTCTATTTATTTAGTTCGTGGCAAAGGCATGAACCTTTCTCTCATTGGATTCTTCATATGTCAGTGGAGATGCAAAGTAGAATAAAGGTTATCAAGACAGAAAGCAGAATTGAAAAATCAAGCTCAATTTTTGGCTAAGTCTGCTTGTATTCATTTAGTGCTAATATCCTTGGGGAAGGCATAAACCTTTCTTTCCCTGCATTCTATATATGTAAAGTAAGTTCAAGGTGCAATAAAAGTTTATCAACATGAGAAATGGAATCAGCACATCAAGTCTGAAGTTTAGTTTGCTTGTATTTTAGTACTAGTGTTTTAGGGAAAGGTATAAATCCAGCCCTCCCTGCAGTATGTCTTCGCAGATCTGTGTGTGTGTGTGTATATATATATATATATATATATATATATATATATATATATATATATATATATATATTGTCCATTTGTATAAGCGCAAAGGGAACAGGTGTGAATGTGACAACGATAGAAGAATATCTCTTCTTTTGGTTGCTGGCAAAATCCTTGCTTGTATCATCCTGAATAAGCTTAATGAATTTGTCTCGGAATAGGCATTATCTGAGACCTATTGCGGTTTTTAGTCCAGTAGTGGAACCGTGGATATGACATTTTGTCTCCAGCAGGCTCAGGAAAAGGCACTAGAACAAAACAAGGATCTATTTTTTGTTTTTGTAGATTTTGCAAAGGCTTTTAATACTGTATCTCAAAATGTTCTTTGGAAAGTCTTGTCAAAATTAGTTGTTCCAGAAAAAATGCTCCATATTATTATCTTCTTTCATGAAGGAATGAAAGCGTTTGTAAACTCGGGTAGTGAGCAATCGGATACCTTTTTTGTCTCCAACGGTACAAAGCAAGGTTGCACTCTTGATCCTCTTTACTTTGCACTATTCTTTTCCACTATGCTTGAAATAGCATTCTCTGACTTAAGTGAAGGAGTCAATGTTGAATTCAGAACAAGTGGAGGTCTATACAATCAGCAACGTTTTAAGGCACAGTTGAAACTTGGTCTGCAGTTGGTACGCGATCTTCTCTTTGCAGATGATGCCAGTCTATTTGCACATAGTTTAGAAGACATTCAAATTATCCTTGATAAATTCTCTGAAACAGCAAAAGCATTTGGAGTCAATATCAACATAAAGAAGACTGAGCTAATGTACCAGCCAGTGCCAGGCAATCCATCTCTCACAAATCCTTCCATATTCATTGATGGTGCAGCATTAAAAACTGTTGAGGCGTTTGCATATCTTGGATCAACAGTCTCTTCTGATGAAAAAATGGGCAGAAAGATTCAATCCAGAATATCCAAAGCCAGCACAGTATTCAGTAATCTTAAACATAGGTTATGGAACACCAAAGATATATCTCTCAGAGTAAATATCAACGTATACAGATCAGCCGTTCTCTCAGCCCTTCTCTGTGGTGCTGAAACTTGGACCTATACTGCAAGCACATAAATCAACTTGACGCCTTTCACATGCACTGTCTTTGTGCCATAGGTGATATATGCAAGAATGGTTCAATACTGAAGAAATGTAACAACATCACAGAGATTGAACCATACAACTTAGGTGGGCTCGTCATGTTATGAGAATGGATGAGCATAAGCTTCCAAAAAAGGTGCTATATGGACAACTCCCAAACTCCAAGCGTTCAGTCTGATGTCCAGTCTTGCACTACAAATTGAAAGACAACTTGAAACATATCAACTTTTATCTGAAAACCTGGGAAGTCCAAGCATCAAACTGAAAGGAGTGGCATAAGACATTTCATTAAGTTTAAGAGTTTTAAAGACAGTAGACTGAAGCACCATGATCAGCTTCATCAAGCTCTGAAGCAGAGACGCCATCAAAATCCTGCTTCAACAAAATTCATCTGTCAGTGTGGCTTTGTCGCCCGCAGCAAGGCTGGGCTAGTATCACACTTAAGAAAGCACAAGTGAAATATGTCTTTCACTTACCTGATTTTCTCCACAATAGCCCAGTAAATGTAATACAAAAGGCACCATCCAATGCTGAATCACATTTATCGTTCACATATACATTATATACATATATATAATCTGATTGAATAAATTACAAACATTATGTCTGCTTATTTTTATCATAATTCTTTCATAGTCACAAATATTTTTCCGCATATTACAATTAAATAATGCTAAAAATAAGCAAACTTAATGTTTGTAATTTATTCAATCAGACATGCCTAAAAGAGAATTTGCCTTTTCAATAAACATTTTATATATATATATATATATATATATATAATCTCTTAATTTTAAATCTAAATAAATCGTTCACATGCCAGTAATTTACAGTCGCCTGATGAGATGCGTTGATATGCATCGAAACATGACTGCAATTGTTTGATTTTTTTTTACATGTTTTTAGTGTAATATCCTAAAATAATATATATATATATACACACACACACACACACACACACACACACACACACAAATAGATTTGTGCTGCATTCAGCCTTTTATACAAGTTTTGTTAAAAACGCCTGAGAAGGTACTGTAGTTATGTTTCTTATTTAATTTTTCTTGTGTTCTTATAATTTTTTTTTCCTGTTCTGGATATAGATTATGTAGAAATTGTTTGAATGTTCTGTCTGAGTGCTTTTGGCGATTCTTTTATGTCCAGAAAAGAAAAAAAATTATAAGAACACAAGAAAAATTAAATAAAAAAACATAACCACTGTAGCTTGTTAGTCGTTTTTAACAAAATTTTATATAAGTTATTGTTTGCTTTTTATTTTCTTGACTGCACAGTATAGTAGGGTCATTTGGGCATCATCTGTGAGTAAAAGGGCACCATGATGCAATTCACACTGCCACAAATTGGGAAACAGCATACTGTACCTCTTGACATTCATGCCGGAAGCTCCAATACGAGCATTTCAGTGTTTGGGTGACAATCTGAGGACAGTGCTGAGGATTTGGAAAGAGTTGGATGTGTCTAATGGTGATTATGAAGGCATATAACACCTTTCACTGCCATCAACACCTGGTGGTGTAACCATGTTTAGTGGTCCTGTCCTCAGGGTCTTATGATGACATTTTAACTCTGGGCCTAACTCTGTGCTGGTCAGTGCTGATACTGTTCCAAGCTAGTAGTTGGTTGCTGGCCACTTCAATCATACCATTTCTGCCCATGCTGTGTTCTTGATGTAAGAGTAGCTTCACTTCAGATTTCACACCACTACTCCACACAGACAGGGCTGAATTCTGAACCTTTCTTCTTGGTATTCTAGGTCTGCCCACTTCTCCTGGCTGGCATAACTGTCTTTGACAAATCTAATTTCAAAGTACATTGGAGAAAAGGCGTGGTTTATTCTCCTCATTAATTTCAGTTCTCTGACTCCCTTCCTGGACCCACTTGTCCAGCAAAAACACAAACCAGATCACCTTCTCATTTTAACTTTCCAAGCAATAGATAAAAATTATTTCCCAATTTGTTTTCATCAATGAAAATATATTTGTTTTCCTAAATTCTCAACAAAGAAACACGCTGTTTTCCATCCTTGAGCTGGTTGCCTTCTTAGCGAAAACATAAACCAGATCACCTGCCTGTTATGACAAATCGATTGTCATAATCCTAACCCTTGCAACAGGTTCATTCTGTTTTCATTTCTCAACTCGTTTCTGCAAAATAAAATATAATCCCTGTTTGCTCCTCTTTTTGCCAATGACTTGTGTCTTTCTAATTTTCCAAGAAAGAGATAAAGCCATTTCCCAGTTTGCTTTATGCCAAATTTTTGATAGATAAAAAAAAGTAAACTCTTAGTACATCGTTCCAGTTCATAGGGGTGAGGCAACCCAGATGGCCTTTTTTCACATCCACATTACCAGGGAAAATGTCTTCTATTCTCTCTATCTTCCTGTTTATATTTCCTGTTGGGCTTAACGCTTTTTCTACTTAGAATTAATGTTTAACCACTTCACAACCTCAGTGTCACATGTACAGCCTGATCATTCTGATTAGGAAAGAACTGAATTTGTTGGTGAGGGCCTTAGACTCAACACAAATGCCTACATCAAGTGCCTTGAGGAGATAGTACTGCTCTGGGTCAATAGGGTGGCTGTTGGAAAACCCTATATCAGGACTTTGCACCATGCTGCACAAGCAGAAGAACCCAGTGATGGCTACCAGACAATTTCTGTGACCATATCACCCCTTACATCTGGGCACCTAACACCCCAGACTACAACTCCCCTGGTTATTATGTGTGGGGTGCAGGTGAGTGAGAGACCAACAAAACTCCTTTTAATACCATAGATGAACTGAAAGCAAGGATTATGGCAGCATTCACCAACTTAAACAAGGAGACTGTCCAGAAGAGTTGCAGGAGATTCCGAAGTCGTCTGGAGCCTTTGACTGAAGCCAATTGTGATTTCATTGAGAAATTTACTCTTTAGTATATCAAGATATTTTTTGATTTTGATAAATATATCAGTTAAAATGAAATGTTGGTATTATTTTCATTTTTGCGTAATTTAACTTGTATTTACTAAGTACTAATGCCCTTGGGAAAGATATGAATCTATCTCCTTGCTATCATTGAAATATATTATGAAAGTGCAAGGTAACATAATGATCAATAATAGAGGAAAAAGAATTGTTAAAACAAGTTGAAATTGTTGCTGAGGTGATTAATTTAGTTTTAATGTCTTAGAGAAAGGCATGATCCTTTCTTTCCTTGTATGCTCTATATCTAAACAGAAGTGCAAGTTAATGTATCTGCAAATTAGTGTATCTGCACAGAAAAAAGTAGTAAAATGAGAAGTCCTAGTTTTGGCTTAGGCTACTTGTGTTCACATCTCATTAATTCCTTTGGAAAGGTATGAATTCACATCCAAGTTCTTTCATTGCCAGATATCTAAGCAAAATAATTGGATTAGTAAAGTTAGTGAATAATAGCTAGTAATAGCTAGGCAGTAATAAATGTGAAAAGTTGTTCAAAAATTCTCTAGGACTGTATTCCATTATTTAGACTATCCTAAAAACATAAGGATACTCATTCAAATAATTTATAGAATCCTGTCAGTGGTTTAACTTGGAAAGTATTTCCTGTCCTGGGACTTCTGATCTTGTTTTACATGGAGCAAAAGTAAAATAATGTTTCTTTTTTTTTCTTTCTTCAGAATTTTTATTTATGTTATGCCTGAATTGCCGCACTTACTCCCAACATAATCAAGTTAGTTTTGTGAATTAGACAACAAATAATAGATCTCCGATGAGCTGCTTTTCGCTGGTTCCCAGGCCTCATGAATTTAAACATCCTACGAGGCTGGCATCCCGTTCCCACCTCTTCACCGTTGAAACTGTTACATGTAGACGTCTCTTCTACTCCAATAGCTTCATGTCTTGCACATCTCGCCTGTGGAACTCCCTTCCTTATTCCTGTTTCCCTGACAAATATAATCTCCAACTATTTAAGTGTAACGTCAATCGACATCTCCAGTTGCCTTGATCTATCCACTTCCCTTCTCCACATCCTTTCACCTTTCATTTCTATCTGCTCTCGCTCCAAATCTTCTGTAATCCCCTTGCCTTGATCAATCCACTGTCTTTCTCTTTCTCCACATCCCCTCCTTTACCACTCCTATCTGCTCTTCCTCCAAACCTTCTGTAACCCCTTGCATGCTAGTGGCTTCCAGCCTTGCTTGGGGTGATAAGCTTAAAAAAAAAAAAAAAAATACACAAGGTAATGAAGAAATCTTGAGGTACTGTTCACATAAGATGTTTACTTTTGTATTTTGATTGTCAGATTACATTGTGAACAATACAACAAAATAAAAGGGTTTTTTTTTCTGTTTCAATCTAATAATTTGAGATAATATTTCTTGATTATGTTTTAAATTACTAAAGTGTGTATAGATCTATATTTATATGTGAGCTTGTAGCTGAGTGCTTAGAACTTTCACGTTCTGATCTTGAGATCCTGGTTAGAATCTCTCTATGGTTGATTTGTCAAAGAGATGACTGCTTGGTAATAATGACCTGGGGAGATGATCTTAGCATGTGGCCCCATTAGGAAATACTTGAAAACCATACCACGGGTTAACCCCAAGACTTGTGAGTGTAATCGGGTAGATGGAACTGATTGGAAGTCGTTGATGGTTGTTCTAGCACAAGTCATTGTAACCGAGACTTTGATTGTATTGGCCTTGTTCAAAACAGTTGATCACACCAGATAATGAGCTCTCTCCCAGAAACTGTGATTATGGTTCACTTAGCATAGTTGTAATATGAACCATAGGTTGACTTTGTGGTTATTAAAAGAAACACAACTCTGGCTGATCAGGCTTCTGCAACCAGCAATAACTAGCCACCTTATCGTTGAAAATCTGTAAATTTTTACTTAAATTGCAATTTTGAAACTTTTTTTTATGTTTCATTTTGAAAATCATGGGGGGAAAAAGGAAATGATTGTCATTAAAGAAAGACTTAAGGTAACCTATTATAATCTGATAAAGATGATAGCAGTCCTCGAAAAACATTTCACTTACTACATAAAATGACCAATACCAGAGATGATTAAGTCAGTCAGTCAGTTATATGCCATGCATGATACAGGTTTAGGCGATCATCTATCTTTCGATACATGACTGATGAAGCAAATTTTTTCCAGCAGTAGGTTGCCATTTCTTTCTGCGGTAGACCAGTTATCATCCAAGGCAACAGAACCTAGTCTGCCCTGCTGTTTATCCATATCTGGGGGTAGAAGAGGAGGATTCATACCTTTTCCAAGGGTATTAGCACGTAAGTGAATGTCATGGATTTGACTGGAATTCGAACTCGGCTATCCAATTCCTCAATTCCGAGCCGCTATCCATTACTCTGCCATGCCTGATGAATAAATGATTCATAATTGATAAATAAAGATGATTAAAGGTGAATAAATAAGCCTGATTTGATCTTAAATTTTCACTGTATAATGTTCAATCTCTATTATAAACATTTATTACTGTATGACGAGGAAGGAAATTATTTTGTGAAGTATTTGTTCGCAATAAATATTTTATATCATTAATCATACATATCTATATATAATAAATGTGAATGTCAGTGCGTCACAAATTTTCAACTTTACTCCTAGAGGCCAAAATACAACATATCATACCATTTTGGAATCTTTCACTTTCTCATTCTCCACTGATGTATTTCTGTAAAGCTGTCATTATTACTGTGTATGCATGTCTGTCTGTCTCTCTCTTTAAGATATCATGATCATGGCACTCCACAGCTTTCTTTTCTTTGATATCTATAAATCATGTGTTGCCATTAATGTTGTTCAGAAAGGTAGTGGAATGCCATTTCCATAGTTTTAAATTCATTTTTCTTCTACTTGACTGGCTGACAACCAAAGCTCAAGAGCTCAGTTTACATTGTTATTTAATGGATTTATGTCTTCCTGAGGTGCATTAGTGCAAAATCTATACAAACTCTCAGCCTGAATTTTAATGTGGTTTGCTGTTTTCATTCTTCTTTTTTTTTTTTTTTTTTAGTTAACTGTTAGTCAGTATACCCCTCCATTTTTAGATTGACAATAAGATTGTATATTTGTTTAGATATATGACCTTATTTTGCGACATACTGTTTGTGGCATCTTGACTTCAATAATTTTCTACCTACAATAATGTTGCTTTCCTGTGCCTCTTCTATAAATATTTTCAGAACAATTGTTCTGGCGAGCTTTCCTTTTTGATACCTCAACATGAATGTAAGTGCAGTACTTGATTGACAGCTAGGTCCCATCCTTTGAAACTGCTAGATGTAACTATTAGTTTTATGCTAATAGCTTCTTATCTTACACTTGTGGAACTTCCCTGTGGAACTCTTTTCCAGTTTTTGTCTTTCCTTTCAACTATAATCTTCAAAAATTTAAATGCAACATCAACCATCATCACCGTCTCCTTAAATCCTGTTGTTTTATTGTCCTCTCTCTCCAATAAAGTTTTCTTTGTTTCTTTCACTCTCAGTAACAGTTTATGCCTTTGTGCTTTGGGTGAAATGACTAAAAAAAAGAAGTATTGTGTATTTATTTTTTAACTCCTTCTCGCAAGAAAATTTTTGTTTATATAATTATATTTTTAAATAAAAAAAAAAAATACTTTAAATTGTCTTTTGTATTTCTCTTGTTTTTCAGCTTGTTTTAGGTGAGAAAAACTTTCTTGGCAGATACAAAACATACATTTTACATAAAGGTGAAGGACCAGTTCGCAATATAAAATGGAAGGCAAATTTTATTGCTTGGGCAAATGATAAAGTAAGTATCTATTTGTGATAGGTTTTTTTTCTAGCATTTTTACTTCCCACCAGAAAAACCTTTTGGCAAATTAATAAATTTTCTTTTATCAAAACTTTGGAAGTTCATTGATTTACCATTGATAGATTTCTTTGTAATTTATATAAATCAATGAAATAGGTGAATTAAAAATAATTATTTCTATCTTTATAAAGTTTGGATACAGAGGAAATTTTTGTTGTTGTTGTGTAATAGTACCTCTTTACCGTAATAGTGGTTACATTTAGTATATGAAATGTGTATGTAAATGTACCAACTATTATGGGACAGGGGTAGTCTTAGATGGTAATACTTCTGTCCCATAATAGTTGTTACATTGGCATACACATTCCATATACTAAATGTAACAGCTATTATGGGACAGAAGTATTACTATCTAAGACTACCTTTGTCTCATAATCGTTGGTACATTTGCATTAACATTTCATACAGTAAATGCAACTACTATTATGGCACAGAAGTAGGCACAGAGACAGGTTATAGCGTTGGATTTTGTAATATCTTGCACTTAATAAAGCTGTACTATAAGAAGTGGTAGACCTACTTTGAAATTAATGAAGTTTAATCTTAACCCCTAATCATCAAAGAGAGACTCTTTTTTTAATGATTGAGTTTTTTTAAAAAAGTGATGCATTCTTTTTCTTTGAAATTATTTCCTAGTAAAATGAGGTGATTTTTACAATAGAATCATAAGACAATGGTGTGAAATACATTGCCCTTAGAATGTCCTCTAATACTGATTTCATATAACCTTAAAATGTCCCTGTAATTGGTCAGAATTTCTCTGATGCCTGCAGTACCTGAGCCCCTAGATTTATGGGTTTGCTGTAATTGCCATAATCTAGTTATAGCCTATATTTTGGTCACTGGATCATCAAATTCTTTAATCATGAATAGCTTTATAGCCCAGCCCTTAGGTTTTGAGCCAGCCATAATCATAAAAATATATCTGAATTCTCAGTTCAGGCTGCACTCACCTTGCTTGCACAATTTAACACCAAAAATAACATTTTTCACCTTTTTATTCCTGGCAAGAAACTTCTGCTAGACTCCTCACTAGTGATCTGTTGTAAAACAGCAGCACTGATAAAGAAAATGTTTACCGAGACCTGATTACTGGTGTGAAGAAACTCCATGTACGGCCCATTTTTACCCAACAACCCCATTTTCCAACATTTGAGCTTCAAGGTAATAGCAAAGGTTGTGAGGCTCTTTGGATCTTGTTAGATGTTGCCCTATTGTTGACAATTGCAAAGGGACCCTATAACAGTTGAAGCTTCAAAAATGCTTGTATACTATTGATATATATATATATATATATATATATATATATATATATATATATATATATATATATATATATATATATTTTACAGTGCGATTCACCCTGTACAAGGCCCAAGGGCCACTCAAGGTAGAGGGTTAGAAAGTAAGTGACAGTTTATGCAGGCAAGATAGAAGTAGATATGTTTGCCTATTCTCCAGTTCACACTTCTCCTCAGTCTTTTGAACAGGAGTAGAAGTTCATCCCTTGTTTCCTGTATAGGATTGGGTTTCCAGTTCCTTCTAAAGTCTACTTCAACTCTATACTCCTAACGCTTGTCCTTCTTACGCTAATAAAACTCCACGCAGTAATCCTCTGCCTTGAGTGGTTCTTGGGCCTTGTATTGGATGAACATTATTTACAAAGAAAAAAAAGATAATAGTTAACCCTAGATTTAAACAGGTATGATTGTAGTGATCGGGGAAAATATCCTCTTGGGAATCGGTTCCACAGAGCAATGGTTCATAGGAAGAAGCTTTTCAAGGGGAACTTACTTTTCACCAATGAAATACATAGAGAATGAGGGGGGTGCTTTGTGAATGGCATGGCAGGTCCTAGCTGTGATGGTTACAACTGACAGAACCAAAGAATGCACTTCATCCAAGCACTTTCCATGGAAGTAGTGATAGAGCAGTGAGAGGCTTGCCACATCCTGTCTGTGAGAGATAAAGTACAAATCATAAGACAGTTCAGTTATGCATGAAATCAGTGGTGAAAGAGCAAAATATTATGTATAATATAAATTTTTAAAATATTTTATTTTCGTAATATCCATAATCTGAGATAGAGTATCCTAAAGGACATAACTCACTGAACTCCTGATTCATTCACTTTTAAATTTACTACAGTGCTATAACTTTTATATTGCAATTTTAAAGGAGTAATCTTATTTTTTTTAATTTAATTTACCCCAAGCAAGGCAATAAATCCACTAAGACACATAGGGTGTAAAAGAATTAAAAACCAGAATGCATTATGAAGGAGAACAATAGAAAAGTAATCAGGAAGACAGTAGATAACGATTGACATTGCATATAAATCTTTGAAGATCAAAGTTGGCCAGAAAGCATGGATCCAGAAGAGTTCCACAAGCAAGAAGTGTGAGAAAAAAAAAACTGTTAGCATAGAACTTACTGTAAATTGACGAGAACTTGACACCAATCTAGTTCTGCGCTTAAATTTATAAAATCTAGGTAACATAGCGAAAAACTCATCCGAACAATTACCATGAAAATATTTATAGAAAAGGTCCAAGGAAGTTACTTTATAGTGGTAGAAAAGTGACTGAAAGTGAGGTGCCAAGTCAGGACCAATAATATTGCAGATTCTTCTTTAGATTTTTATCAAGAATTTCTAAATAAATAGCAGGAGCACCAGACCATATGTGGCAGCAATATTAAAAACCTGGGTAGATGGTAGACTTACAGATATGCAAGATAGGTTCTGGAGAGGAAAATTGTCTAGCACAATAAGTGAACCAACTTTGCTGTAGGTAGCTTATGTTGGAGTTTATTATCTTAACCAGCCATCTTGAGAAAAAAGTAGTCCTCTTGGGATGGATCTAAAAGTAAGTGTAGCTGGTGAAGTCTGTGATGCAATTTTAAGATGAAGTTATTTTTATAACATTTACTAAGTGTTAACCAAATAAATTTTACTTTTAAGTCACCCATGTTTTAATAAAGATTCTCATTAAGAATGGCATGTCTATACACATATCTATCTCCACACGTTGACCCACCTAGAATTATTTTCAATGTATTTTTAAGCAAGAAATATTTTCAATGTATTTTTAACCTAGAAATATTTTCAATGTTTTTTTTTTATATTAGATTTAATTTTAGTTAATTTTTAACTTGTAGGGTGATCCAAAAGTCTTGTCACACCTTCTGTTTCAAACTGTAGGAGCTTGTCAGTCATATAAAATAGAAAATTATATTATGTAGGGGTGACACTACTTTCAGACCACCCTGTAGATTTATTTTCATTGGGCTCTCTCAGGCATTAGTGCATGCCTCTGACCCTCTACTTTTAGTGTAGTATGATGTATACTTGGAAGAGGGTTACCCAAAAAACAAATTTCTATATTTATTTAGTTGTCAGAAACCCTTCGTTAAGTGTAAATGTTTATTTGTACCTGTTTCTTTTGAAAAATATCCTTTTTGTTGTTTTGCTTTTTCACAATCAACCCATGATAATTTATTTTCAATACTCTGATAGAATTTTAGAGAGTATAAGTGTGAATCTACAAGTATTTTGTGGCAAAAAATATATCAGGAGTACTTTGAGAATCAAAAACATTATTTTTAAGTATATTTCTTGTTTTTAATCTCTTATTTATTTTATTCTGTTTTACAGGGAGTCAAGATTTATGATATGCTTCTTGAATGTCGAATTACTAACATTCCCAAAGATCATGGGTGAGTATCTCGATGTTCTGTGTCATATGATAATTCCATTTGTTCCTGTTAAGCACATGCATTTCTACCTGTAATAGTTTCCTTATCGCCTGCTCAGAAATTTATTCGTTCTTCCTGCTTGCCTTGCTCTGAGTTACGCTGAAGACGTATATATGATTTATTAGAAATAAAGGTATAAAAACAGTCTTGTGGTGAGTACGTACTTATTTAATGCCCTGTCATTACTTCAGATAATGGAAGATTCCATTTTTATTGCAAAGAAAGATGGAAGAAAAAGATATATCAAACACTGTTTGGTTTCACTGAGAGGAAAGGGAGATAAATTTCTTATGGGTTTGATGTTTGCATCAGCGAAATTGAAAACATTGTCTGTTTGTAAACTTTTCATTTGTACCCTTTTCTTTAAATAATGACCTGTAGAATAAATCAGTGAAAAAAATAAAAAATACTGCAGCCTACCCTCACCAGTCAACCAAGAACTAATTCCAAACCCAACTGTGACTGTTTATGTATGCTTGTGAACCGAGATCTGCAGAGTCTGGTGAAGTGCCACTTGATTTCAAAAGTTTTTATTTATTTATTATATTCTTTTTTAGTCAAGTGAGTGGCTGCTTTGAAGACACCACCTCAGAGATACAACTTCTGGTCATAAAAAAAAACATGAAACACTTAAGAGTGAGTGCCCCAATCTCAGCTGTAGTGCCACATCATTATTTACATTTATAATTTCTTTGTCTTTATCACATTGTTTCATTGGTTATGCCCTCTAGCCTTCTTCAGTTATCTGTTAATCCGAGTAACCTTCAGGAATTCAATTTATTTATTGTTTCATTGGCTGTGCCCTCTAGCCTTCTTCAGTTATCTGTTAATCCGAGTAACCTTCAGGAATTCAATTTATTTATTGTTTCATTGGCTGTGCCCTCTAGCCTTCTTCAGTTATCTGTTAATCCGAGTAACCTTCAGGAATTCAATTTATTTATTGTTTCATTGGCTGTGCCCTCTAGCCTTCTTCAGTTATCTGTTAATCCGAGTAACCTTCAGGAATTCAATTTATTTATTGTTTCATTGGCTGTGCCCTCTAGCCTTCTTCAGTTATCTGTTAATCCGAGTAACCTTCAGGAATTCAATTTATTTATTGTTTCATTGGCTGTGCCCTCTAGCCTTCTTCAGTTATCTGTTAATCCGAGTAACCTTCAGGAATTCAATTTATTTATTGTTTCATTGGCTGTGCCCTCTAGCCTTCTTCAGTTATCTGTTAATCCGAGTAACCTTCAGGAATTTAAACTGAACCCTTTATTTAATCTGGACAGGGTAGATTGTTCTTGTTCCACTGCTCATATCTCACCTTATTCTTGTTTAATATTGCTCAGTTGTCTCTCACTCTGTTTCAAATGAGTCTAAGTCAACACTACCTGGTTCAGGGATTGTACTCACAATTACTACATTGCCAAATTCACGACTCAACACTAGGCTATTGTCTCACGGAAACAGGGAAGAGATTAAAAAATTTAATTGGAAAAAGAAAAGTTCTGAACTGCTGTGTTTCTTTTCTTGCACTTCTTGCTTGTGGAACTCCCTTCCGGCTCCATACTTTCCAACCAACTTAAATCTGCAAAAATTTAAATGCAATGACAATTGCTATCTACTGTCCCCCTGATTACTCTTTTCTCTTTCCAATCATTAATGTTTCTGTTCCTAATTTTTCCATACCCTGTAACCCTTTATGTCTTAATAGCTTCACTGCCTTGTATGGGGTGATACCAATTTAAAAAAAAAATGTAGTTTGTGCAAATGAACGACTGAATAAAGGCAAAAAGGGGATAGTAAAGAGTCAGAAGTTTCTCAGAGCCACAAAAGATGTTGTGGAGAACTACGATTACAAAATATTTGAAGGAAAATAGCATATAAATAAAATTAGGCAAGGCTTTTCTCTTTTTATTCCCTGCATCAAAATAATTCTCTTACTTTTGCAGATATCGATCTGATTATTACCAATGCAATCTTTGTTGGAAAGATGATCGAACACTTCTTGTTGGTTGGGCAGATTTAATTAAGGTAATTGTTTTTCTCTTTATAGCTGTGTTTGGAAATAAAACTTTATTTGGACATGTTATCTCTCTATTTTTTATTCCCAATTTATTACTTGTCTCATATCCAATCTTCACCCATTATAACCGCCCTCCTCCTTGTCATCATCCCCTTTACTTCAAGTATTATAGTTTTAATTAATGCAATATTATTTATTTTTTCATTTTTAGCGTCCCGGGTAACACGATAAACTATGTCTAACAGCAAGACCTCTGATAAGGAGGTTTTGAGGAGCGTGGAACCACCTCTTAATTACTGGTGTTCCCAGGTCCACCCTAACCCGGGGTGGTAGCACCTGTTTGGGTCCCAGCTATGGGCAAATAGTTAACACCCAAACTCGTGTAAAAATAGATTTTAATACCAGAAATACTTTGTAATGAAAAAAAATTGCCAGAAATAGTTTTTGAAGGAAAAATTATCAGCAATACTTAAAAAAAAAAAAAAAAAAAAATACCAGCAATACAAACAGTTATACATTCTTTGAAAAAAATATATGACCAGCTATAGATTTCTTCAAGGAAAAATATTCCCAGAAATAGATTTTTGAAGAAAAACATTGCCAGCAATAAAAATTTTGTCAGCATTAAATAACCCATTTAGGTTGATATGCCATAAAACAAACCAAACCAATTTTTCATTTTTAATACAAAATAATAATTTAATGAAGTGTATTACATATTAAGGGTTTTGAATGTAAACTTAAATCATTCTGAGAAAGCATGATTTTTATCCCTAATACTAACTGTTTTATATAATCCAGTTTTGCTTTTCCTATTGATACCTACAGACTTTATCATTACTCTATTGCACTTCTGTTTAGATTTGATCTTTTAATGAACTAAAAGAAAATATTTCTGATACTTATTTAAAAAAAATACTAATGATCAAACAGTGGTCAGGAATCAGAAAAGGGGCTATTATATACATAATGTTAATGCATTGCTAATGATTCCATTGTAGAAATGCATTGAAATTCAAGAAAGGGATTGTGTGTGTGTGTGTGTAAAATATATATATCTATATATGTGTGTGTGTGTAAAATATATATATCTATATATGTGTGTGTGTGTGTAAAATATATATATATCTATATATATGTGTGTGTGTGTGTGTGTAAAATATATATATATCTATATGTGTGTGTGTGTGTAAAATATATATATATCTATATATGTGTGTGTGTGTAAAATATATATCTGTGTGTGTAAAATATATATATATATCTGTGTGTGTAATATGTGTGTGTGTGTAAAATATATATATGTGTGTGTAATATGTGTGTGTGTAAAATATATATATATATATGTGTGTGTAATATGTGTGTGTGTAAAATATATATATATATATATATGTGTTTGTAATATGTGTGTGTGTAAAATATATATATATATATATATATATATATATATGTGTGTGTAATATATGTCTTTGTAAAATATATATATATATATATATATATATATATGTGTGTGTAATATATGTCTTTGTAAAATATATATATATATATATATATATATATATGTGTGTGTAATATATGTCTTTGTAAAATATATATATATATATATATATATATATATATCTGTGTGTGTAATATGTGTGTGTGTAAAATATATATGTATATATCTATGTGTGTGTGTGTAAAATATATATATTTCTATATGTGTGTAATATATGTGTGTCTGTAAAAATATGTGTGTGTGTAATATATATGTGTGTGTCTGTGTAAAATATATATATATATATATATATATATATATTATAAATTAATAGATTTAAAATATGGTTTTACCGCTACACAGTGATAACCATGTTTCAGAAATGGAAGCTAAAGCCCCTGAATTTAATTTTGTTATTAAACCAAAGACATTAGTTCCATTTCCTCATCAAGCGAAAGATGAGGAAATGGAACTAATGTCTTTGGTTTAATAACAAAATTAAATTCAGGGGCTTTAGCTTCCATTTCTGAAACATGGTTATCACTGTGTAGCAGTAAAACCATATTTTAAATCTATTAATTTATAATATTAATGCTCTGTAAATTTAAATTTACATAGAGCACTATTGTGTAAAAATAAAAATATCTATAAGAACACCGGATTTTATATCTTACTGATCTTTAATTTTTATTCATATATACATACATATATATATATATATATATATATATATATATATATATATATATATGTGTGTTTGTATTTGTGTAATATATATGTGTGTGTAAAATATATGCAATTTTGCAATCTTTAGACACTGGTTTATTTTTTTAAAATTGAATCTATGTACAGGGTTACAAACCCATATCCATACAACTGAATATGTTAGCTCTATCACTAATATTGAGCACTGTCCAATAAGTACTGCACATATATAATATATATAGAAATTATATATATATATATATATATATATATATATATATATATATATATATATGAGAGAGACAGAGAGACATGTTTCATTGAATAATTTAGACAAGTTTTGTCTACTTATTTTCAATTGGATCCTTACATATTTACGGACAAGCTTTTTGGTGTTATTATTAAACAACACCCTGATGATGACATTGCGCTATTGTCGAAAGTATTTGGAATAAATAATATGTATTAACATGGTAATTTTCTTTCTTCCTTTAATAATGAAAACCAAAAAGCTTATCCATGAATATGAAAGGATCCAATTGAAAATAAGTAAACAAAATTTGTCTAAATTATTCAATGAAAACATGCAGTCAAAATATATATATATATATATATATATATATATATATATATATATATATATATATGTATTTGCATGCATACACAGGTAAGTGAATAAATATTTACTTAATATAAGATGTAAACAAAACGGTGCTCAATGCGATTAGACAGAGCTAAGAAGTACATATTAATCAATATACATACAGTTACATTTGTAGTACAACTTAGAGTTTTGTGCTTTTACCAACTAATTAGGCATGAACTATTACGGTAATAGTTTGTGCCTGATGAGTTGGTAAAGACACAAAACTTTAAGTTGCACTATGAACATTGATATATGTATATTTATATACGATAAGGAACAAATAGGAAACATTTATCAATCTAACATGTTTCACTTTTATTAAAGCTTCATCAGAGAATGAGATGTGGAGAAAAAGTGCCTTTTATGTTTTGTAAAATTCAACAGATGATATTTATTTTTGAAGATACTCGATATGCAATATGGTTTTATTAATCATTTTTAAATCATATTTATTTTCGCAACTTGTCAATTTTTATCCAAAACTAAATTTATTAAAACAGTTTTGTTCACTTTTCAATAGCAACTTTCATCTGATTTATTAAAGTATTCAGTTATTATAACAAAAAAAGTTCAGTTTTTTTTTTTTTTTAAATTTCCTCACAAGGTTTGATTTTTGTGTATTTTTTTTTATAAATATAATTCTGTTGTGACAGTTTAGAATCATAAATCAACAAATTTTGAGGAAGAAAAAACAATTAATGAAATTCAAGTCTTAAAAAATATCCATGTCAGGAAAATTTAAAAAAGTATTTCATAAATTTGAGAAATTGTATAAAATCAAAATAAATTTAAAAAAAGATATCATGTAAAAAATATCTGGTTGCATAGAATTACATTCTGTATTTCCTACCATAGAATACACACCTGTAATGTTGTAAGGAATATTTTTTTGTGGAGGGTGATATTCACCTGATGATTTATCCATACTTATATATTGGATTTTATATTTTAGCATTTATAATCAAAATTTGAGCATTTATAGAATTCATTCTGGTTTTGTGAAATACATATTTGTGAAAGACAATCTGGCAGACATAATCAGTGGTGTTTCTCCTGTGGATTATTAGTTGTGTTACGTCTTACAACACCATGCCCCTTTTCCACGGTCACCCAATCAATATTGATCAGATATTGACTTCTGTGCCTGTCATTAGCTACAACTCTTCTCATAATGGGAGCCTTCTTACCTAGCATGGCAAAAAAAATCAACACATACATTAAAAAATAAAAACAAACTCTCTCCATCTGTCTCTTCTGTAGACAAAAAAAAAATCTATGTACTTGTTGAGTGGAAGCAAACAAAACAAACTCTCTCCGTGTGTCTGTTGATTGAGTGGAAGCAAACAAAACAAACTCTCTCCGTGTGTCTGTTGATTGAGTGGAAGCAAACAAAACAAACTCTCTCCGTGTGTCTGTTGATTGAGTGGAAGCAAACAAAACAAACTCTCTCCGTGTGTCTGTTGATTGAGTGGAAGCAAACAAAACAAACTCTCTCCGTGTGTCTGTTGATTGAGTGGAAGCAAACAAAACAAACTCTCTCCGTGTGTCTGTTGATTGAGTGGAAGCAAACAAAACAACCTCTCTCCGTGTGTCTGTTGATTGAGTGGAAGCAAACAAAACAAACTCTCTCCGTGTGTCTGTTGATTGAGTGGAAGCAAACAAAACAACCTCTCTCCGTGTGTCTGTTGATTGAGTGGAAGCAAACAAACCAAGATCTTTCTATGTGTCTGTTGAAGCAAAAAAAGTTAAATGTATATTATAACTGATTATATTCTAATGATAAATGATTAAATTCAGCAGATTGCTGTATCAAATTGGAATGTTTAAGTGTTACTCATACTGGTTACTACTCTTCTAAAGCCTATCCTACAAGCAGACAGTATGTGGCTGGGTGACTATTTAGGTGGCTGTTTTTCAGAAAAAGGGACTTGCTTTTAATATGGGTGGATTGATTGTTTTATGGCTTATCAAATCTTTGCAGTTTACTTCAAGCTGAAACAGTGGATTGTAAGAATAATTGGTTTTGTAAGTGAATATTACATTAGCAAATTTTGAGAATAACAATGTCTTTTTTCCCAGATACAGATCCTACTATTTAGCCCATAGCTGGGAGGGTGAGATGAATTCCTACCTTTCCCAAAGTGCATAAGTGGATATAAACTTGACTGGAATTCAAAATTGGCCCTCTTATTTCTTGTTTCCAAACCACTTTCTCAGATCAATGGTTAAAAATGTCTTTGAGTATATGAAACTTGTAGGTCTCAGCAAGGACTGTCCTTATACAAACTTTGTGGACTGGCATTACAGAATCACAAAATAAAGAAGTGTAACAGATTACTTAGGACTTTCATAAGTAACAACTAAAATGAGTAGTTAATGCAATTTGTAGAGAGAATAATGATATATTGTGGAATATAAGCATCTTCATTATCTCAAACATAATGCAAGGAAGGACGAAGATCAATCAAGGAAGGAGCAATACTGGAAGTGAGAAACCTATTTTCCTGAAAAATTATTTTAAGAGAAAAATTTTATAAATTTCAACCGATAACAGCACTAACTGTTTAGTTAATGAATGACTAATGTTTCCTTATAAGGAAATGGCTAATGTTACAATTATCATTATAAACCAACAGATCATCTATTCAGGGGGAAATTTGTGATTTGTTTTTATTTAGCACCTATTTTCGTAAAGAATGCTTAATACCTGTGTTAACTGATATCATTGAAATATTTCTGCAGACTTTTTGAGAATCATTAATGATCACTTAAATACTACTAGAATGTCTTAAGCAAATGGAGGAAATAGTTTTGGCTGTTGGATTGGAATGTCTTGAAAAGAGATGATCGTTTGGTTGATTTTGTTTAACCACATATCAGCCTCTACAGGTTATTTAATGCTGAAAACTAAATATTTTGTACACAATTTTATGGCTTCAACTTTATGCTTTCAACTGCAGATATTTTGTATATAATTTTATACTTTTAGGGCAAACATGTTTTTTAGATATGTACTGGTTGTGATGGTTAAATTCTCATTATTTAATATTTTTAATTTCACGCATGCACATTGTTTATTTTTCATTTTTGTTGACTGCACAGTATAGTAGGGTCAGTTGGGCACCATCTGTGAGAAAAAGAGCACCATGATGCAATTCACTCCACCAGAAATTTGGAAACTGCATGATGTACTGCTTGGCATTCGCACCGGAAGCTCCAATACAAACATTTCAGAATGTTTGGATATCAATCTGAGAACAGTGCAGAGGTTTGGAAAGTGTTGGCTAAGTCTAATGGGGATTATGAAGGTACGGTATCTTGGAAAGCTCTGATCGTTCTGATAAGAAAATAACTCTCAAATTTGTTGGTGAAGGCCTCAGATTAAACATGGAGGCCGACATCAAATGCCTTGAGGAGGTAGTGCTGCCCTGGGTCAAGAGGGTGGCTGCTGGAAGACCCTACATCTGGTAACCGGACTCTGTACTATGCCACACAAGCAAGAGAACCTAGTAATGGCTGCCAGTCAATTTTTGTGACCACATCACCTCTTACATCTGGCTACCTAACTCCCCAGACTGCAACCCCCTTGATAATTATGTGTGGGGCGCAGTCAAGCAAAAGACCAACAAAACTCCTTGTAATACCAAAGATGATCTGAAGGCAAAGATTATGGCAGCATTCACCAACTTAAACAAGGAGACCATCTAGAAGAGTTTGAGGAGATTCTGAAGTTGTCTGGAGGCCATGGTTGAAGCCAATGGCGATTTTATTGAATAAATTTACTCTTTAGTATTTAAAGATATTTTTGTGTTATTTTCATTTTTGTGTAATTTAGACGACAGTTTATCCATCGCACCCTGTAGTTTGTAGATGATAAAATGCATTTTGGTAATTTAAAAAAAAAAATTTTTTAAAGTGATGCTGGTAATTTTACTATAAAAAATATATTTTTATACTTTTTTTTTTATTAAAATGTATTGCTGGTAATTCCACTATAAATATTTCTATACTTTCCTAGTGTCTTTATTTTAGTTTGGGAGTTCATTATTTACTTATAGCATGGACCCTAACAGGTACTGCTACCCTGAATCAGAGTGAACCTGGGAACAACAGCAATCAAGAGGTGTCCCATGCTCCTCAAAACTTTCAATCTACCAATCAGAGGCCTTGCTGCCAGATGTAGTCTATTATCTTTCTCAGGCCCAGTGAACAGATGAATAGTCAATTTAAATAATCAATGAAAGTAACTCTTAAACATTTTTCGTTTTCTTTAAAAATGTTCCTGCATTTCAACATGAAAAGCATTTTAATATTTATTTTCTCTTTCATTTCAGATTTGTGTTGTCCGAGACAAGGCTTCTCCAAGTGAACCCAACATGCCACTACGATATGTAGAAATAAGTAAGTAATGTTTGTCCTCTTTAATTAGCATGTCACTGTCTGATTAAGCTTACGGCCACAGCACGTTCTCATACGATCACCAAAGTTAAGCAATGTTGGTCAGTACCTAGATGGGTGACTGTTTAGGAATATCAAGTTCTATAAGCATGAATGTATGGGTGTTATGGCTTATGGCTACATTACATTGAAAGACCAGTTTTCATACGATTACTGCTTAAGCAACGTTGAGGCTGGTCACTATCTAGATGGGTGACTACTTTGGAATCCCAGGTGTTGTAAGCATGAATGTACAGCTGATGTGGTTTATGGCTACATCATACCAAACACCGGTTCTACGAGAACCGGTTAAGCAGCGTTGAACCTGTTCAGTATCTAGATGGGTGATGACTTGAGAATACCAGGTCCTGTAAGTTTGGATGTGTGGGTGGTGTAATGGATAATGGCTCAGAATTGTTAATCAGAGAGCTGAGATCCAATTCCTGTTGGGTTTGTTATATTCACTTATGTACCTCCATACCTTTGGGAAAGGTATGGATGCATTGCTTCTCTCCCCCACTTTATGGGTTACTTAGTAAAGCATGTATCACTAAACCATTATTATCTACAAAAAGAGAAAAAATTCTTACAATCTGAAAATATTTTCTGGCTTTAAATAACCTGTAAAGAGTTCATAAACTGTAGAAAATGAATCAGTCAACTTATTCAGTTATCTGGTTACATACATTATAATAGCCAATTAGACAGTTAAGAAACATTGAACCTAGTTGGTAATTGAATGAGTGACATTTAGAGGCTCTTATTCAAAGCTCTTATTCAGTTTTGATATTAATCAAAACTTTCGGCTGGCTTGAGAGAAATTTGAATTTTAAAAAATCATTACTACATTTATACCCTTTGGGGTAGGGAAATGAAAGCTAAAAAAAAAAAAAAATGAAAAATAATAACAATATCAGCAAATAAGTTTCAAAGAACAAAGTTGAAAAATTTTTTTTTTTTTTTTTTTTTTTTTTTTTTGCAAGATCAAAGAAATTCACCTCATTCTATGACGGTTCTCAAATTAGTAAAAAAAGTCAATAGTCAAAAACGTTCAGCTAACTAAAGCAGTCCCTATAATACAGTATGATAAAATTCTGAATGACCGAAATCACAAAGCGTTGTATACTGAGATTATTAGAAGCAAATTAAATGAAGCTGTGTTGGAATAAAGAGAAATGAACTGTTATGTAATATCAGTCCTCCTATATGACAGTGAATGTTCGACATTCTCATAGATGAAGAGGAGAAGCAACAGAAATGTGATTCTACAGAACAATGCCGAAAATACCATGGACTAAGATGTGAGCATCAATGTTTTAGAGAAAATGAAAACATAAAGGATACTTATATTTAGCTTAAGAAAAAGACAGTTGAATTTTCTATGGCACATAATGAGGAAAGAGGGCTTGGAGATTTTGACACTCATAAGACATATTGAAGGCAAGAGTGGCAAAGGGAAACAGCAGTTAGCATACCTTGTGAAAATGGATGGCAGAAAAAGAGAGTGGAAGGGATGGTGAAAAGATAAACCTTACAAAGACCTATAAAGGATAGGAAGTTGTGGAGAGTCATCATTGTCCAGTCCTCAAGGACATGGCCTATAGACGAAGTAGAAGTTCCACTATATGTTAGTCTTTAGTTTAGAAAAAGAACAATGAAATGTTTGTCCCATCGTAAGTTAAAAGGAAAAAGAAAATTTAAATCTTTGAAAGCAAAGCACTTTGTATTTTATGCTTGTTACATTTTATCACTTCTTTCATGTGCAATTCAGAATGTGGGTGAACATGACTCTTCACATCTTCCTGTTTTTTATTGTTCTGATTAACTTTTGACCATTTGTCATCCAATTTCATAAAAATATTAAGGAGATTACTTGCCGTTTTTCCTCTGCTTTTCTTGGCCATCAATGTCCTGTGCATGTTAAATTTTCCACTCCTCTTTCCTCATTAGGTGTTCCAGAAATTTAAACTGTCTCATTCTGAATGTATTTTTCTTTCAAACTTCCTCATTACTCAAATGTTCAGTCCATGTTATTCTTGGCATTCAATGGTAGAACTAAATAGTCTCTTGTAAGTATAAGTCTCCTTGTAGTTACTATGTTCCTTGAAACTTCCTTATTGTTCACATGTTCAATCCATGTTATTCTTGGCATTCAATAGTAGATCTACATCACTGTCTCTTAATGATTGTAAGTATGTTTCTTTATAGTCCCTATTTTTTTAAAACTTGTTTATTCAAATGTTCAATCGATGTTATTCTCAACATTCAATAGTAGTACCCCATCAGTCTCTTTCTGATTGTATGTTTCCTTATAGCTCCCATTTGCCTCTTTACTCAAATGTTCAGTCCATGTTATTCTCTGCATTCAACTTTAGAACCACATCACTGTCTCTTTATGATTGTAAGTATAAGTTTCTTTGTAGTTCCTATTTTCCTTAAGACTTCCTTATTACTCACATGTTCAATCCTTGTTATTCTCAACATTCAATAGTAGAACTTCATCACTGTCTCTTTATGATCATATGTTTCCTTATAGTTCCCATTTTTCTTAAACTTCCTCTTTAATCAAATGCTCAGTCCATATTATTCTTGGCATTCAATGGTAGAACTATGTCATCATATTTTCCTTAATAATTCTTTTTTCACATATTTTGCTCGTGATATTCTTAGCATTCATCAGTAGAACCATATCTCTGTTACTTCGAGTCTTTTCTTCATCTCTGAGGAGGTTGTCTGACAGTCATTGCTATATAAGATATGTATCAGTTAAGCACTTTTTTATCACTTAATACTTTGCTTAGATTCTGGAAAGAACCTTTTACTATTCTTGCACGCATTTGGAATTCTGTGTTAACACTATTACATGATTTGTTACTACACAACCCAGATAGTTAAATTGCTGTATCCGTTTGATTCTGACTTTCCCAACCACCTCTACATGTTGTAATAACTCTGCATGATTTTTACTTGGAGATGTCAAGATTAATGTACATGTGCATTGAACTATTCGCTATTGTAAGTTTAACTATTCTAGTATTCTGTTTAGTTGTAACTGCATGAAATTCAGACCACACCATTTTACGACTTTGTGTTATCAAGATGGATTTGAGTTAGTGTATATTGAATTATTTGGTCTTGTAAATGAGCTTATTCTATTATTCAACTTCACCTTTTCAAATTATCTGTTCATTGTAAAAGTGATGTTTTTTCTTTCTTTTCATCCTTGAAAATGTGCTATCTGCGTAACATGTATAACATCTTGAATTTAATTGGCATGCTATACACTTGAAGCAGAGATGCTTAATTTGACATTTAATAAATTGCTAACAAGAAAACAATATAAAGGTGGTTTCAATGATTCTATTTTGGAATTGAGTATATTCAAAATTGTTGGTGTAGTTTTTTTTTTTTTTTTTTTTTTTAAAGGATAGAATTGCCAGCCTCGTGATTGGGAGGGAGATATACTTTTTGCAAGAAAATTTGTGCAAAAGTAAATGCAGTGAACTTGGACAGAATTTTAACTTGGCATACAGATTCTCTCTCTCTCTCTGTCTGTCTGTCTGTCTCTCTCTCTCTCATTCCCTCTCCCTCTTTCTATCTTTCTTTTTCTCTCTCTTTCTTTTTTGCTCTCTTTCTTTTTTGCTCTCTTTCTTTTTTGCTCTCTTTCTTTTTTGCTCTCTTTCTTTTTTGCTCTCTTTCTTTTTTGCTCTCTTTCTTTTTCGCTCTCTTTCTTTTTCGCTCTCGTTCTTTTTCGCTCTCGTTCTTTTTCGCTCTCTTTCTTTTTCGCTCTCTTTCTTTTTCGCTCTCTTTCTTTTTCGCTCTCTCTTTTTCTCTCTCTTTCTCTTTCTTTCTCTCTCTCTGTTTCTCTTTCTCTCTGTTTCTCTTTTTCTATCTTTCTTTTTCTCTCTCTCTTTCTTTTTCTCTCTCTCTTTCTTTTTCTCTCTCTCTTTCTTTTTCTCTCTCTCTTTCTTTTTCTCTCTCTCTTTCTTTTTCTCTCTCTCTTTCTTTTTCTCTCTCTCTTTCTTTTTCTCTCTCTCTTTCTTTTTCTCTCTCTTGCTCTTTCTTTTTCTCTCTCTCTCTTTCTTTTTCTCTCTCTTGCTCTTTCTTTTTCTCTCACCTTGAAGTTTCTCATCTGTATATTGGGTGTTAGCCAAAAGATTAGAGGACTATAGGCATGAATATATTTACTTAATATTTTTAAACAAACTTTGATGATAAAATTATCCGGTACACATAATCAAACAATTTCAAATTAGATGATGCCACGTTAGATGATTTAGTTGACATGTATAATTAACATATTAATAGCATTAATATGTAATATGTGTGTATATATATATATATATATATATATATATAGATAGATAGATATTAGTGGTCAATATATATATATATAGATAGATAGATAGATATTAGTGGTCAATATATATATATAGATAGATAGATAGATATTAGTGGTCAATATATATATATAGATAGATAGATAGATATTAGTGGTCAATATATATATATAGATAGATAGATATTAGTGGTCAATATATATATATAGATAGATATTAGTGGTCAATATATATATATAGATAGATATTAGTGGTCAATATATATATATAGATAGATATTAGTGGTCAATATATATAGATAGATATTAGTGGTCAATATATATAGATAGATATTAGTGGTCAATATATATATATAGATAGATATTAGTGGTCAATATATATATATAGATAGATATTAGTGGTCAATATATATAGATAGATAGATATTAGTGGTCAATATAGATAGATAGATATTAGTGGTCAATATAGATAGATAGATAGATATTAGTGGTCAATATAGATAGATAGATATTAGTGGTCAATATAGATAGATAGATATTAGTGGTCAATATAGATAGATAGATAGATATTAGTGGTCAATATAGATAGATAGATAGATATTAGTGGTCAATATAGATAGATAGATATTAGTGGTCAATATATATATATAGATAGATATTAGTGGTCAATATATATAGATAGATAGATAGATAATATTAGTGGTCAATATATATATATATATATAGATAATATTAGTGGTCAATATATATATATATATATAGATAATATTAGTGGTCAATATATATATATATATAGATAATATTAGTGGTCAATATATATATATATATAGATAATATTAGTGGTCAATATATATATATATATATATATAGATAATATTAGTGGTCAGTATATATATATATAATATTAGTGGTCAGTATATATATATATATATATATATATATATATATATATATAGATAATATTAGTGGTCAGTATATATATATATATATATATAGATAATATTAGTGGTCAGTATATATATATATATATATAGATAGATAATACTAGTGGTCAGTATATATATATATATAGATAATATTAGTGGTCAGTATATATATATATATATATATATATATAGATAATATTAGTGGTCAGTATATATATATATATATATATAGATAATATTAGTGGTCAGTATATATATATATATATATATAGATAATATTAGTGGTCAGTATATATATATATATATATATATATAGATAATATTAGTGGTCAGTATATATATATATATATATATATATATATATATATATATAGATAATATTAGTGGTCAGTATATATATATATATATATATATATATATATATATATATATATATAGATAATATTAGTGGTCAGTATATATATATATATATATATAGATAATATTAGTGGTCAGTATATATATATATATATATATAGATAATATTAGTGGTCAGTATATATATATATATATATATATATAGATAATATTAGTGGTCAGTATATATATATATATATATATATATATAGATAATATTAGTGGTCAATATATATATATATATATATATATATAGATAATATTAGTGGTCAATATATATATATATATATATATATATATATATATATAATATTAGTGGTCAATATATATATATATATATATATATATATATATAATATTAGTGGTCAATATATATATATATATATATATATATAATATTAGTGGTCAATATATATATATATATATATATATATATATAATATTAGTGGTCAATATATATATATATATATATATAATATTAGTGGTCAATATATATATATATATATATATATATATAATATTAGTGGTCAATATATATATATATATATATATATATATATATATATATATATATATATATATATATATAATATTAGTGGTCAATATATATATATATATAATATTAGTGGTCAATATATATATATATATAATATTAGTGGTCAATATATATATATATATATATAAATTCTGAAGAGGATAGAATCCAGGTAGAACTCAATGTCCAGGACAGTAAGAATATAATATAAAAGGCTTAAACACTAATATTCCATGGTTATAATTTATTACATTGGAATCGTAATCACGATCCAATTCATCAGACTTAAAAATTCAAAAAGCTTTTGAATTTGTAGGTCAGATGATTTGGATCGTGATTACAATTCCAACGTAATAAATTATAGCCGTGTTTGAGCCTTATATATATATATATATATATATATATATATATATATATATTTTAATTTCTGGTAGACATAAATGTTGCAAGATTGAAATAAGCTTTTTTTCAGATGGAGAAATGAAAAATTATGTCATTTACTTTTTTTATGTTTGAAGAGAATTTTCCATATTTAAATATTGTTTGGATTGTTGCGAAGTCGGATTCAGCTGTTTTCTTTGGATTTCCGTCTTCACAACAGTCCAAACAATTTCTACATATGAAAAATTCTCTACAAACATAAAAAGTAAATGATGTAATTATTCAGTTGACCCAATATATATGTGCATTTCTAAATTCTTCTTTTAACTAACAACATTTTGTTTTTTGTTTATAGCTACTTTGTTCAAATAAATTCATTTTGTTTTTTGCCTTGAAAAAGTCTGCAGCAGGCGATGTTGGCTAAAACTACATACATTTTTTCTATTGTCTTTTATATATATATATACATATATATATATGGGTATAATAAAAAAAAAAACATGTATACACACATATACTTGCACATACATATATATTTCTTTCTCAGGTGTTATAAAAACAGTGCTCAATGTTATATAATATTAAGCTATTAAGTATATATTAGTGAATATACATGATATCCCACATCTATAGCACAACTTACGGTTTCATGGATAAATACCTCCCACAATAGTAAGACATTAGTGGCAATGGTGTCTTCATCTAACTAATGCCTTGCCATTATGTGGGGGGTATTTCTGCCACACCCTTTATGTGTATGTGTGTGTATATATATATATATATATATATATATATATATATTGTCAGAGGTCAAGATAGAAATGACATACAGTTTTTAGATTAATTTTACTCTAGAATTTTCCCCGTGTAATATTTGTTCTATATAACTGATATGTGCCACTGAAATAAGTTCATTGACAAGGAAAGAGAATATATTTAAGAATAAACAGTTGCTGTTTAAAATAAATGATTTTTTTCATCATGAAGCTGTGGACTTATTGATCTAACTACATAATTTATACTTAAATATTATAGAATATATCTCAAGGATTGAGTGCTTGGTATAAAGTTTGTTTTTTTTTGCAATTTGTTTACTTTGATTAACCACCTGATCCTGACTTCCTGGTTTCAATTTGTTGCTCAAATGAACACAAACAGCATAGATATTAAAAGCTTCTATGTTTATAGATTTCATGTCTTCTCTCTTGTCTTCTTGCTCCACTGATCTAGATAATGATAGAAAAATCAGTGGGAGGGCATCTATAAAAGTTTGTTTGGAAAGACTCTTGATAAAGGGGGAAAAAAAGAGATCTTCAAGTTTTATTTGTTTTTAATTACTGATTCCAACATCTGGATTTATTTTTATCATGCTGGGTAGTTCGCAAACAATTGTTTTGGGTTTCTTCAGCAGATGTGATAAATGGTTTTATTTACATTCAGACTAATTTTTGCCGTTATTTTCACAAGGTTCCAGCCCTTCTCTGGGTGTGCGTTGATCTGGGTAACCTTCAGGGAATTTTAAACTGAGCTCTTCATTTAATCTACTGGAGCAGATTGATCTCATTCTGCTATCCATGTTTAAGCTATACTTCATCTTGTTTTTATTCAGTACTGCCTTGTTATTGCTTGCCCTACCTCCACTGAGTCTTTCAACACTTTTATCCACTAGGCTATTGTACCTATAAGAAAAAAATCTTCAACTCAGATCAGAGTTGACATGCTGTTAAACAAAATCTAACCAACTAACCTAGAACTCGGAGCCTCTTCTATCATGCTTTGACTAAATTCACCACAGCTTCTCTTTTATTATTATTATTGCTGCTGCTATTGAATCAATGCTGTCATTTCTTTTTCTTTACTTCTTGATGGCTCCAATATGACATTTATTTCTATGCTGGGCCTACTGAGGGGATTCTCAGAGCCTAGTATATGTGTTGATTCCTTCAGTTATCTAATTCTCTTGTTACTTATATCTCGTCATCCTAGAAATTCATACAGAAACTCATTTTTTTTTTTTTTTTTAATGTTTTGCATTTATTATCTTATTGGGAAGTAACATTTTCTGATTAGTTAGCTTTAAAAATTTCTTGCTCATTTGAAAATGAATTCATCACTTAATTGTTTTGAGAAATGTACTGATTTTTTTTTTTTTTTTTTTTTTTTTTTTTACAAAATAAAAAAAAATCAGGCAAGATAATTCTTTATATATTATGCTAGCTGAGTTGCCTGTGTATTATATCAAAATAACGGCAGCAACATACAAATTCATGATGAACAATAAGATAAACCTGTCGTCTTCTGTGTTAATATTCAGATGAGCACCATTCTTCAGTGCAGACTTTTACAGTTCGGATGCACCATGTTGCTTTCACAGTGTTGAATCACGCCCATTTCCTTTGTATTCCAAATGTAACGAGACAGTTACACTCAGATAGCTTTTTTTTCTAAGGATTGCTACTTTGTGGAACAGACTCTCATGTGGATGTTTCCTTGAACATTATAGCCTTAACTTTAGGTTGATCATTATCTCTCTTCGTCATCTTCATAATCTTCACTTCCTGCCATCTCCTCTTTCATTCATGTTACACGCATCAATCATCATAAACATTTTAACGGTGACTCTCAACTTTTTACAAAGTTAAATTTATAATTAAAAAATAATTTACAAATAAATGATGAATTTACATCTATATGCCATTTCCCTTCAGGATGTGAATGATCATGGCTCTGAACAATTTCCTATTCTTGTAGCTCTTGAAGGTTTTTTTTGTTTTGCTATCTCTCCTAATCCCTGTTCTACCAACCCTTTACACCAGCTTGTTATGTAGGTTATCTGTTACTTTCCTCTGTTCCTTTTGCATTCACTATATCCTGTGAGTGTCAAGTTTTCTAAGCCCTCTTTCCTTCTTATGTGCCCTAGAAATTCCAACTTGCTCTTTCTGATTCTAAGTGTCCTTTTTGTTACTATTTTCCTTAAAATCTTGTTTTTACTCGCATGTTTAGTCCAGGGTATCCTTCTGTAGAACCACATTTCTGTTGCTTTAAGTCTCTTCTACATTTGTGAGGAGATGGGCCAGCAATTTTGGGAAAAGTTAGAAGTCAGAGAGTGCAATGCCTGATCTGCTGGAGGTGCAGATAGACCTGGCTGATATATTACAGAAAAAAAAAACATCTCATTCACAAGGTTTTCAGTGGTGGTTATCTTCTATGTGCCATGTCTCTTCAGAAAGTCAGTGATTATGGCTCTCCACAGTTTCCTGTTCTTTGTAGCTCTTAGTAAAGTTTGTCTTTTTGCTGTCTCTCCTAATCCCTGTTTTGCTAACCATTTACACAGTCTTGTTAAGTAACTTATGCACTGATTTCCTCTGTCACTCTGCCCTTCAATATGTTCTGTTGGTGTTAAATTCTGCAAGGCATATTTTATCAAAACCTTTCTTGGAACTCCCTAAATCAGAATATTTATAGTTTTAAGGGTCTAAAGATTGTATTTTGGGGGTTTAAGACATTAAACACACACACACACACCAATGCTTTTTATTACAGAACTAGACTACCAATGACCCGTTGGGTCACTGACAATTCAGGTTATGAAACATTTAAGAAAGTTGAAGTAAAAATGCTTACTGTATAAACAACTCGTATTTTTAAATCTTATTCACTTTAAATAATTTTTAAATCAGATTAACTTAAATCATTATGTGTTTGATGCACACACCATGCAAGCACACACGAATCACAGACTTTCAGATAGATGTTTCTTGGGTTACTGCGTAAATGAATATGTTGAGGTGATGCAATGTTTTGTAGCATAGTAAATAAAATCAGCAAAGTGAGTTCAAATTTCAGATGAGACTGTTTATATTCACTTCTCACTAATTCTTCTTTAATATGACATGTTCATTCAGAATATCTGATCATGACTCTCCACAATTTCCTTTTGTTGCTCTAAATAACATTTTACCATCCCTCTTTGTCCTTGTTCTACCATTCATCCACTCAAACTCATCAAGTAGTTTACTTGATATTTCTCTTTGATTTCCTTGCCTTTGGCATGTCCTGTGTGTGTTAGATTCTCCAGATCCTCTTTCTTCATTCAAAAATTTCAACAGTCTCTTTCTGATTATAAGTTTCATTGATATTCTTATTTTTCGTAAAAGTTCAGCTTTTTTCTCACTTATTATCAATCTATCAATCTGTTGTTCCCTCTCCCAAAAGCATAGTATGCTTGGCAGTTGTTATTGATATTCGTAGCCATCATATATAGACATCAGTGTGCTAGGAGGTAACAATATTTTCTGGAGTTTTTCACCTAGTGGTTACCATGATTCCCACTGAACAGGCTGTGCTAACTTCTTTATTTCTGCCAAAAACCAATTCCACAGAACAAACCAACACTTGATAAATAACAACAGAGTTAATGAAAACAAATAGAAGAATTTAAGAATACACAAGAAGTAAGGATTTATTAATCTTTCTATGCAGCATATTTGTTGATTTTTTGACAAGAAAATTTTTATTGCATTAATTCATAGTAAAATAAGGGACCGAGATCCTGACACTGTATTCTTGTCTTTTTGGGCTTGTATCTGTATGTTTATTAGTGATAGTAGCAGTGAGACAGTGGATTCAGGAATGGACTTCTTATCTTGTTGTCTTCTCTCTGCTTGTCTGGCCCTGGCTGCATCCATCCTATTTATATAATGAAGTTTGTGCATCTCTGATATTCATTTATTAGATAATATAGTCATATGACCCTCTTCTGTTTAACACCTGGCCCTTTTTAGAATGCAGTCAGGCTGAACCTCAAGCCTGAATTTTTGTAGCAAAATGAACATTTCAAACAAATAGTTTATCATAAATTTTTCTTTGGAATTTGAGAAATTTTAGAAGACTGTAAATCTTTTTTATATTGACCTAGAGGCAAATGGGTAGGTTGGGGTAGATCCAGTTTTACTAAATCTTAACAGATTCTATTTGGTTTATTTCATCTTCAAATCTTCTTGGAGCCTTCTCTGAAATCATTTTATGGCTTCTAATCATTATTTTTAATCCATTCTTCTTTTTTTTTCCCTTATTCTCCTTAACACGGATTAGTCTAACCCCCCCCTTTCCATTACATCCCATCAGGGAGTACAATGTTGCACCAGGGTTACTAAATTATGTTTTAATATGGGTTCTTTTTCTTCTTTACCCTCCACAACTTTCTATATTTTGTTGCTGTAAGTAATTTTTGCACCTTTATGACTCCTTCTGACTTGTTCTGCAATCCTTTCTCTCTGTTGTAGCATCCCTACAGACAATAATGGGTATGTCTCCCTTCACATAAATTCAGTAGTAAATACTGTATGTTGGTCTGCAATTGGAGATTCATTGTGGAATTCACTTGACTCACTTCTAGCAGTTGACTACTACTTCTATGTGCCACTGGCGAATCTTATGTGTTGTTTGTGTGATTATTCTATTCAGTAAACATCCCTAGGTTATAATTATTGTTATGGTCCAGGTTAGGATCAAGGAAGAACAACACGAACATAAGAGTAGAAATAACAAAAATATATTGCACGGAATAATAATACAAGATGTGGAAGGTGTTAGTATGACTGTCAGTCTGGTTTGGAGTGAACTACTATCGGCTTGACTCGATTCGTCTCTCTCTCTTGAGAGGCGTAGTATAAATAGTGTTAGGAAGAGTTCATTCTGTAGTTATAGGTAAGGACCCATAACAATAATAATTGGGAATGCTCCATTAAGGAAACTAAAGCAAAATAATACGTAAACAAGATTGACCTTGTATGAGGATTTCAAATAAAATAATGTCTATATTGATAAAGTTTATTCTTGGTTGAGGATATTTATTACCTGTTCAAGATTATCCTTATCCCATGTGGTTTTGTAGTCATCATTATTGCTGTAGCATGCCTACAGACAATAATGGGTATATCCCCATTCACATAAATACAGTAGTAAATACTTTATGTTGGTCTGCAGTTGGAGATTCATTGTGGAAATTCATTTGACTCACTTCTAGCAGTACTACTACTTACATATGCTGCTGGCAAATCTTATATGTGTTGGTCTTATCCTAAGTATTACCGTTCATTACTAACCTTTGTTTGATTATTCTATTCAATAACTTTCCCTAGGTTACAACACTCTCAAACTCGAGTAGGTTACTCACTGTTTCACTTGATTCACTAGCCCTCAGTATATTCTGTGAGTGTTTGATTCCCAAGCCTTCTTTCCTCATTATTTATCCTTGACATTTCAGTTGTCTCTATTTGCATGTTAGCATCTTGCATAAATTCACAAATCATTTTTTTATTCTATTATGTCCCATTACCAGATATTCATACAAAATGTCTGATATCTGGCATATCACAATGCTTAATAGAGAAGAGAGTAAATAAAGAATCACTTCAGCAACCTACTCTTTCTCTTGTCCAGGCAGTAGCAGCAAAAAGCCGTTTCCTCTATAGTCAACCTTGACAAGAGCCATATAACTATATAACTAGATATGTATACTGTGGGGAATGCTGGAACCAAATTCTTCAGTTTCAATAAATGTTTATTTTTAACATTCTATTATTGATTGATGAAGTATTTTAAACATTAATTTTTTTTACTTGTATTTCTTGCATCTTAATTTCTGTTTACTGACAGCCATACAACGATGCAGGAATTCAAATTTTCAATGGAATTTTGTTTCTTTTTATGTTCTTTGGATTATTTTTTCTGATTTTTCTAAGTCAATGGAGAAAATTTTGAAGTTTTCATTTTTTGCAATAAGATCAACTTTTATAAAAGCCAGTTTCTGCTTAAAAAAACAGTTTCAAATTTTTCAAGGATTTATCTACTTAATATGCATTAGAGAATTTAAAACATTTTTTTCATTTACATGACAATTTAATTTTTTTTTGGCTGTAATTTAGGCTGTGACCCTTTTTGAAAAACTTAATTAAATTTTTTAAAATTTTAGTTATATTTTTGAAATCATGTATCTTGGTAGTGTAATAACAGATGATGGGAAATGTAACAGATTTGAAGGTGCATCAGAAACACAAAAGAAGACTTTTTCAGAAACTAAGCAAAGTATTAAGATATAGGAAAATTTAATTAGAAAAAAGAAAAGAGTGACGAACTGCTCTGTAATATCAGTCCTCCTGTATAGAAGTAAATGCTGGATTATTTCTCTCCAGATGGAAAAAAAAAATACTACTAGTGACAGAGATGTGGTTTTACAAACAGCTACTGAGAATACAATGAAAAGAACATGTGAGTTCTGAAGAAAAAGGAAACTAAAAAGCCTATCATACTTAAAATCAGAAAGAGACAGTTGACATTTCTGGGATACGTTATCAGAAAGAACAGCTTGGAAAATTTAATACTCACTGGACATATTAAGAGGAGGAGGACAGATCAAGAGAAGCATTAAGAGCAGCTTACCTAATAAGTTTATGTGAATAGATGACAGAGCAGGGACTAGGAGGAATGGTAAAAAATTCAAACCTTGTTTTGAGCTACAAAGAACAGGAAGTTGTAGAGAGCCATAATCACTCAATTCCTGAAGATACTTGGCATATAAATGATTAGTGTAGACAGTGAAATTGTTGAGTCAAATTCAAATTCTGTTGCATTCATTTCATACAGCTAACCTTGGGAATCTATTTCTTCTCCAAGTGGAAATGAGAATTCATAAATATTAGGTTGTTGAAGGTTTGGTTTTGTTGTTATTTTGCTAACGATAATTTTTTTTATGTACTAAATAATTAAATTTGTTTTTGTCACTTGGTGATATGTATTGCATGAAGTTTTTTGCACAACCATCAGCGGCTTCCAAACAGTTCTGTCTACACAATTTCATTCACAAGGTAACCCGTGTTATGGTTTTCAGGCACTTTCCAAAAGTTCCGCACACTAGGATTTTCTCCCCAAATCGATAACATCAAGAAATCTAATTGCTTGTAGTGAGATTCATGCTAGTGTGAAGTCACAAGTCATCATGTGTGAGGGTTTGAGAATACTGGCATTTGTTCAAATTGCTGATTTTTTTTTTTTTTTTTTTTTTTTTTTTTTCAACCAAAAACTGCAACTGTGGCCTGCTTGGCATAGTCTCTATTTCTGTTCCCTCTCCGAGCAAGGTGATAATGCTACTGAGAGTGAAAGAGAATTAAAAGTTTTTAATGAAGAGAAAGGACAATAAAAAGAACAAGATTCAGCAAGTATGGTGATTGACATCGCAATTATATTTTTGAAGATTATAGGTGGCAGGGAAGCAAAAACCTGCAAGAGAGTTCTATAGACAAGAAGTGCAAGAAAAGAAATTATTAGAATAGAACATACGGTGACATCTAGCTAATTCAACAGTAAAATTATGAGACCTAGCTGCCAATCTAGTAGTACACTTAAATTCATGTGGTCTAGGTACCAAGAAGAGCTCATTAGAACAATGGAAATATCTCCCATATTAAACCACAAGTCAGCTCCCTAGATTTGTTCAACACAAATATGCCTGAGCAGAGGTCTACAGCAAACTAGCAGATGGATATGCTTAAAAATGAGTAGTTGGCCACTATTTAGTTTCATTATATTCTGACTTATATAATTGGTTTTGGTTGAATAGTTTGATTATGTTTTTTTATATTTTTATTTGTATTTTTTCCAAGGTTAGTTAAATTTGTTTATCCATTACAAAGTTTGGGAAATTGTTTATAGTTTCGTATTTTTATTATAGAACATTGTAGATGAAGAAAATATTAAATATTCTCTATTTATTATTCATAATGTTTATTTATATCTATATGTGTATTTTTATCCTAAGTTTTGATTTTTTTTTTGTTCCTGATAAAAGGAATTCAAATCAATTAACATGTCTAAAAAGGGTATGTTTACTGTTCATATGTGAATTAAAGAACTGAATTATTTTCAAAAACTACTCAGATTTGATCCATACATTTAGTTAATCATCAATAAATTAAATGTATAATCAACCAATAATTTAAGCCTATTATGGTTGTTAATTATTGGTTTAGATATTTTTTGTAAATTAATTATCTAAATTTGACATTAAATTCCTGATAATGTTGGAAAAATTGCCAATAGTAATCCTCTCTGTATAAATATAGTTCCTAAATATAAAAAAAACACTTGTGTAAGTTTTTTTAAAAGAATTATTGGTTTGATCTTTGGAAATGAAAGTGATAAACATTTATAGATATTGTTACATACACACAGATTACATTTTTGGATAATGGTTTGTAATTGTTAATCGGAGAGCAAAGTTTCAATTCCTAATGGGTTCGTTATTCATTTACGCACAAGTATCCTTGGGAAAGGTATGAATCCATCTCTTCTCCCCTCATTAGTAAAACTTGTATCGCTAAACCATTATTGTCTAAAAAAAGCAAAACAATTCTTACAATTAATAACCTGCAAAGGGTTGATAAGCCATAGAAAACAAATCAATCAATGAAATACTGCTTAGCTATACGGGCGTGTCTCTGGACTATAAATGTATAGAAACTAACGTAGCCACAAAGTGAGGGGTCAGTTTATATATTAACTGTAATATAGAATTAATCTCCCACTCTATATCCACCTTATAATTTCTGGTTTATCAAATTCTGATTAGGTATTAATCCACTTCTTCTCCCCTCAGCTATGGGTTAATTAGTGAGACTTGTATCACTAAAACATTATTATCTCAAAAAAAGAAAAGAAATTCTTACAATTTAAAAATATTTCCTGGCTTTAAATAACCTGCAAAGGGTTGATAAGCTGTAGAAAATGAATGAATCAATCAGCAGATTACATTTTAATATATACTGATTATATTTATTTATTTACTTATTAGTGAACTGATAATAAACTGATTAGCATGCTTACTTTATTTAACAAGGCCATAAGTCTTACGTACGCAGCAATGGAAATCTAAATTCCTATTTTACTGCAGAAATCTTAAAAGAACTATCCTGAAAAAGTTCCCTGTGCTTTAAGCAAAATCTTCAGCACTTTTTGAAGTTTAGCCCAAGAAGATCACAAATTCATTTTATTGCCAGTTTCTAACTTTATATGCTTATGTTGGTTTACTTGTATCTAATGTTTACACTGAGGAAATAAAAGCAAAGGATATTGTCTAATCTCTTTTATAAATAGTCTAGTTCCAGCAGGCATGTGTTTGATGAGTAGCCGTCTTGTCAAATAACAGGCTATAGATTTTTTTTTTTTCCATTTGTTTATTTTATGTAAAACTTACTCTCTCATCTTTGTCTGATCAAATTGCTTTTGGCAATCATTAAAGTTATCTCCTATCAAAATTACAGATTTATTACTTATAAAACTTTGCAGTCTGTATTTTGTGGACAGTGGAAATTTGTGACCGTGTTACTATGGAGATGTTAACTGTAGTTGATACAGAACAAGGACAAATTGGTATTATAGTCTAGTTGGATTCCATTGTGATTTGTAAGCATTTGATACTTGGTGTTAAATGTTGCTAACTATATTTTGCCTTTGTTTTCTTTACACTTTGGAAATTGTTTGTTTAAACTTTGCTTTCAGAATATTTTTCAGTATTTTACACAAATTCCTGACATTTATAAATCTATGATTGCTACTTTTGTGTTTTCAGAAAATTTTCATTTTGAGGTGTCATCACATTTGTTAAAACATTCTGAAGTATTTTATGTTTAATCAAGAATTTGTTGTTTATCCATAAGAGTAATTGCTAAATGTTGTCAAAGTGCTTCTTTGTATATGGTAGGCAGTGTGTCATAAAAGCTGATATGTTCAAACCATAGCAGAACGGTGCATTTGTATAATGGCTATCAAAATGGTCATAATTATATAAAGGGAAAAAAGAATGTCACTGCTTAAATTGATACCAGGAGGATATGTTCTCAAAGAGTTTAATCTTGGTATATAGTTTGGCAGTGTGCTATAAAATTTGATATTCAAACCCTAGCAGATAGGTGTATTTGTATAGTGATTTACTAAGTGTAGCTTAGATGTAAAACAAGGTCCAAAGTATAGGGTACCCAGTGTAGATTGAACTCACTACTCAGTTGTAATTTGTCTGACAAGACAAGCTTGTTAACTATTACACAACGTCAAAGTGCCCAAAGATGCATTTGTATAATAGCTATCAAAATGGTCATGATATTTGGGAGAAAAAGGTCTTGTCTTAAATTGATGCTAGGAAGATGTGTTCTCAATGTTTTCTCTTTGTATATGGTTAAGCAGTAGTGTGTCATTGATAATTGATAATTTCAAACCATATCAGAAAGGTGCACTTGTATCGTGATTTACTAATCGTAGCTTAGATGTGGAACAAGTCCGGAAGTATAGAGCGCCCATGTGTGGCTCAAATTAACTGCTCAGTCATAATTGGTCTAGCGACACAAGCTTGCTAACCATTACAGTATGTCAAAGTGCTCAATAATGATTTTCTAAGTGTAGCTTAGATGATGCACAAGGTCGAAAGAGTGGAGCACCTAGTGAGGATCAAACTAACTACTTGATCATAATTGATCTAGCGAGACAAGCTTATACTAAGTCAAAGTGGCCAAAGGTGCCTTTTTGTAATAGCTATCAGAATGGTCACAATATATGAAAAAATAAAAGATGGCCGTTTAAATTGATGCCAGTTGGATATGGATTAAGATGAAAGGCAGAAGGATCTCATTTTTATAGGTGGTAAAATCATTTTTCCATGATTTCGTATCATATGGCTATCATAGACTGTATTCAATCATTTATTTATTATACAATATTGCTGCAAAACCAAAACAAAGCTAAAAACTCATGTTCTTAAATAGACTCCTCAGATCAAGACCTTCATATGGATGTCATGCATTTAGAAATATTCTCGTTCAGAAATATCTAAACTGTTAGCCGTATATAATTGCTTTCTAAAGTCAATGGTTAAAAATGGTTTTGCATGAATGAAGTCTGCAGCTCTTAGCGAGGACCATTCTTCTTTGAACCTTGTGGACTGTTGCTACAGAATTACAAGCAAAAAACTACCAAATAACAGAAACCACATCACTTGAAGACTTCCAACAGCAGCAACAACTAAAATGAATATCACATGTAATTGGAAGAAAAAAAATGACAAAATCAATATGTCGATTTTCTGCACTACTTCAAGTTAAAGGTTAGGAAGGAAAACCCCATCAATACTGGAAAGAGGATAAGAATGACAGGACTTGAGAAAACTTCTACAGCTGCTTGGTTAACGAATGCTGAATGTTTCCTTATAAGGAAACAACTAATATTAACATTACCATGTGTCTGATGATAGACAGCATACATAAGTGGATTTTATGATAAAAATATTGGGTGCTATTATAGTATACAGTCTACCTCATTTACTACTATAGTATGCAGTCTACCACACTATGAATTATACCGTGACCCCACCTCTTGTGCCATCCACCTGGGGTCTACCATGATGAATTCTACCATCACCTCACCTCTTGTGTGTCCTGTCCACATAAAAGGAAGGAAATGCAGCTCCAGCATCAGAATACCCCCAGGTCTGAAATGGTTAACATCAGTTGGATAACCTCCTTCAGATTAAAGTTTTGCTGAAAGGTTTTTATAGATATGTCATCTTGACTGAGGAAAAAGCAGTTACATTTTTATGAGAGAACAGTTTGCTAGATATGCTATAGTTTTTGATATGGTGGGTAGGCTGCATATTATAGTAGCATCAAATATTGTTTATTCACAGTAAGAAAAGATTAAACATTGGCTCAGAAGAACCATTAGAATTTGCACTCAAGATATGTACCCTTTTTTTCCTGCCTGATGACTTATTTTAAATTATTCTTGCATTGTTATTAACACTGTATCAGTTAAGCACTTCTGAGCTCAGCTCGTACATAGATGAGGGACCACTTGGGAACATTGAGCTTCTGTAAGCAATCTCTGACAATCCAAAATTGGCTTTAGATAACCCTAAAAGGGTTGATAAGCCATAAAATAACAAATAGATCTGTCAACCATTCTGGTTGTAGAACTAATGGATAGATAAAAAGGTTTTGGGAGTTTGTTCCACAATGTGAAAGAAACTGTCTATGTGGAACTTCTTCCTGACTAATAGAATATGAATGGAATGAGGAGAAAGCAAAGAAAACTATGAATTTGGTTTGGCTGAGAATTTTTCAGCCCCTACTGATATTTGTTTTTTGCATGAAACTAGTATTTTGCATTCTGCTAGTTTTTCTTTTTTTCTTTCTTTTTTTCTTTTTTCTTCTTTTTTTCCTTCTTTTTTTCTCACACTGGTTGTCAAACCTGGATAAATAAAATGTAATATAATTATGGATAGATAAAAAGTTATCAAAATTTTATCATTTCATGCCTTATATTCGTGAGTCGATCTTACAGGCAAATAACACAGAAAGCACCAGTTCCAATCAAATTACTAAATTTCAGTAGAATTAAATTTAATTAGTATGAAGCCAGGTAACCAATTAAAAATGACGGTCACCAGAAAAAACAGTGCTGAAACCAATCAGTACATCAATGAGGGAATGCTTGGAAACATTCGGTACTGTATGCAATATCCTACAATCTGAAGTATTTTTTGGTTTTAAATAATCCACAAAGGGTTGATGAGCTGTAAAAAACTATCTATCAAATTGTATCATATTTACCAGTGACTGTTGCAATTTAATCATTTATTATCCAGAATTAACATTAAATTATGAGTCACATTTTTATATATATATCACATTTGTTTTCAGAAATACTTGTTAACAGGTGTGAAACTGAAAATTGGCATATAGAATAACCTTGTTTTTATGTATAATTAGTAAGATGATTCCACCCCCAGATTCCACAAATATTTTTTAAAGTGTTTGATTATTACTCTGGTTTTCATATATCTATTACATCTAAAAAAATTTTTTCTCTCTATTTGTTTCACCTCAAGCAAGTTTATAAAGCCCCTAAGATGTGAGCGTTTACTGAAAGTGAAGGAAATTGAAAAGAATTTTTAAGTGGGAGAGAGAGAGAAAAAAAGAATAGAATTCAAGGAGATTGAAGATGACGATTGATGTTGCATTTGAATTTTTAAAGATCGTAGTTGAAAATGAAAGAGTTCCACAATTAATCAGTGTGAGAGAAGGAATTGTTAGTATAGAACATAGTTACATCTAGCAATTTCAACAGTAAAACTATAAGACATAGTTGCCAATCTAGTACTGTACTTAAATTCCTGATGTTGCAGTATCAAATAGGAAAGCTCATCAAAATAATTGTCTTTAAAATATTTATAGAAAAGACAGAAGTTATGTTATGGTGGTGAGAAAGTGATTGATGCCAAGATGCCAGGTCAACATCGCTTACATAGCGGATTTTCCTTTGGATTTTGTCAAGTGTCCCGTGACACAAAGCTAGACCAGACGTGGTAGCAATATTCAAAACTGTCTATAATTTATATTTGCATTAATTCCTGACCACTGACAATCACTTTCTTCCTGATTTTCAGTTCATTTCTATAGCAAAATCATTAGCAATATAGTTTCAAATAGACAAACTCGGACTATTATCACTTTTGTGGGGAAAATCCACCCATGACAACCTTATTCCAACCACTCCTTTGATTAAATATTCAGGAAATTTTTATTTGTGAATCAATCAATCAAGTCTGATCATATTTGAATTCAGAGTTGTCCTTCTCTGAGTCTAGTTGCCAGCCAAGTCTGAAGAGCCCAATCTACGCTACTATTTACTAATGATTTGAAGGTTTGAATTCAGAGTTTTCTTTCTTCTACACAGAATGCCATCCAAGGCTATAGGACCTAGTTTGTCCTGCTATTTACTTATAGCTAGAAGAGATGGATTTGTACCTTTCCCAAAGGTATTTGCATGTAAGGGAAGGTAACAAACTTGGCTGGAATTCAAACTCAATTCTCTGATTCCTCAAATTGAGCCACTATCCATTATTCTATCATGAATTTTGTTTGAATATTTATTAAAAAGAGGTTGTTGGGATATGTCAGGTGGATTTTTCTCCAAAGACTAATGGTACTGGCCTATCTATTTTAAATTTAAAGGTATTTGCATTATATTTATATTATCCCGGTCATATTTTTAAAGCTCTTAATTCTTGACCAATGACAATTAGCATTTTTTAACTTTGCCATTTGCAAAGAATTTCTAGAGTAAAATTATTTGTCATGCCATTTTATAATTGTTGTAGCATACCTACGGATGATAATGGGTATGTCTCCATTCACATAAATACAGTAGCATCCTGGGTATGACGATAAACTGCACCGGCATCCTGGGCATGACGAAGAACTGCACCGGCATCCTGGGCATGACGAAGAACTGCACCGGCATCCTGGGCATGACGAAGAACTGCACCAGCATCCTGGGCATGATGAAGAACTGCACCGGCATCCTGGGTATGACGATGAACTACATCCAACAGCAAGGCCTCTGATAATGTTTTTGAAAAAATAATGTTGCCAGCTATACATTTTTGAAAAAATAATATTACCAGCTATACGTTTTTGAAAAAATATTACCAGCTTTACATTAGTGAGGGAAAAGTATTAACAGAAATAGATTTTTGACAAAACAAAAATATTACCAGGGGGAAAAAAAAAAGTTGTCAGCATTAAATTACCCATTGAGGTTGATATGCCATAAAACAAACCAAATCAAACCAAACATACAGTAGTAAATACTGTATGTTGGTCTGCAGTTGGAGATTCATTGTGGAATTCACTTGACTCACTTCTAGCAGTTGACTACTTCTTCTACGTGCTGCTGGCGAATATTATGTGTGTTGTTCTTGTCCTAAGTATTATCATTCATTACCAACCTTCAGGTGATTATTCTATTCAGTAACCTTCCCTAGGTTACAACAGTAATATAGAACAGCATTTCTCAGCCGGTGTTCCTTGGTCCTGAAAGGTAGCCATGTGCGCCCCAAGTTAACAGAAGAGTAATTTATGAATTACTTTTCTTTAAAAATCTTTAATTTTAAAAAGCTAGACACCAGCACATGGCTTCGATGTCTAGGTCAAATCTTTGTCATTTGACATTTTAAACTGAATACTAAATTCCTTAATATTTAAGGAGTAGATAATCCTTTCCTTTTTGCCGTTTTCAAGGATTAAATCAGTCATTATCAGCCTCTCTTAAAAAAAAACAAAAAAACATCATTCTTCATAAATCCTTTTAAATAAAAACTGTACTGCTAATCCTATTTGGGAAATGCAAAACCAAAAAGGAAAATTAATATTTTCCTTAATCCTACTATGGTGAATGAAAGGGCAAGGCCTTTAAAGGCCTTCATTTTTTCTTTTTCTTATAAAAATTTAAAGTGCGGCCCAAAATTTTAGTTATTCTACAGGTGTGCTCTGAAGTAAAAAGAAAAAAAATGGTTCTGAAACATTGATATAGAATATGCATCATATTGAAAATGATTTAATTATCAGAAAGCATTTCAAGTAATAGCAAGTATAGTAATTGTACTATTTTGTTGCTTTGTCAATTGAGAAAAAAAATCATTTTATTGTAGAAAAGTATTGCAAAATTTTTTAATTTAAAATTTCATTGTAAATGATTTTAGTTAGAGGGAAAGTAAGGAATTGCCAGTAGTCAAGAATTAATGTAAGCATTACTCAAAGAATGGTTATATATTCTATTCCGATGCTATATTCTCTTTTAGTCTATTTTGAGTTTACTTTATCCTTTTCCACACCAAATCAAAACTCTTGACTTATTCAATCTGACATTATGGTATTTCATTGTCATTCTTTGTGTGATCAGACTATTTCCTTTTCAAATCTTTCTTAATGTTTTGAGTATTTTTGTACTTTGACCGTTTGTGTCTATTTGTATAAATCCAAATAACACAAAATCCAGTAAAAATATCTTGTTTGTAGAAAAACATTCTATCAATGTGCACAAGTTCTAAAAAG
>OZ038515.1:49212942-49292942 GCA_964036315.1 Acanthosepion esculentum
TATATATATATATATATATATATATAATCGTTAGAGTTGATGACAGTTTTGAAGTGTCTTTTTTTTTTTTTAATAAACCCCACTCATGTTAAATTGCAATATATTTCAATTGGAAAAAAATCATTTGCAATACATTTTTAAAGTGACCTGATCCTGAAGAAATTTGTATTTGTTGTCTCACTATACATTTAATCATTTGAGTAACTGGAAGTTTTGAAGTAGTCGTTCCGTAAATTCCGTCTGTGCTGTTACAGGTTGAATAAACAGCCAGTTTACTTGTAGGGATTCTTATTAGATAAACAATTACTGAGATTGTTTTTACCCCCACCTTTTAAAAAAACACCTTATTGCAAAGTGTTGCACTTATAAGAATTGACTAAGTGCAATTCTTTGAAGTTGACCAAATTTCTCCTCAGTCTTACAGTTTAAAAGCAACTCCAAGAGCAGAACTGACAAATAATAAAGTTCAGACTCTAGCTATGGTCACTAAAGTTGCTTTTATCTTGATAAATTTGTGGAAGACATGAATCCAGTCATTCCTCTGTTTTGGTCTATCTTTATCATCTTCTTGTCAGAAGCATACACCAATAGTAGATAAATGAGTGAGGGTGATGCTGTTGAAGTCACTATGTATAATCCAATAGACAATGATGATTGACTTTTTGCTTCCCTAATTCTTTCTCAAAATATTATTTAATCAAAATACGTTATTAACGTTTAACACTGCATTATTCACTACTTTGTTTTTCAAGGCTCCACTGCTTAATTTCAGTCATGGTTATTTTCTGTTGCCATAGAAGGATATGACAACACAACTGTAAAATTCAAACGCTGTCATTCATTCATCTGAGTCACTTGCAGTGGCAGGTTAAAATTTTTGTTTTGCAACCAAAATCACCTCCAGAATATTAAAGTGTGTGCAAAAGTTTATATTAAAATTAATTAATGAATAATTAGTTCTACATTATTCAGTATCACTAATTATTCATTGACAAAATCCAAAGAAGGGTCTATAATGAAATTGATCCTGACCAGGCATCTTGACTTCTGTTACTTTCTCACCAACATTATGTAGCTTCCTCTATCCAGTGGGGATGCAGAGGGTGTGATAGCCCTGGGCATCCATATCAGGAGGGCATTCATATCAGGAGGGCATTCAATGAAAGAATTAAATAAAATTTAGTTTCTATTTAATTTGAATAAAGTGTTTATAGTATTGTATGTAAATGAGATACTGCTATAAAAGCAGGACGCCACAGAAAATGCCAGTCAAGCTACCATCTGTTGACCTGACAATGTCTATTCCAACTCTTTCATAACAATATGGCATCACCGATAGGATCCCTAATCGTGTTGGATGAACCTGGAGCATGTAGAAATGTGGTTTAGATGTTTAGCAGCGTTGGCTAGGGTAAAGAAACTGAAAGACAAGAAAGCCTCCGGAGGGGAGAACGAAATTACTGATTGCTTTTTGGCTCTGGCAGGATGTGAAGCCATAAAGAAAATATCCATTATGGTGTAGCCTAAAATACTGGAAGACTTAACATATCAGGAAATTTCAACCATTATAAAAAGAAATATCTGACACAAAAAAAAAACTGGTTATTGCAGAAAGAACAAAATTTCTGGAAAATAGACAGAACCCAAATGAAACCATAATGCAATATTTGCATAGATTGAAAGAAGCATCAAGATATTGCAAACTTGAAAAACTGGGCTGGAGAGAAATATCTATAGAAGACGAATTGATCCGTCTAAGACTAATTGAATGAATGTACGATGTTACATACAAGCATAAGATCCTAGAACGACTACAAGCGAAAGATATGAATTTAAAAGCAAGTGTAGAATTCTTGCAGCAATTAGAATTAATGAATCTAATAATTCTAAAAACAAAATGGAAGCCTACAACACCACTAAAATTCTAATTAAGTGTAAATATTGCCGCAAAGAACACGAAAGAAACAAAAAAGAATGTCCAGCCCTATGAAAATTATATTTAAACTGTAAAAGAAAAGACCATTTCCAATCTAGGAGCAGATACAAGAAGAGAATAGAAACGGAAGAAAGTATAATCCCTCATACTGAAACTACAGAAGTATATTCAATAAAAACACCTGTAAAAGGTAGAGAGAGAGAGACAGTAAAATTGAATGACACTACTTTTCCTATGCAGGTTGACATGGGGAATGATGTTACCTTGATTTTAAGGAATTTCTGGGGAAAAATGGGTAAACCCATATTAAGAAAAAGTAATCTTAATTTAAAACAATATAATGGATCCGTCATCAAAACTCTAGGCTCAGTTGAAGGAACTTTCAAGACAAAAAACTGTTTTAAGATTATTTCCATCACTGTTGCAGAATGCAGAAAAATCATTGTTGACTCATGGGAATAGATATTTTAAAAGTGGACATGGCGAAATTAATAAACTGTATAAAGGCAGAAGAACCTGACATAGGGCTATTAAAAATATAAAGCGAGTATTTGTTTAGAAGAAAATAGTCACCCAATCTATTTTGAATCTTGGAAAATACCTATTCACATTCTACCCATGGTAGTTGCAAAACAAAAGAAAATGGTAGAACAAGGCATATTGGAGAAGGTTACCCAAGGTGGTAGCAGTTAGGCTTCAACTGTTGTGATACAAAAGCCCAGTGGTGATTTGAGGATATGTGGGGATTACAAAGTAGGTGTGAATCTCTGATTCATTCCCCTTACCTAATATAGAAACGTCAAGTCGTGAATTAGCAGGAATTAAATACATTGCCAAGATTGAAATCGGCATATAACCAAATAGAAATTGACAAAAAATTTAAAGAATTCATTACAATTAATACCACGATAGACTTACTAAGATGGACTTGTCTTACATTTGGAGCTAAGATGTAAGGCCATATTTTTCAAAAAGCAATTGAAAAAGTTCTCTTGAAGGAGGTAAGAAATATAATCATATATCAAGATGATGTACACATAGGTGTTTCCAATAAAGAGGAATTAAAAAAATGAAACTGAACAAGTTTTAAACAAATTAAAAAATGCTGGTATGACAATAAATAGCGATAAATGTGAGTTAAATTGTGACAAAATATCGTATTTGGGATACCAAATATCTAAAGAAGGAATTTCACCAGACAATAAACTGATAGATAAAATTTTGGAAGTATCTACATCAAAAAATAAAAAAGAATTAGAATTCTTTTTGGGATTGACCAATTTTTATCACAAATATAGATACAGTGACCTAATAAAACCATTTGCAGAATTAGGGAAAAAGAATATAGAATTTAAATGAACTCAAAAGGCAAAATATAGCTTTTGAAAGTGTAAAAAAAGGCACTAATAAGAAAACCGATTGCAAAAAGCTTTGATCCAAACAAAAAGAAAGACAATATTTTCAAGGAATGGGGTGCCTAAAACTTTGGTCTCAGATAATGCACCAGAATTTTGCAAAGAAAGTTTGTACTTGTGGCTAAAGTGTATTGGATGCGTCCTGTATAAAACACCACCCTACCACCCACAATCAAATGGAATCGCAGAAAGAATGGTGCAGACTTTGAAAATGGAACTAAAAGCATTTCCCCCATCTAATGTTAATATAGATAGTTATTTTCCAAGATTACTGTTAAGCTAGAAGACAATTCCACATGCCGGCAGACTACAAAGTCCCTCCGCATTAATGGGTAGACAGATTAGAGCTTCCATAACAATGTCATTTTCAACAGGTGAAAGTGTATGGTATGAAAAAAAAAAACAAAGAATCTAATCGAGAGAAGGTAACCTTTGTAGTACAGAAAGGCCACAACACAGCAGTACTAATGAAAACTGGGCAAAATGTACAGGCCCATTGTTATGGTCCAAGTTCCTTGTAGCACGGTGATGGTCCAAGGTAGAACCAATGAAGAATAACTTGGAACACAGGTATGAAATAACACAAATATATTACAAACAGAAATATGTACAAAGAAGTAGAAGTATTAGTAATGACAATCAGGTTAGGTTAGAGAGAACTATGTTGTCTCGACAAGTATCACTATTCCAATGTCTTACAGTAATCGTCTGACGCAAGTCTGTCTCTGACTGACTGACTCTGAACTGTGACTGAAGAGCCACTCCCACTTGAGGCGCCGTATTTATGATCTACGGAATAGTCCATTATTATTATTATGGGTAAGTTCCCATAACACCCATGCAGATCAATTCAGAAGCAGAATGGAACCCGAGGATATAGAAATGAATGAAGAATTTGAAGGTGAAGAAAATGAAGGGGAGGAGGGTGACTAATGAATCCAATAATGAAACTGAACAATCTATGGATGTTAAATCTGACGAGAAGTCAGGAGAGAAAAATGAACTCTGACTTAGTTCCCCTATAAGAAGAAATCAAGATACACACAAAGAAAGACAGTTTAGATTCCCAAGAATAATTAGAAGTCATAGATCAACAAAAGGCATAAGGCCATTTTGGTTCAGGAAAGGTGTAGTATTAGATGTAAATGAGGTACTGCTATAAAAGCAGTGTGCCACAGCGAATGCCAGTCGAATTATCATGTTCACCCGACAACGTCTATTCCAGAGAGTACTTCATAACAGTGTTTACTTCATGTTTCATCTGTTTTTTACATATTTAAAATCTTCCTTTCTCATATTTGTCAGTACTAGGCCCTATAGGCCACTCTACTTGAGTCTTAGGGGCATACAGTCAAGGAGTTTGTCCCAGGCATCATCAAACATCACCTAACCTCTGCATGTCACTTCCTTTGTCTTTTCTATAAATATTTTCTTGGCATGAACTCTAATGATTTTTTTCCCGCCTGTTGTCCTGATTACATGAATTTAAGAGTGCTACTAGATTGGCAACTTGATTTTACTGTTGCACTGCCACTTCTACTCTAACAGTTTTTTTCTCGCACTTCTCACCTGTGGAACTCCTTTCTGATTTCTTGTTTCCCTGATAACTACAATTTTCAAAAATTTAAATGTAACATTAGTCACCATCTTTTTTCTTCTTGAACCATGTTCCTGTTCTTTGGTCTTTCCTCAATCCTCACCCTTCTCAGTTTTCTCATTCTCTTTCACTCTGACTCCCGTGAACCCCTGATACTAGTGGTGTTACCACCTAGCTTGGGGTGAAATGATTCTTTTTTTTAAAAAAATAAGTTAATTAATAGAATAATATTTTCCCTCAACATTAGATAAATAAGCACTTGAATACTGACCAATCAAAATTTGTTTTCCTTTATGTTCATGATTCTTGCCCATGCTTCTTTTCTAACTACTTGCTTGTCTTTCAATTATGATCTTCAAAAATTTTAAATATCACTCATCAACTTCTGTCTCCCTGAATCCTGTTCTTTTTCTTATCCTTTCTCCTCAGCAACATTTTCTTCCTTTTCTTTCACTCTCAGTAACCCTTTGCATCTTAATAGCTTTATCACCTTGCTTGGGGTGAAACAAAAAAAATGTATTTACTCTCTACTTGGAAAAAAAAAAGTGTTAGAAACTTTTGCAGATGTTTAATTGTTTTACTAGTTTCCATGAAGTGGGTGGGATATTTGAATAACATACATGTTTATTTATAAATGTAAAAGACAATAGGAAAACTGTAATGGTAGCCGACGTGTTTCGTCCAATGTGGACTTTTTCAAGACAAAAACGAAATTAATTTATTAAACAAAGTAACTAATAATAACAAAACAAAATGTCCTTAGCAACTGGAAGAATTAAGAGAACGCTATTTTCATACTATTAACTGAAAATTACGTCAGTATGAAAATAGCGTTCTCTAAATTCTTCCAATTGCTAAGGACATTTAATAAATGTTTAATAAATTCATTTCATTGCCTTGAAAAAGTCCACATTGGACGAAACGTGTTGGCTAACATTACAGCTTTCCTATTGTCTTTTACGTTTATAAATATTGTCTTTTTCTACAGGTTAACTCTGAGAAATGTTTCATACGTTTATGATTAGAAGAGAGAAACTTTTATGAAGTTTTTGCAATTGAAATTCTTTAAGTAATAAAGTATTAAAAATGCACCAAAGTTTATACACCAAAAGATATTGTATCTTTTGGTTTTGTAAACAAAGTATTTAGATGACCGAGAGATAACCAAGAGGATAACTGCCAAGCAGAAGAATGATAGCATAATTAACGAAAGAAAAAAAATTTATACAGATTCAAATAAAAACTTTTATTAAATTCCTGTGTAATAATCATATAGGCTTCTTTTTTCACTTCGAGACTCAAAGAAGCTGATTTGTTGTTAAATTTTGTTTTGACATGTTCATTTGCACAATGGCATTTCACTGTTTGGCCTTTAGCTGTTCTGTTTTGAAAAAGAAATTCCAAACATGTTTTTTATCAGCTCAGATCAACATTTTGCATAAATCAATAGAAGGAAAATTATAATGATCAACAGAAAACTTTATGGTGACAAAGAAACTAGAAATATTCTCTTAAGAAATAATTGTCACTGTTTTGCTTCATTAAAATCTTATTGAATTATTGAAACTATTTTTGCTTTTTTTTTTTTTTATACACTTTCATTGACAATGTAATTCTACCCTGTAACCTGAAAACAAAGGCTATTTTTTTTTCTTTTTTTTTTTTTTTCCAGTTATCATAAAGTTTTAATTTTTTTTAATAATAATAATAATAATGGATGGAATTTTCCAATATTTCTTAGTTTTTCTAGGAAATGAGTTTTCAACTTTATTAGCAGTTAAGCAATCCTCCTGTAACTATGAAAATAAAGGGCATATTCCCAATTAATAGTCAGAAGATAAATTGTTCGTATAAAACATCAAAACAGTTCTGCTAGTAACACTTGCAATAATTCCGACACATGGAATCACTTCATTTCTGGCGCCTTTCTACATTATAAAATAAATGGTGGTGCCATTATGCATTAAAAAAAAAAAAAGTTGTGGTGCTTTTCAGCCAAAAAAATAAATTTTGGTGACTTTCTGTGCTGAAATAAATTGAATTTACTTACATCTGTATATGCAGTGCATTTTTTTATGAATATAATAGTTGGCTGTTGGTTATTGAGTATGCCTGTCTGCTAGGGCAGCGAGACATCCCTGTTGGAGACTCCTGCCCAGGCACATTTATGATTGTTCAACATCCACAGAGCCTACCTGTGCTTTAAACTTTAACTATGCTGAACTGGCCTTGATTACAGTTTCTGGGAAACTGCACATAATCTGACATGATCAACAGTTTGAACCAGGCCAGTACACTCAAACCCTCGGTCATGATGACTTGTGACATTGTGCTAGTAAAACCTTCACCAAACAGTTTCATCTACCATGCTTCACTCATAAGGTTAGGGTTAACCTGTGGTATTGTTTTCAGTTACTTCTTAACGGTACAACATGCTTGGATCACCCCCCCCCCCAGGTTATTATTATCAAGCAATCATATCTTTGACAATTCATTTCAACCATGGGTCTTATTCAAACATTATATGCATGTGTTTGAGTAGATGCCCTTTTTTTTTTTCATGTTTTTTTTTTTCATGTTTTTTTTTAAGGAATAGTGTGAATTACATCAACTAGCCTGTACATTTGAGTGGAATTTTAATAAAAAATAAAATGAAGGCACACATATTTTTTATTAAAAACTCTCAAATACAGAAAAGGCTTGAGAAGCACATGAATCCATCTCCTCATCCCTCACTATGGGTTGAATAACAGGGTAGATTGAGCTCTCTTACCTTGAGTAGTAACCAGTCTCATAGAAGGAAATCATTGAATTCCTGTGAAATAGTAAACCTCTCCATTATCTTTTCCCAAGAAAGGAAATTGTAATATTACCTGTTTCCTTATAAGGAAACATTTGGCATTTGTTGACCAAGCAGCCAGTACCATTGTAGGTTGGAATTTATAAAATCTTTCTCTTAAAACTGTTTTTCAGGAAAACAGGTTTCTCAAGTCCAGTATCTCTTATCGTTCTTTACAGTATTGATGGGCGTTTCCTTCCTAACTTTTTACTTGATGTAGTTTGGAATGTCAACATCTTCTTCTCAAGTCCAGTATCTCTTATTGTTCTTTACAGTATTGATGGGAGTTTCCTTCCTAATCTTTGATTTGAAGTAGTGTGAAATATTAACATGTTGATTATGTCATTACTTTCTTTGTGTTACATGTGCTATTCATTTTAGCTGCCTCTGTTGCTAGTCCTCAAGTGATGTGGTTCCTATTATCTGGTACAGATCTTTGTGATTCTATAGCACCATTTCACAAAGTTCAAAGAAGGATGATCTTTGTTATGACCCTCATGCTGCACTTGCTCAAAGTCATTTTTAACCATTAATCATATAATACAGTTGTATACAGCTGTAAGTTTAGATATTTCTGAATGAGTTTGGTGCTATCCATGACATCCACATGAAAGTCTTTCATGTTAATGTTATATAGCTATTTGTTGTATTGTGTGAAACTACCTCTAGCACAGCCTATTCTCATTGCAATTCACAGATACTAAATGGAAGGCCATGATCATTTACGCACTGAAGAGACATGGCATTTAAAAGGAAAGAGAAAAAAAAATTTGTATCTGTTGTAATGGAATGTCCCACACTCCCTATTGCCTACTGACGATATCAGTAGCTATATATAGTGAGACAGGATATACCTGGGAGCTTGCTTTGGGAATTACTAGCCTGCCACTTGATTCCCTGTCTTTCAGTAGTGTATTCTCTTTTACAATAACGTCCTGGGTATGACGTTAAACTGCATCCAACAGCAAGGCCTCTAATCAGGAGGAAGCGTGGAACCACCTCTTAATTTCTGGTGTTCCCAGGTCCACCCTGACCCGAGGTTGTAGCACTTGTTGGGGTCCCAGCTATGGGAAAATAGTGAACTTCCAGGTCTTTTCCAGCACATTGAAACAATGATGTTGCCAACTACACTTTTTTGAAACAATGATGTTGCCAACTACACTTTTTTGAAACAATGATGTTGCCAACTACACTTTTTTGAAACAATGATGTTGCCAGCTATACGTTTTTGATATATTTAGTAAATACTGGATCTGGCATTAAATAACCCATAGTGGTTGATATGCCATAAAACCCCAAACAACCAATCTTTTACAATAAACCTCTTTTTCTTTCATCACTTGAGTACCACCTTTGTCTGTTTGTAACCTCTTTAAGGATACAACAGTGTCTTTTAGGTTTAGTCATCTTCACTTTTTCTTTCTTGTTTTTATTTTTACTTTTTGATATTGTTATTTTCCTTTCTATTTTTTGTGTCATGATTCTAATTAAGACTTCTTTTATCTTTGCTTTCAGCTAGCATGTTCAAAACCACGCCAGAATCTAATTGTTACATTTGCGGAATAGCTCCTCTTGAAAACAATTTGGTTGTGTTTACATTTGACAAAGAGGGACAAACTAGTGATGTAAGTCTTTCACATCTTATATCCATTTTGTTTTGTTTTTTAACCAGCAGAGTTGGTAGAATGATATAAAGAGATTTTTATTTTTCTTCTACAGTTCAATTTATTCAGTTATGTGCCATATGTGATACACACTTAGGCGATCATGTATCTATCAATACATGACTGACAAGGCAGATTTTTTTTTTTTCTAACGGTTGGTTGCCATTTTTTTCTGAGGCAGACCAGTTGCCATCCAAGGCTATAGAACCTGGTTTGTTTTGATATTTACCCGTAGTCGGTGGGAGACGAAAAGGATTCATACCTTTCCCAAAGGTATTAGCATGTAAGTGAATGTGCTGGATTTGACTGGAATTTGAACTCGGCTCTCTGATTCCTCAATCCAATCCATTACTCCACCATGACTCCTTCAATTTATTATTTGTGTAATAATTTACTCTTTCTTGTTTTCAAAAACCTCATTCTGTTGACAAGGGCTTATAGATAATGGCTTAAAATTGTTAATCGGAAAGTAGAGTTCCAATTTCCATTGGGTTTATTATATTCATTTATGCACAAATACCCTTGCGGAAGGTATAAATCCACCTCTTCTCCCCCAGATATGGGTTAATTAGTAAGTCTTGTATACCTAAACTATTATTATCTCAAAAAAATTTTATAATCTAAAAATATTTTCTGGCTTGAAATAACCTGCAATAAACCATAGAAAATGAATCAATAAAAAAAATCTTGTAGCAAGTTTTTTTTATTTCTGTTTAAATTTCTGGATGAGGAGTTATAATTATTCACGGTCAGTCTACTGTCCTCATCTTTGTTGTTATACTGTTTCAGACATGTCCTCTAGCCTTTTTCAGGTGTCTGTTGATCTGGCTAACCTTCAAAGAAATTCAACCGAGACCATTTACATAATTTTTTTTTTTTTTTTTATGAGCAACTTAGGAATTTTACCAGCACTTAAGTTGTTTAAATTCCTGCTTAAATATTTTTTTAAAACTTTGGTTTCATAAATATAAAAGAAAGACATTTCAATATAATTAAACTAGTAGTATTTGTAAAATTCATGAATATGGTATCAAATAATGTATTTATTAACTCTTTTTGGTTAATTTTATTTGATTGTAACTTCAATCCCTGGGCTGGGCACTGTGTATTTGGACTCCCTGGAAAGAGCAATAAAAATAAGAATGAGATGAGATATCTCTAGACACTGGCAATGGAATAAGAACATAATTGAGCAAGTCTGTTTCCGTTCCCGGGCCCCTGCTTAGGCATTCTGGCCCAAGAATTTCTGCTGCTTTGATTCCTGAATAACACTTCATTCACTAATGCTCTTGTGCCTTGTATACACCAGTTAAAAAAAAAAAGAAAACATGATTTTTCTTTTATAAGTAACTTAAGATTTTGACCAGTACCTTGGTTGCTTAAATTTTGCATTGGAATTAGCACTCATGTCGTTTAAAATTTATGCTTTGATCTAATAAATATTAGGTTGGCCAAAAAGTTTGTTCACTTAAGTAGAAAATTTACTTAACAAACCAAACATTTTGGGCAACCTAATAGAAAAGAAGTCTATTTTAATGTAACTAAGCTAGTAGAGTTTGTATAATTATTGACTACAGTATAAAAATAATGTATTTAGTAACTCCGTTTGTTAAAATATTATCTCTACCTTTTTTTCTTTTTAAATCCTTTCATCTCAGTCAAGGCAATAAGGCCACTAAGATGCAAGCAGTTACTGAATGCTAAATAATGAGAAAACAAAACACTATTAAGGAGAGAAAATTAAGGAGAGAGAACGATAAAAGAACAGCAATTAAGAAGACAGAAGATAATGAGTGACATTGCATTTAATTTTTTGAAGATCAAATTTGAATATGAGAAAAAGAAAACATTATTAATGAGAGAAAACAAATGAACACAAATTAAGAAGTGAGACAATAACAATTGATATTGATTTTTGAATTTTTGAAGATCAAAATTGGCTGGGAAGAAAGAAGTCAGAAGAGATTTCTACAAACAAGAAATGCAATAGAAGAAACTATTAACATAGAATTTACACTTAAATCTAGCAATTTCAACTGTAAAATGAGACCTTATCACCAGTATAGTAGTACTAATTTAATTTTATTTTGTTTTTTGAGTTGCATAATTGACACCGACATAAGTAGTGAAGTTGCTTAAGACTTACTCAAATTTGAGTGCAATTGCTTGTAAAAGAGTTGTGTATTAAAAAAAATTAAAAAATTTTATTTAATCTACAGTTGATTATTCTCATTATGTTGACTAATTCTAGGAATATCTTTTCCTTTTTCCCATGATACCATATGTACTGCAGTTGCAGAAGAAGAGGTGTTTCTTGGGCAAGATGACCTGACGGAGCCCAACCCTCTCCAGGCTGGTTTTGAATTCAGTTTTCCCTTCTCCTAGACTAGTTGCCACCCAAGGTTATAGAACCTAGTCTGTCCTGCAATTTATCCATAGCTGGGAGAGAAGAAGAGGATATATACCTTTCCCAAGGGTATTAGCATGTAAATGAATGTAATGGATCCGACTGGAATTCAAACTCTGCTCTCCGATTCCTCAATCCGAGCTATTATCCATTACCCCACCATGCCTCCTGTAACTTTAACTACATTTTTTTTAACTACTGCTCACCTGTTGCTGGTTCTGTTTCCAACGAGATTAAGTTTGTACTACCTGGCCCTGTGATTGAACCTGAAATTACTATGCCACCAATTTCATGAACCAACACTTTGATCTCTCTAGACTAGTTTGGTTTGTTTTTTGTTTTTATTTTGTTATTTATTATTATTATTATTATTTTTCATTAGTATTATTACTATTTAAAAACTATAATTGTAAACCCCCTGATTTTCACCCTCTTGAAGTAAGTTTCTAACCATCAATGTTTTTTGCAGCCATTAATAAATGCTTATCAATTGGATCATGGTCAGGATAGTATGGTGGATCAGTCATTTCCTTTAACCAACTCCCCCCCCAAAAAAAAAATCCTCAGCCGTCAGATACCTTAAATCTTTGCTCAGTCAAGCTGTATGAGGACATGCATTATAATGATGAAGAATAATCTGATTTCTGTTCACTGGGATCGGCGTTGTGGTGTAATAGATATAGGCTCGGAATGAGAAATCTGAGAGCTGAGTTAAAATTCCAGTCAAGTTCATTACATTCACTTATGCACAAATATCTCTTCTTCCATAGCTATGAGTTGAATAGCAGGACAGACTAGATCCTATAACCTTGGTTGGCAACCAGTCTACAGCAGAAAGAAACAGCACCCTACGATGGGAAAATCTTCTGCCTAATCAGTCATGAAATATGATTTACCCAAACATATATATCACATATGGCACTTAACTGACTGAGAGTTGGCTATTTTCTGTTCAAAGATGTTTTCAAAGGCATAAGCTGTTGGCAGTGAAAATCATGTTTAAAAATTCATAATATCTGATTCTCTGCATATCCCACTAGATACTCAAAAAGATTTCTTTGAATGAAGGTGGCCTCTCTGCTGGAGAACACATGACATTGAAAATGAGCCACTGAAGAGGAAGGACCCAGTCAGTAAAAGAAACATCTCAGTATGTAAATTACAAATTGGAGATGACAAAATTAAGCAAGTGCCAAAATTTAAATATCTAGGAAGCATTATAACAGAGGATGGAAAGTGTGACACTGAAATTCAAAGGTGTATTAGAATAGCGAAAGATGACTTCCAAAAGCTAAGCAAAGTATTAAGAGGAAAGTTTCATTGGAAACAAAGAAAAGAAAACAGAACTGTTATGTTTGGTACTCCTATATGGCAATGAATGCTGTGCCATTTCATCACAGATGAAAAGACTTGACGCAACAGAAATATGGTTCTACAGAAGCATGCTGAGAATATCATTGGCTGAACAAATGAGCAACAACAAATTTTTATAGAAAATGGTAACAAAACTGACACTTATACTTAACATCAGAAAGAAAGAATTGAAATTTATAGGGCACTTAATAAGGAAAGAGGGTTTGGAAAATTTGACATTCACAGGGCATTGAATCCAAGATGGGCAGAAAGGAGCAGCACATAACCTATCTAATAAGATTATGTAAATAGTTGGAAGAACATGTGATAGGAAATATAGCAAAAAGACAAACTTTACTAAGGGCTACAAAAGACAGGATGTTGTGGAGAGCCATAATCACCTACAGGACATATCTAAAAAAGAAAAGGACCAGTTTCTCATCTTCAGTATAAAAAGTCAATTGCATCTGCTGGGGACAGTTACAACAATCAGTTGTTGACTTTCTGTGGACAGGTCCTTTTTCCTAACCTTTGACACTTTTCCAAACTTCTTCAAAATGCCATAAGCTGTTATACATTTAATACTGACTTGTTCACTTAGTTCTCTGACTAAAACAGCAGGATTTACTGTAGCTGTGGCTTCCAGTGTCTCTAAATCAAGCCCACTTAGATGGTTTTCTCTTAGCTCTGCCTTAAGGCTGCAATCTCCATTTATAAAGTGACCAAATGATCTGCAAATTTTCTACATTTTTGCTCTTGGTCCTGTGACTGCTCTTTTCTTTCCTCCAGTTGAACATGCGTTGGACTCTATGAAACATGTAGAAACTGACGTAGTGAATATGTTTAGTTTTGGATTTTTTTTTTTTTTCTCTTAGATTAACTATGAGAGCACTTTCATGTAATAATTTTCTATTGTTCTGAAATATGTTACTTACTCAAGCAAAATTCAATATCAGAAAGGGAGTCCTGGGTATGACTACGTAACTACATTCAGCAGCGAGGCCTCTGATCAGGTGATTGAAGGTTTTGAGGACTGTTTATTGCTGTTGTTCCCAGGTTCACTCTGACCTGGGGTGGTAGCTCCTGTTAGGGTCCCAGCTATAGGCAAATAGTGAACACCCTAAACAAAAACAAAACATTATGAAAGTATAAAAATGCAATTTTACAGTAAAAATACCAGCAATACATTTTTATTTTAAAAAAATAACCAACAATACCTATTTATAGTAAAATGACCAACAATACCTTTTATCTGTATTTGAAGGCATACAGTTATGTTCAGAATATATTTACTGAATATTTCCATATATAAGGCAACATTTAAATAAGATGAGGTAAAAATAAATATAGCAAATTTTCATTAATTATTGATTATATAAAGATAATGTTATTGGAAATGTTACTGTATCCTTAGAAATTCAAAATAAGCAAAATACCAAAAACGATTCTATATCATGTTTTTCCTATACACTCGATCTCTTGCAAATACTGACTCTTCTTCTTCCACTTTTTAATGCAACTACTGTAAAACTATTTTTATTTGAAAAATAAAGGTTGTATGTAATCCTAAATTGTGTTATTATTTAACACCAAAATGATAAATGAATATTATTTTATCCTAAATGTTATTACTGTTGTAATTAACACTACCATGATGATTATTGAAAGTTTAGTGAAAGATAACGGTTACTGTGAATGCAATCATAACTCTGTTTACATTTTCTCAGCTGAGCTTGCCTGGATACAAATGGATTTCATTGATATGGAATTATTCTTTAAATAGGCAATTTATTATGAAGTTATGCCTGTAATATATAAGTTAGAAATTGTTTTATTACTTTTATTATCAGTTTATTTGATTATGTGAATCTTTTCATGTATGTTATTGGTCATTGCACCAAGGCTGAAGTTAGCCTACCGACAAACATAACTCAAAATTTAAGATTTTTTTTTTTTTTTAGACTTGTAGTATAAGATGACCCCCAATTTTTAAGGGTGATATTTTGAAATTAAAGGTTGTCTTTTATGCAAAAATATATGGTAGTTGAAACCATAGAATTGTGTTCATATATTTAGATTTTGGCATTAAATAACCCCTAGATATTAATATGCCACCAAACAAAATCAACCAACCAACACAAAAGAACTCTTCCATGACATTAATCCATATAATATCCTACAATTTATTAAAGAAATCAAAATATGACTTCAAAAAAAATATAGCAAAAAATACATATCACCTCCACTAGTAATTATGTCCACACACACACACACACACATGTATATGCACAAAACTGAAAATAATCTATCATGTATTCCATTGTGAAAGCAGAATAACATATATCATATTTTTATTGCTTAAAAGCTCCCAAGAAAATTAAATTTTGGTATTAAATGACCCATGAGGAGTTGATATACCGTTAAACAAATAAAATTATCAGAAAGAGATATCATTTCACTTGTTCAAATGATATCACTACAAATACAGACATGACAACATGAAAATTATCCAAGAGTAGTTGATCATCTATATTTATGTACTCTGAAAATAATTCATTTTTAAGCAAATTGAGCTGAGTAGGTTGTGAAAGTTTCTTAAATCCCATTACACTTTAATTTGTTTATGGCTTTATTTTTTTTCCCATTCATATAGTCTTTTTTTCTTTTAATCATTTTTAAGTTGTAATGTGAGTAACATCTGATAAGAACGCAAGATTAAATTCTCTCTGCATATGAAATGGTTGTTTGTTCACTTCTGAACTCTGTCAAAATACTGTCAGCCAAATTGTGGTTCCAGATCTCTCTTTGAACATTTGATCTTCCTCCAAAGGTGCGAGCAATTCTCATTTATCCTTTGTAGGTCAGCTGTTTATATAACTTCTTGTTGTCTGATTACCTTGTTTGTCTATATCTTTAGTTCTGCTGGGTTCAGTTTCTTTTTTGTTAATGCACCTAGAATCCATTCTATATTTGGTTGCAATGAGGTCACCTTTCAAAGGCATCTAGGTGGTTTGACATTTTGATTTGTCACTAAGTATAAAATTTACTTTGCTATCTCTCAGGACATGCTTCTACATATTGGGATCAACACAGATCAACTCCTCTTAGAACAAAGTTTCTGTATTGACACTAAATTTAATTCAAGTCTCTAGTATTTTCTGACATGGATCACATATTACAATGCTTCACAATCATAGACGCATATAAAATCTGACAGTCATTTGTCAACTTCAAAAGCTGAAAAATTTGTGATAATATATAAATCCTTTATTTTATGATCTAAAGAGTGTTTTTTTGTGTTTGGTCCCCAAAAGTAATTTCACATCAGTAACTTTAAATTGAGGTTTGATCAAGTCAGAATGCTACATATTTTGAATTGCCTATTTTCTTTTTTCTGCAATTCCCTTTTATCTGCAATGAATATGTCTCAAAGAACCAATTACTTGAAATAACTGATAGTAGGTTATGTATAATAAGGGATTATTAATAACTGATAATAAAATTAGAACAATTAACAGTATACTATAATAGATTATAAAATATAAATTTGTGTAGAATAATATAACATAACATGAATTCACTTTCATTTAACAACATATCAAAATTTATGTCACTTTGTGTCTTCCATAGTTTTCCTTACATTTCCATAATGTCAAAAGATTTTCAAATATTTTTTAATGTTCTCTAATTCAAATTTGAATGCATTTTATTTTTTTTTGCAAAAATACTTTCTTTCTATATATTAGTGCAGGTTTCTCAATAAATTTCTACATTTACCTTTGATAGTTCCTTAAGGAGTAAAAGGCATTGGCATAAAAGACTCTTGTCCTTTCTCTTGATATATAGAGTGGGATGGATAAATTGTCGCCATTTTAGGTTTTAAATTTCATGCCTACGTGTTGTTTGTTTTTGAATTTGTTGACTGCACAGTATAGTAGGGTCAGTTGGGCAGCATCTGTGAGAAATAAAGAGCACCATGACGCATTACGCTCTGCTAGAGATTTGGAAACGACATGCTGTACTTCTTAGCATTCACGTTGAAAGCTCCAACACAAACATTTCACAGTGTTTGGTGTCAATCTGAGGAGAGTGCAGAAGATTCAGAAAAAGTTGGATGAGTCTAATGGTGATTACAATGGTGTTTAGAGTGATCACTAGTGACGTTATACCTCCATTCATCTTCCTGCAGGGCTTCAGACTCAACACGGAGACCGATATCAAGTGCCTTGAGGAGGTAGTGCTGCCCTGGGTCTATAGGGTGGCTGCTGGAAGATCCTATGTCTAGCAACAAGACTCTGCACCATGTCATACAAGCAGGAGAACCCAGTCATGGCTGTCAGACAATTTCTTCAACCACATCACCTCTAACATCTGGTCACCTAACTCCCCAGTCTGCAACCTACTTGATTTTTATGTGTAGGGGGAATTTGAATGAGCCACCAACAAAACTCCTTGTAACACCGAAGATGAACACCAAATCCACTAACAAATGCTTTAATCCACTAGGTTATTATTCTGTGGGACAATCCTGAACCTAGAACTTGGGGGCGTAAACTTAAAACAAGACGAGTGAATGAGAAGGAACAGTCAGGAGGTCAGAATAGGAGATAACAAATGATCTTAGTTGTTAACATCTTTGTGTCCATTGAGATTTTTGCGAGAAATACATATTTCTTGTAAAATCAACAAATGATAATTGATAGTTGCTCAACATTTGGGGGGGCGAAAAAACACCAAAGACGAACTGAATGCAAGGATTACGGAGGATTCACCAACTTAAAAAAGGAGACGATCCAGAAGAGTAGCAGGAGATTCCAAAGTCGTCTGGATGCCATGGTTGAAGCCAATGGCAATTTTATTGAATAAATTTGCTCTTTTATATTTTAAGATATTTCTGTGTAATGTAATTTTGGTAAATATATTTGTTAAAACGAGATGTTAATGTTATTTCCATTTTTGCGTAATTTAGACGACAGTTTATCCATCGCAGCCTAATATATATATATATATATATATATATATATATATATATATATATATAGACAATATTAGTGGTAAATATACACATACATATGCAATTATATATACACATACATATATGTATAAAAATAATTCCAAGAGGATATGATCCAGGTAGAACTGAATGTCCAGGACAGAGTAAGGATATAATAAAAAGACTTAAACATTAGTGTTTAAGTCTTTTTATTATATATATATATATATATATATATATATATACATACATACACATACAGTGTAACCCGGATATAAGAGAGTTGGCGGGACCGGATATGAAGTCTCTTATATCCGGGTTTGGTCTATTATATATACATTAACACAGGCTCTAATTTGGGACCAGAGAAAATCTATCTTATATCCGGGTTTCTCTTATATCCGGGTTACACTATATATATATATATATATATATATATATATATATATATATAAACACACACAGAGTCTTCCAAAAAATGTATACATACTTCAGAAAAGGAAAAACTTGTCTTTCATAGTTTTGTCAAATTGTAATAGTACTGTTTACTGTAGGATGTTATCACAAAAAAAAATGACTACATTGGTAACCTTTAGATAAGAAATTGAAAATTCATGTGCAACAATCTGACTGGACACTTTGGCCAATGTTGCCCAAGCAGTAGTTCACCGTATTAATAAATGACTGGAAGCTAAAGGCCACCATTTTGAGTATCTCTTATGATTGTAGAGTCCAAAGGTAACTTGTATTAATCTTGTATTGTCTGAATAAATTTTGTATGCAATTTTAGGGGAAAAACTATGATAAAGTGAGAAAAGTTTTTGTGTGACAAGTTTCATCCTTTAGAACTTCATCACACTCAATTGGTCTTTATCTTGATGCCACTACATGCAGACAAAGGGAGTGCTGAATTGTTTTTTTTTTTAATATATGTTTTGGTTATCGAGTCTAGCTGATTTCATTTAGTTTCTTTTTCTTTTTGTTTGTATAACTTTTGTTATTAAATATCCTACATTGGGATAATAGATTCTCTTCCAAGAAACATGAAATCTTGTGAGATCCTGAATGTCAATTCACTGTAGAGAATCTAGTGATTAAAGCACTTTCTATATATTTTCTTCTAAGTAAATTGCTTTCTCTTTTAATTAGAGTAGCTTTTTTTTAAATCAAAATTATGCAAACTCATTAGAGTGAGCAGCTAATGCATATATATGTATGTAATAAAAGTTATTATATATAAGTATTGCTAAAAAAGAAACCGGATTCATACCATAGATTATAGTCATTTTGGCAAACTTTCTTTAGAACTTTCATCATTTCACTTAAAAGAAACATTTTATGTCTTCTCTTTAGCTTATTCATATTTTCCTGTGCCATTAGTCTTGCACTTTGTAACCATTATTAATTAACAGTAATGTTTTAATTGGAATTGTGGAAAGCTTAATCCTGAATGAGGGGCAATGACACAACCTGAAAATATTTTATGGAAAGCATTTATTTAGAAATAGTAATAGAAACATTAGTGTGTTTTTTTTGTCATTACATCCTAAACAAGGCAATAAAGTTGCTAAGCCACAGGGGCTTACAGAAAATAAAAGAAACTGAAAAAATATTATTGAGGAGAGAGGCCACTAATAAAAGAACAAGATTCAAGGAGACGAAAGATGATGATTGACATTGGATTTAAATTTTTGGAGATCATAGTTAACAGGAAGGCAAGAAGCTGGAAGAAAGTTCCACAGGTAAGAAGTGTAAGAGAAGAAAATATTAGCATAGAACTTACAGATATAACTAGCAATTTCAATAGTAAAATAATGAGACCTAACTTCTAGTACTGTTAAATTCATGAAGTCATGGTATCAACCAGGAATAATCAGTACAATTAGGATGAAAATATTTATAGGACAGGCACACGGAACTTAGATTATGGTGGTAGGGAAAGTGAATGTAGCTGTGATGCCAGATCAGGACCTATGAAATTGCAGATTTGTCTTTGAATTCTGTTAAGAATCTCTAAATACAGCAGAAGCACCAAACCAGATGTGGCAGTAATACTCCATGAATAGTAGATTTAATATGTAAGATAGATTCTGGTAAGAGAACCAAGTTACCTAACAGCAAACCTAACAATTGATTCAATATAGCCATTACATTTTGTACCAGTGGAAAACATTAGTCTTCTCCTAGAGGTAAGCATCAGCCATGCTAATGGAAGACAACATTAATTTTGGAAATTATTATAAAACTTTTGCTAAATGTTTTTTTTTCCCTTTCTGGTTAATATTGCAATCACAGACTCTTTTCCATATTTTGGGTAATATCTATTTACTTAGATGTTAACTGACTTTCAATTTGATTTTTTTTTTTTTTAATTTTACAGTAAAAGACAAAAAAATATTTTAATGAAGTCTCATCATATCTTCATGTCAAACTTAATGCAAACGTCCTGTAAGTTATCAAACTTTTAGTGTTTAAACACTTACATTGTGATAATAGAAGATCTGCCAAGAAACATGAAGTCTTGTAAGAACCTGAATATAAATATACTGTAGATGATCTAGCAATTAAAGCACTTTCTACATATTTTCATGTTAGTAAATTGCTTTCTCTTTTAATCAGAGTAGCATTTTTTAAATCAAAATTATGCACTCATTATGGTGCATAACTAATGCATTTTACTTTTTTCTTCTTTCATTTGCTTTCCTTTTTTCTTTCTTACATACAATAAACTCGATAGACTACCAATGCTTGTACCAAGCCTAATATCGTAATCCACGTTTATGAGATGATCATGAAAACTTTGATCTCCTTCAGTAAACCTAAGCAAACAGAAGACTTTGTTTGTAACCCTGTACTAGTCAGACCAAGAAGTTTTCACTACTCCCTTGTATAAAATGCAATGTGAATCCCATATATATACCAGGTGTAAAAGCAAAATTGTCCATTAGTTACATTAAGATTTGCACCATTGTATCTTAGAAATGATTAAAGATATCTTAGTGAAATTCTCCAAGGTTTTTATAACACTACTGGACACTACTTTGAGCAATAAGTATGTATAATTACTCTCCAAGCTTAACAGAAGAATCATGATGAAATAAATCTATCATAAATGAAAATGACATGTTCGCCATTAATTAAGCATAGCAAAGGATCGGAAGCTCAAGAATATAGAGATAAATTTCAAATATATATATATATATATATATATATATAATATAATTCCAGGATCATTTTCCAACTTATCCAAGATGATTTTTGCCCTCTCTAACCTTCAAACTTTCTGTCCTGGAGTAACAAGGTGTGTCAGGTTTCACGTACAATTTCATTTTCAAGTCTTTTTTCAGTGTTCTTTGGACCGTCATCGCTGAAACTCCTCTCTCACATGCCAAACATCTTATGGATTGAGTTGGATCTTTTCTAATTGATCTTTTTAGCTCTAAGTTGAAATGATGATCCCTCTTCCTGTTGTAACCTCCTGATCCAGTTTTCCTCTCTACTGTTCTCTATTTTTTAAGCTTATTCACTGTTCTTTTGATTGTTCTTGAAAGGACTCTGAAGATGGAATCCAGAGTATGAATGTTGGTACCATTACTGAAGGCATGAATGATCTTTTTCCTCTCACCATCTCTCACTTGGGAAGACATTGGGGTTGATACAAAATGATTTTAACCTGTTCTCTTTCTGGTTGAATTACTCAAAGGGTCTGTCAGTGATTCTTACAACAAATGGTATCAAGATGGATAAATGTCTCATCTGAAAACCTGGTAAAAAGAAACTCAATTAGTTTCTATTGCTATTATACCTTGTGTGTGTGTGTGTGTGTGTGTGTGTGAATATATATATGTGTGTGTGTGTGTGTGTGAATATATATATATGTGTGTGTGTGTGTGTGAATATATATATATGTGTGTGTGTGTGTGTGTGAATATATATATGTGTGTGTGTGTGTGTGTGAATATATATATGTGTGTGTGTGTGTGAATATATATATATGTGTGTGTGTGTGTGTGTGTGTGAATATATATATATGTGTGTGTGTGTGTGTGTAATTTGGCAGCAAATTTTCTTTTAAACATGTAGTATTAAATGTTAAAGACAACATAGTCAATATTTTTTAAACAAACATTTGCCAATTATCTTGTAGCATAATCATATTGCTACTTTTTTTACAAACTAAAAACATTAAAATCCTTTTTAAATTCAAAAGACGCGATGATGTTATCACGTGCAGGGCAAAGATTTTTATCATGTGACAGCGTGAAAAAATTTTCCCTAAAAATATTGACCCTGAAGATGAACAATGATGTTCGAAAGCGCTAGGTCATCGTATGGACAATACATATTTCGAAACCATTTTCAAATAAAAAGTCTCATTAGAGAATATGAGAAAATTCAAAAGAAAATATGCAAGACTATGTTGTCTTTAACATTCAATACTACATGTTTAAAATATATATATATATATATATATATATATATATATATAATTGTTATATGTTATTTATATAGATACAAATATTTAAGTAAATGCTCTGTTTATAATAGACAGTTATAAGAACATTTACCAGCCTGAATGTCCGAGAAATTTCTTAGAAAATATGTGTCTTTCAATAGGAAATGAAGCTGTATCCTAAATGGAACCCTTATATTTTCTATGAAATTTCTCCGACATTCAGGCCGGTAAATGTTGTTAATACTGTTTATTATAATCGGAGCATTTATTTAAATATTTTTGCCTATATAAGTAATGTATAACAATAAAATATATTAAAATAATTGTCAGACTTAGTCCATTTCATAATATATAATATATATATATATTAATGAATATCAAACACTTAAAATACCATCGGTAATAATCTTTATTTCATGAAAGCTATAAAAATAGCCTTCAATCTTTTAGAACTGCAAGCCAAATAAAAATGGAAAAAAAAACTCAGGTTAAATTCAAGATATACAGATATCATGTTGAGGGAAAGTGAGTGAGAGAAAGAGAAAAGGAAAGATTTAAAATTATAAATTATTATTATATATATATATATATATATATATATATATATATATATATATATATATATATATATATATATTATGATTTATTATTATTATGTAATGGTGGTGTGGGAGGAAGATGACCCAAGTAGACTTTAGGTTTGAGTTGACTTATTTAATAAGACATAGGCTACAATGTTGTATTTTGATTTAGAGGTTGGATGAAAATATTAAGTCAATGGGAGTTAAGAAACACTGTGTCACTTACTGGCTAAGAATCTGACATATACCTATTCCATTTAACAAACTTTTATAAATTTACCTTAAAATTAGTGCTTGGTTAAGGTTATTTTAGAAAATATTCAGAACTCGGAGCGAAAGATTTAGAATTTACTGTTCAATAGTAAAAGTTCCTAATATAATTCCCCAAAAGATTTAAATAAAACAATTATATCCAGAGAAACTTAGTTTATTCTATTTGTAAAGTATATTAAGCAGGATGTGTTTAATACATTTTAACTGAGTACGGAGGTACTTTAAATTAAATGTAAAATAAATGGAATCCTAATTCTCCAGTGTATATCTATTAAAGTTATGAATTTAGTTCAGAAAGTATCTGAAATTATATTTGAATCATATTTTAAACACTCACCTACACCTATCTATATACATCAATCTATATTACAAACCTATACCTACTCATTTACGTATTTATAATAAAAAAAAAAAAATATATATATATATATACACACACATATGCATATATATATATATATATATATATATATATATATATATATATATATATATATATATATATACACACACACACACATATATATATAAATATATCCAAATACATTTCCATTTTCTACATCTATGCATAAACGTACAACCTTATATATATATATATATATATATATACACACACATATATAAATATATCCAAATAAATTTCCATTTTCTACATCTATGCATAAACATACAACCTTATATACACACACACACACACATATATATATACCTATATGTACAGAGGAAGCAACTGTCTGATTAAACTTGCTCTAATCTGCTCAGCCATAGTGATCTTCATTGATCAGCAAGGTTCAATACCCTTTTAATTTAAACTTTTGAAAAAAAAGCAAGGCTTATACTCAAATACATGTATCCACCAAAAATATGTTTAATATAATTAGAAATATTGTAAGATTAAAAATAAAATATCCATTAATTCTTTAAAAATTATATATACTGTATATACTTGTGTATCATGCGATTTTTGAAAACTTAATTTTAAAGATAATTTTAAGGGGGTTGCATCATACATGAGATATAAAACTAGTGTATGTACTGCTCGGCCCTGGCTACAATGACCGAACTATGTACCTATTTACTGTAGTCAGTAAGTATGGCTGTATTTAATATAAATATTGCATGTTACACAAGTATATATGGTAATCCAATCCCCAAACCTTAAAAACTCAAAACTTCAAGTTATGAAGTGATCCGCTGATGGTTCAGCAAACTGAGGATTACTTCATGGTGTGAAACTTTTACTAAGACAGTTTTATTACTGCTAACCTTTTATTTAGATATTATATTAAAAATGCTTTATTCATTGATTTTTTTTTTCTATAATTCTTTTAATAACTGAAATAAATATACAAACTTGGTATGGCAATTCTTATTCACAGTTGTTATTTATTTTTATTTCCTGCTGATTTTAGGAATTTCTTGTTTTGCCCTCTTTGTTGCTTTTCTTTGAAGACATTATTTTTTATGACTATTGTTTTATTATTTTTATTTATGTTTAACTTCAGACAAACACATTATGTAAGTAAAGAGGTGCAGTGTTGACTTCTTCCTTTTATTTTATTTTATTTCATTCACTACTGTTTTATATCATTAAACCAAATGAAATAAAAAAAAAAAACACGGTTCTTTTTACTCAAATATTTCTACATTTATTGGACTCTTTTCTTTTCTCTGTTTTTTCTTTTTCTTTTCTTCTTTTTTTTAATCTCTCTTTTTATGCCAGTTAGATAGGTTAGCTGCAAGCTGATATAAAAGATTAAATCTGGTCTGGGTTATAAAAAAATAAAAAAATTGTCTATTCAGAATAAGTAGACATATTGAACTTGGGTCTGCACTTGGCTTATTAGATCGCATCCAACTTGAATGTCTTGTCTGTTGTTATTTTCCATGAGTTTTTTTACTTTTTCATTGGTTAAAAAAATAATTATTATAGGGCTCTCTTCTATTGTATTTCCTCTGTTCTAGGTCTCTAAGTATGTACTTGGACATGCATAAATATGAATAAAGACAAAAGGAAAACTTCTTTACCAAAGTTTTTCATCCTCCACTGGACTTTATCAAGGTAAATTTACCTTGATAAAGTCCATCAGAAGATGAGGCACATTCGTAAAGAAAAGTTTTCCTTTTCTCTTTATTGATTGTCTTTTTACAGATATATTTTATTTATGTCTGAATTTTTACAAGTGCGTAATTCTGAAGCAGGTAATATATAAAATAAACTGTCACAACTTTTCTCAATAATACACAGGGGAAACTTGCAGAAATTTAAATGTACCTACGAACACAAAAAGAATCTTGTACACAACAATTCATCAAATGCATTAGTCTTTTTACTCCATGTCTTTTCTAAAAAAAAAAAAGATCATACCATGATGAAAAAAGGCCCAAAACTTGATAAAAACAGTTTTATCATCAAAATGTTTTTTTCTCATTAAAAGGAAAGACCAATGTATTTTTTTATTCTTTTAAATTTTTTAATCCTTTTTTTGCATATTATGAGTATTTTAGCACATTTTTTCTGTATAAAAAACACATTGATTTGGAAATTCTGGAAAAAATCAAATAATTGTCATTTTTAATTAAATTTCCAGGACTTTTTCACAAAAGAATGAAATTATTTTTGAATTTTTTTTTTCCTTTTAAAAGAAAATCTTGGTAAAAATATTTTTTATTCATCTGTTACTTACTTAATTTTATGAAATTTTGAAAAATTAAATTTTGATCACAAAATGTTTTTTCTTTATTAATTAAAAATCATTTTTTTTTCAATGAATAATGAATTTTACAATTATTTCTCCTTGGAAAATGTAAATCATCAGTTGTTTTTTTTTTGTTTTTTTTTCAAATAGTTATTCATTTCCCAAAAATCTTTTCTGAATCATAAAATAAAAAATGCAATAAAACTGTGACATTATTTAATTAGGAAAGCTTTTAATTGCTTTTATAAATAAGATATATTAAGGACACTATTGTCTTAAGAAAATCATTTTTTTTTCAATGAATAATGAATTTTACAATAATTGTTTTTCATTTTTTTTTATAACTTATAATAATTTATAAATTTTTAAATTTCTGCATTACTTTGATCGTGTTAGGTGACATTGTTATTAAGTGAAAACTGTATTTAATAATCAAAAATTGAAAAGCTTAATTCCTGTCTTCAAACACCAAGATTTTTAAAAGAATTTTGACTTTTTTTATTTGTATAAACATACGCATTTTGAAAGTATGGGCAACCATACACAACATTTTTAGAAAATAAGTGCAATGACTATTGTAAATTTAAAGTCAACATTCCTAAAATTAGATTACAGAGAATATTTTCCAAAATTTTTAAGATTACTGAGTACATAAAAATTATATAAAAAGGGCACTCACATCATTTTTAAAAAATTGTTTTACAGATAAAGTCTCTGTAGAACAACAATAATCACTCATCAAACACATAAACATGGCTACTGTCAGTTAAAAACACAGCTACTGTTTGGTTTAAAAATGCATTTCTGTGTTATTTTAATCTTAAAGTAAATAATATTTGTTCCAAATACGATTAATTATACTTTAAATCAGCTGATATTCCTCAAATAAAGTTTCAGAAAAGTATATTTTTTTAATAAAGAGAATTACATAGCAATGAAAGACAACTAAAAAAGGGTGTAATCAGCTACTTTAGAAAAATAAAAAAACTCCTTCCAATCAATTTAAATTAGTTTTAAAATACAGAAAAGTATTTTGCTTATTGAAAATATTAATTTTAATCTATCAGCTTGAAATTAAAACTAAAATAAAAGCATCAAGAAAGATTTTACATTTTTAAAAATTCATTTTAAACTCTAGGTATCATTTTTGTGTATGTGTGGAGATACCTACATTAGTCATACATAGAAATAAGTCCAACTGCAATTTCAATCTAAAGAATGCCACTCTCATAAAAAGAGAAAGTAACTTATTTTGATGGAAAATTCTTGAGAGAACTGCTATCATATCTTACCAAAATACAAATCTGCGTCTCTGATTTTTTCAAATATATCCTTTCATGAAGTCATCATGCATAACTGAAAATTTTTTTTAAATTAAAAGAAAATAGTTAAATTTAAATCTTTCTATTATTTAAAATATATACCATATTAATTAATCTCACCCTAAAATAAAATAAATAACATTTACATTATTTAAAAAAAATACATAAAATTTACTTACTTTCATTTATTAGACATTAAATTACATCACTTAGAATCCTCCATAGTTTATCTTGATTTTCAATTAGCCTGATATTTATGAGTGTTCTTAAGTTAAAATATTCTGAAAAACTAACTACATTTTTACTTCTGATACAAAATGAAATCCTTACACTTGCCTTGATAAAGTCCATCAGAGGACAAAACATGTCAGCTAAGATTAGTTTTCCCATTGTCTTTATTCACACACACACACACACACACACACACACATATATATATATATATATATATATATATATATATATATATATATATATAGAGAGAGAGAGAGAGATATTTCTTGTGTATACACTCTTTTTTTTTCTTTTTTTTTCCTAAGCAAAATAGGATTTTCACCATTATTTGGTTGTTTAATTTTTATTCTTAAGAATTAGAACTCAAATTGCTTTTCTTGCGAATAGGCTTAATAAATAGAAAGGAAAGGTAACTAAACTAGTAGTGTTTAATAATAAATTTTTTTTCTTTTTTAGTTAGTTAATCCACATTGACATGAGTAGTGGAGTTGCTTAGGATTTAGTCAAATTTAAGTACATTTGTCTATAAACAAGTTCCTTAAATATATATATGTATAAGCTGAAATTGTATAAGAATGTTATCTATTATAATGTCACAAAGCTAAAGGATATATATGAAAAAAAAATATACCAAAATTTTTTAAATAGAAATATTGAGAATTTTTTTCTCTGAATTACAGGGATGAGGAGTTGTCATTATTTATGTCCTCATCTTTGTTGTTATTATCACCTTCAGTTTGAATTTCTGGGATGCAGAGTTGTCATTGTTTACATTCAGACTAATCTCCTCATCTTTGTTGAGATAAGGAGTTGTCATTATAATGTCTTCATCATTGTTATCATCACATTTTTCTCCACTGTGCCTCCAACCTTCTACAGCAGCCATTCTCAACCTTTCCTCCACCATTGACCCCCTTGGCTTTATGTATTTCTCCATTTACCCGCTACTCCCATACAAAAATTCATAGCCATCATAAAGCATTGATGTACAATTTCATGACTAAATGAATGAATGATTTTTTCATTCAAAATACTAAGGGTTTTTTTTAGTCAAAATACTGTGACTAAAAAAAATACTAAGCGACACTCAAAATACTGATTTCTTATTTAGTACTAAATTTAATTGAATTATTTTTTAAATTATCAGGTACTTCAATTATTTACCCCCGACTACATAATTTTTTACTCCCTAGGGATAAATTTACCCCTGGTTGAGAACCTCTGTTCTACAGGTATCTATTTGTTGATTCCAGGTAACCTTCAAAGAATTTTGAACTGAACCCTTTATTTAATCTACAGGGATAGAATGTTCTCATTCCACTATCCATGTCTAAGGATATCTGTTCAGTTATTGCTCACTCTGTTTTTGCTGAGTTCAAGTCTATACTTTTCAGGTTCAAATTCACAATTACTAGGCCACCAAATCCACTAACAAATGCTTTAATCCACTAGGTTATTATTCTGTGGGATAATCCTGAACCTAGACCTTGGGGGCGTAAACTTAAAACAAGATGAGTGAATGAGAAGGAACAGTCAGGAGGTCAGAATAGGAGATAACAAAGGATCTTAGTTGTTAACATCTTTGTGTCCATTGAGAGTTTTGCAAGAAATACATATTTCTTGTAAAATCAACAAATTGATAGTTGCTCAACATTTGAAAAAAAAAAAAACTATTTAATAAAATATATTCTTTTTTAAGAATGACACTAAGTTGATGGCAGATTCATAAAAGAAACTGAATGAACTCTTAAACAAGATATTGATACAAAACAGGAAGCAAGGAAAAGCTTACAACTGTAAGAAAACAATGCATTGTCATCAGGAAAAGAGGTAGCCCTAGTTGTGACTTCCTGGGTATGATGATAAACTACATCTGGCAACAAGGCCTCTGATCGGGAGGTTTTCAGGATTGTGGAACCACCTCTTAATTGCTGTTGTTCCCAGGTCTACCTTGACCTAGAGTAGTAGCACCTGTTAGGGTCCAAACTATGGGCAAGTAGTTAACCCTCAAACTGGGGTCAAAACACTATGAAAGTATAAAAAAATATAAATGTTCCTCAAAACCTCCCAATCAGAGACCTTGCTGCTAGATGTAGTTTAACATCATACCCAGGACATAGTAAAGGCAAAGGAAGCAGTAATAAACATCAAGTAACGTACTTGATGCATTTGTGGGAATGGATGGCAAAAAAGGGAGAAAGAGGGATGGTAAACTGTAAAAAATTGCTTAAATCAAAAAAAGACAAGAATCTGTCAAGAGCAATGATCAAACACGTCTTGGCACATAAAAGATTAAGCATTTAGGATTAGTATACTTTTGTGTGACATTCGTAAAATAATTTATCAGTTGTTCCAGGACCATTTTTACTTTCACTACCATCATCACCAATTATGAGTTGTTTTGAATAAGTATTCAATTTATTGCTAGATTAGGAAACAAGTTTCTCATGAAATATCTCGTCAGCTGATCTCTTGTGGTTCAAAATCCACATAATTTAAAGTTATAAAATATATTTTGAGTGGGTAGCGTAACAAATATTGACACAGAAAATGGAATTGGATACGTGAGTTCAAATGCTAACCGAATCTCTGTTGTCTACTATTATACAAATACCCTTGAGAAAAAGATTACTCCATCTCTTCTGTTAGCTATACTTTAAATAGTAGAGTAGACTAGGCTCTTTAGCTGTGAGTGGCAATCAGTGTAGGAGAAAGAAAACTTAATGCTAAACCATGGGCAACTACTCCACTATCTTCCTTATAAATGCATCTGTGGAGATTCCTGAACATCTATATTCTGAAAGGACATGGCATCTTTTGTCTGTTTTTACTAAAATGGTAATGCCTAATGTGTTGTTCGTAATATATAATAGCTGGCTGCTCATGTTTGAGTATGTCTGTCTACTAGGGTGGACAGCCAGTAGCTGTTGCAGATGCCTGCTCAGGCACATTTGTGTTTGTTCAACACTCACAGAGCCCACCTATGGTTTTAAACTACAACTATGCTGAGTGTACCTTAATTACAGTTTTTGGGAGAGGGTGCATTACAGAGGAACCTCGGTTCTTGAATGTCTCACATGTCGAACAAATCAGTTTTCGAACAGAAAATTCGAGACAAAAATGCCTCACTTATTTGAACAAAATTTTGCTTCTTGAACAACATTGCCAAACTGAGTTAACCTGAACGGAATAATTTCTGAGTCGACTGCCATGTTGTATACATTCGTGTGTTGTGCTGTGCTTTTCTTTTCCAATTTTATTGTACTGTGACTTTTTTTCGCTACATTGATTCCTATTGGAAAAATAATTTTGGTGTTTCTGATGCTGCTAGTTATGGCTAGTTAGTACATGTACTTAAGAGGAACATACAAGAATTAATATTTTTCTCCTGACAATCTAATTTTACTTACATTAAGACTAATGTCTTGATCATTGTTATTATTATCACAACGTTTCAGCCATTATGCTCTCCAGCCTTCTTTAGGTGTTTATTCAAGGTAACTTTCAAACAACTGAAGAGGGCTAGAAGGCACAAGGGCCAAAATGTTGTGATAATAAAAATGAAGATAAGAACATTAGTCTGAATATAAATACAGAGGAACCTCGCTTGTCAAATGTCTCACATGTCAAACAAATCAGGTTTTGAACAGAAAATTTGAGATGAAAATGCCTCGGTTATCGAACAAGATTTTGGTTCTCAAACAACATAGCCGAACTGTGTTAACACGAACAGAATAATTTCTGAGTCGATCGCCATTTTGTATACATTCATGTGTTGGGCTGTGCTTTTCTTTTTCAATTTTATTGTACTGTGACTTTTTTTCACTACATTGATTCCTATTGGAAAAATAGTTTCGGTTTATGAATGGCCTTCAGGAACAAATTAAATTCGTGAACAGAGGTTCCACTGTATTTGGCACTATGAACAGTGGCAACAAGGCCACTATGTTCACACCTTCAGTCACGATGACTTGTGACTTCATGCTAGCACAACCATCAATGGCTCCCAATTAGTTCCATCTACCCATTGCACTCACAAGGCTTGGATCAACCTGTGGTATGGATTTTCAGGCACTTTCCAAAAGTGCTGCATGCTGGGATTGTCTTCCCAGGCTGATAACATCAAGAAGGCACCTTTGTGACAAACTGACTGAGGTGATATTCAAACCTGGGCCTCATGGTCAGAAAGCCAACATTCTAACCACTCAGCTGCATTCCCATGTTTTCTTTATATTTAAACTAAAGAACAGTATTATTTTTAATTTTAAATTCTATAAGCGACAGTTGATTAAAAAAAAAATAAAAAGAAGGAAAAACCTTTTAATCCAAGAGAACGCCAGACTCTTTGATGTAACTATACATAGAAGGAAGTTAATGATCACTCCACCTGATTCTTTATATTCCTGGCCCCTATTATTCTGTAGATAAGTTTGGTGCTGACTACAAGATGCCAAGTATGTTAAATTCCTTTGTTACTTTCTTGGCTTACTAATGAAGTAGGCAGCATTGCAAAGGCAAAGATGCCAGAAGCTGTAAATTTCTCTTTTGTAGCCATGCAAACAGTCAGAAGTTTGTATGCTCTATTCATCTTGATCATATTAAGATAACACAGCAACAATCGTAAAAGTACAGCTCGCTGCCACAGAAAAAGTAATCAATATCTACAAGCCTACATGTGCTTGCTGAAAAGGTGGGGAGGGCAAAGTATTTCCTTCTTGAACCTTCAGTGCTGGTTTGTTTTATAACATAGCATTAAAATCGGTTTGTACCTTGGATTTTTTTTTTTTATAATTTTATTCTTGTCGTTAAGCTCTAAACCCGATTTATTGTTTTAAAATGTCTTCACTGTTTTGTTTTTAATAGAAAATTCTTATTACCAGCAACTCTTTATATAGCTTAAACAAAAGAAGAAGAAAAGTGTTATATATTCCTATACATATGTAAAATCTGTGTGTATATGTAATGAAATCTTCTGTCCTCTTTGATATATGAGGGTCCAACAATTCAGCTCCTAGAACTGTATAGTTAGATTACTCTTAGATATGACTGAATGGACATCTTTTACATCGCTCCAAGAAAGCGATGTATTTTTAATCAAAAATAGGTGATAATTATCTATCTATCCACTTATGATTTTAATTTATTCATTTATTTATTATAATCTATTTCTGTCTATATCTCTAAGATGAGGTATTATGATTACTTGCATTATTTACATTATTTGGACTGTTATCCTCATCTTCATTGCCATATTCACAACGTTTCAGCTACACGCTCCGGCCTTCTTCAGGTGATTGGAATTTTGAACCAAACCCTTTATTTTGTCCGCCGAACTAGATTTTTCTAGTTCCACGTGTCATGCCTCTTCTAGATGTCTCAGTTATTTCCTTTTAACTCAACTCTCCAAGTTTTGGTTCATCACTGCTGTGGCCTGGTACTGAAATCTCAACTCTTTGGGTCTAGTCACTGGATCTAACCAACATCTTTAGGACATATTTTCGAATTTGCAGGAAAGGCATTTCAAGTATTAACATTTATTTCATTTTGTGTGTTTGTTTTTGTATTGCTTAACAGGATGTATGTTGCATTGTAATGGATAACAACTTGGAATGAGAAATCGGTGAGCCGAGTTCAAATTCCAGTCGTGGTTAGTTACATTCACTTACACGCAAATACCCTTGGGAAAAGTATGAATCCATCTCCTCTTCCCAACTGTGGGTTAAATAGTAGTACAGACTGGGTACTACAGCCTTAATTGGCAATCAGTATACCAATAAAGAAACAATAGCTTGCCATGGGAAAATCTTTTACCTAGCCAGTCCTGAATCAAAAGAGACATGATCACCCAAGCGTGTATCACGTACGGCACTTAACTGAATGAGCATTTAAACTGTTTTAGCAATAAAAATAATTAAAAAAATGGTTTTATATCTGGCGATTATTTTATATTATATATTTTTTATTAGTAATTTTCTATTATTTATCATTTAAATATATTTTATTATAATAGACGTAATTGGTATATTTGGTGATCTGTCTGTTCTGATGGCCAGTAAAAAAAAAAATGTTTGGTATATTAAGGGAGGGATAGTACCTCCAACAGAAGAACACTCTCATTTAGGAGTAGTTCCTTCATGCTGGTTCCCACCTGGTGCATAACTCTACCTGTGACTCTAAAGAGCTGCTTGTGTGCAACAGTACCCAAACTCTCAATAATGTTGAGTCCGTCAGAGCATGGACGTGATACATATATGACCTGGTAATCTGCTGCAGCTTGCAAGTTTCCAGTTGTAATGGTTCTGCTTACAATTGAATAAGGACTCCCCACGACAAGAGAGTGGGATTATCCTAGTACAATGTTTTGTTTTTCCCACTAAAAATTCTTCCTGCACCGGTTTGTTTTTGAAAATGAATCCAGATTTGCTGATGAATTGTAAGACATCCTTCTTCATAGCAAAGGTCAATCACGATGAATTTATTATAATAGTGACGGCTTGTTTGAAGAATTCACACTTTCCAGAAGAACTGAATACCAAAAACGGGTGCACATAATATGCAATGATATTCCCAAACAGGCCTCCTCAAGTTTTGAATTCAGAGTTGTCTTTCTCCTAGACTGATTGTCAAGCAAGGCTAAAAAGCCCAGTCTGCCTTACTATTTTACCCATAGCTGGTAGTAGAAGAGGAGGATTCATATCTTTCCCAAGGGTATTTGCATGGAAGTGAATGTAACAAAGTCCACTGTAATTTGAATTGATTTCTCATTCCGAGCCGCTATCCATTTCGCCAACTGCACATAATTTAATATTATTTTCTCTTGATTCTCTGCAATATTTTCCTACATTTGCTTAAACACACACAGATATGCATGCATATTTCATTAAAGATGACAGACAAGGTACTATGATTAAGCTTTTTATTTAATTTTTCTTGAGTTCAAACAAGTGTTTTCTTTTTTGGACACAGTGTGTGTAGAAACTGTCCAAATTTTCTATAATTCTGAGTGCTTTCAGCTATACTTTTAGCCACTATCAAGGATGATTTTATTTTCTCAATTTAATTGGGTGTGTGGTTTGTGTGTATGTTTTTAGTGTTATAGAGATGTTTTATTTTCCAAACACAGCACATTGTGGCTGTGTTTATAGTTAATATTATTGTGTATTGGCTTTTCTTTTTTTTTATTGTTAAGGCTTCCATTATTTTTAATCCTTTTTTTTTTTTTGTTTTTACATGTGGATGAAGTTATTATGTTTGTATTTCCTATTAGTATGTTTTGGATGGAGTCTGGTAAGTTTGTGTGTGTGTGTTTAAATGGATTCTAATAGAGCTGTGGTCAGATAGGTGTAACATAAGGCGTCTGGATAGGTATGTAGTTGTGTGACCAATGTAATTATTTATGAATTTGGTTATTTTTGAGGATAAGGTTAGCTGTTTTAAATTTTTTGTAGTAAATAATTAATTTGATTTTTTTATTCGGGTCACTTGGAGTAGTGTATTTTTTTATATTTCTAAGTGAAGATTCATCTTGTTTATAGTTGATGTGCATTTGGTTTTTCTAGAAAATATTTGTTATTTTTTACTGTGTGCTCACTATTGTTGTTATTTAGTTTAGAGAGAAATAGTCTAATTTGGTTGTGTGTGTGTGTGTGTGTGTGTATATATATATATATATATATATATATATATTTCAGTATTCAGATGTGTGTTTTATTCAAGTAACATACTTTCGACCTGGTGCCACACTTAATTTTTTTTTTTTTTTAAAAAGATCATCAATTCTTATGGCATTTGACAGAAGAGATTTGGAACAGTTTTGTTAAAAACTCACCCCACACCCATTCATCCAACAAGATATCTTCCTCTCCCTTCTCTTCATTTTTACCTGTTTTTCTCATTTATTGCTTCCTACTACCACAAAATTTTCTTTTCTTTCTTTCTTGTCTGTCTTCTTTAGTTTTTTTTAAATCAATTTATTTCCTGTGTTTGGTGCATTTAAACCAGTCTGGAGACGCAGTGTAAACCAACTCTTGAAATAAATTTAAGTTTATAACTGAAAAATTCAAATGCAAGGTTTTTCTTTGAAATTTTTCTTAATTATATTGCTCTGTATGATTTGTTATTATTCTCATCCATTGAGCTCTCGACAAGGAGTTTTTACTTGGATATTCATTTCTTAGGAACACCTCAGGATTATCCACATAATATATATAGTCTTAAAGTGTGCTATATTTATGGGATAAAGTGCTCAATATCAGAGATAGAGCGTGTGTAAATATAAAAGTGAACATAGAAGTCAACACTTAGAGACGACAGTCTGTTTCATGCTAGATTAAATTGTCTGGTGGCCTGACGATTGCATCTAGCATGAAATAGACTGTCGCCTCTAAGTGTTGACTTCTATGTACACTTTTATATTTATATATTTATATATATATATATATATATATTTATATATATATATATATATTTTTTTATATATATATATATATATATATATATTTTTATATATATATATATAGCAAAAAAGCAAAAATTACCTCAACATGGGGATAGTCTATTTCAAGTTGGTCAGTACGCAGCTATCATCAGCCCCTAAGTGTCTGTATTGAAGCATTGTTTTAAATTTATTTTCAACGTCAGTCCTACTCTGGTAAGCTTAAATCCCCCATCACTTATTAATAATATTAGACCCTTGTAGTATAAAAACTATTTGCTGTGAATCCCAGGAAAACACAATTGGTGCTTGTATAGGAAACGCAACATAGTAGGAACCGATATTTAGCTACAAACAACAAAAGACTCTAGCCATAGATAAACTCCAACCCCAGACTACTTTCCCGGAATAAGATACCTTATGCCCTCGACCAGTCGCTAACACAAGCCCCTTCTCATTAACAAGGCATCTACCAGAGGAGGGCTGATATTGAAAATAAATTTAAAACAATGCTTCAAGACAGACACTTAGGGGCTGATGATAGCTGTGTACAGACCAGCTTGAATTAGACTATCCCCATGTTGAGGTAATTTTTGTTTTGCTGTAAAAATATACATATGCTCTGTTATAATAATAAATACATTGAGCTCTCTGTAGATCAGTTTTAATAATTAATATTACTAGGATCCACCCTGATTATATACCAACAGATTGAATACCTGTATTAGATATATATATATATATATATATATATATATATATATATATATATATATATATATATATATATATATATATTTTTGCAACGGTACAGAAGCGTATCAAGGCATAAAAAACAAATTTTTTATTAAAGGCCATGATAGATTTAAAATAAAAACACCAGTCGACCGGTTTTGCCCCCCCCCCCTCTCGTCAGAACTGTTAACGGGGAATAGAAATTATGAAGAAAATATCTGTCATGGATGAATGGGCAGGGAAGAAAGAGATAAATAAAAAAAGAAAAAATACGTATGGGTTGTCGATTGCAGATCATTTAATACATAATCTTACTTGTGCGTTGGATTTCAGTGCGACCTGGTTTTCTGTTTTGGCCAGGGCACACTCAGTATTCCATCTCAGGGTGTTGAAGACTTTGTACATCAGGTCCAGGCAACCGTCTCTTTGCAAACAAAGGGACTGTTTACTTGGGCTTGCTGTGCTGGGTCTCTAGCATCTTTTGTGGTATTACTTTGTTTATATACACTTTTTTCTTTTTTTTCTTTTTTATTTATCTCTTTCTTCCCTGCCCATTCATTCATGTCATCCATAACAGATATTTTCTTCATAATTTCTATTCGCCGTTAAGTTCTGATAAGAGGGGACGAAACCGGTTAATTGGTGTTTTTATTTTAAATCTATCATGGCCTTTAATAAAAAAATTGTTTTTTATGCCTTGATATATATATATATATATATATATATATATAAATGAGAATATGTCAGAATGATAACTATATGACAGTTTGAAAAATTAAGAATGTCTACTTTGACATATTTTGCCAATGAATTAGTTCCATCAGAAACATTTTAATTTGACAAGGACAAAATCAGTAGTAGTGTGATGGAACATGTTTTATATAGAAATTAGATTTTAACTAATTTCAACTTCAGTTTTATCTTGATTTTCTTATCTCTTTTTCTGATGACACCAGTTTATCAGCAGAACATTTCAGTTGAAATTTTACAAATTGTCTTAGATACTGTGTTTCTGTTTATCATCCTTATTCTTTGAAATATTTCAATTGGTGCCCCAAAACTTTGTGTATTTAAAGATTATTGCATATATGAAAAGTATTTAAACAAACATTAGCATATTTTTTAAGTTATTGGGAAGTACAGGTGGCATAACACTTTTCTGTATAGCAAATGGAATCAATAGGCCATGTTCAAATCCAAGCTGAGATTGTTATATATACTTAACACTCTTGGTAAAATCAGGAATCAGTCTCTTCTCAACTCCCTCTTGTCTATGGCTAAAATAGTAGGAGTGGTCAGAGAAAGACAGTTCTGTAATTGAAAAACATGGTGATGGCCACAGCCCCCCAACATTTATACACACACCCTCTTTATTACTTTTTGTTTTGTTTTTTGTTTTCAATATAATTTAGATAATGGTGATATACCATTTTGATATCTATTTGACATATATCTGTGAATAACTGAAAAAAGTTTATATTTATTTTTCTCCAAATTTAAAGTGACTTTTCCTCTTTAAAAATATTTAATCCCCAAAAACATCACTTTTTAGAAATGACTGTGTAAATATTTGATTCTCTTCACCATTGACTCTTGTATCTGAAACAGTAACATCAGTTGCTTCAGTAAAATGTGTTTCTCAAGGTAAAAGGAATACAAGTTCAAGACGGACCAACACATTATTCATTATTTCTGTTCTTTCTTATTTACTAATACACATAAAATGACAGTTTGGGTAGTTGCAATAAAAAGCAACTAAAATTAAGTTGGAAGATGATGTAATGGAATAACCTGTCACCCTCATGAGTCACTTGTAGTGTAAATAAAGCAGATGAAATTAAAATGGTAGAAATACTAGTGAAAAATTGACACTAGCTGACAATATGTCGTCTAATAAGGTTTCAAGATAATCTTGACAATTTACTCTTGCCTTGAATGGCAATTCTGATTGGTTCAATATGGTCAAATTGGCACCTGATCTCACCAATGACCTTTATTCTTTTAAATGGGGTGAGATATTACTTGTTAAACCTCCTCAATGAAACTGCTTTGTCTTAGAGAATATTTTTGCTTTCCATCATCATTCCTGATGCTGACCTCCTGGAGTGTGATTCATTAACCCTTCTAGAGCTAGCATTTTTCACTGACATGAAGTCGAATGATTATATTGAATCAATGGCAAGGTCTGCTTCTAGGAAAATTAGTTCAATATACGAGGCTAAACAATTTTTCTCACTAGAATCTTACATCTTTTATAAGTTTACCATTCATCCATTCATTGAATATTGCTCCCACATCTAGTGCTTCTGTTATGTATCTGGAGATTCTTAATAAAATCCCAAGTAAAATCTGTAATGTTATTGTTTCTGACCTGACATCTCGGCATCAGTCACTTTCCCACCATCATAACATAGCTTTTCTGTGCTTTTTTTATAAATATTTTTATGGTGATTGTTCTGATGAGCTTTCCTCTTTGGTATAAATTGTATTCATTGTAAATGTTCATTCGATTTCATTTTTAAATGATGTTGTTTTTATCTCCCCCCCCCCCCAAACAAATTGTACATATGGGAACTAGCTAAGATTACATGGAGACTTTGGGGTATTATGGTGACTGTAGTAAGAATGTGTTGTTTTGGCGTAAGGAATACTATAGTATGTTTGGGTCTGTAATCATGGTTAGCTAAGTTTAAGATAAAACAGATTTAAGACCAACCTTCCCCTATCCCCACTTTCGACCTTGTGCCACATTTTTGTATTTTTCAAAATATTGCTTTCTTCTTTGGTATCTAGACTTTATGAATTTAAGAGCAGTACTGGATTGGCAGCTAGGTCTCATCATTTTACAGTTTGAAGTGGCTAGATGTAACCATAAGTTCTTTGCTAATAGTTTCTTCTCTTGCACTTCTAACTCTTTCTGCTTCTTGCTTTCCAATCAACTTTGATCTTCAAAATTTTAAATGCATCATCTGTTTCCTTAAACCCTGTTCATTTATTGTCCTCTCTTTTTAATGTTTTTTTTTCTCCAGATTCTTTCACACTCAATAACCCCTTACATCTTTGCCTTACTTGGAGTGAAATGATTAAAAAAAAAAAGAAGAAAATTACTTGTAGTGTAAATGGAGGAAATGAAATTAAGTTGACAGAAATAATAATCCAAAATTAATAGTGGCTGATATTGCTTTATCTCACAATACTAATTCAAGTTAACATTATAAAAATGACTATTTTATATTTTGTGTTATTTTCTTTACTTTTTTGTATGAAGGTTTTGACATTTGTTTGATAAAAATTGTGATATCAGTTACATAATTAAAATACTTTTTCTTAATCATGTGCTTGTAAATTAATTCAATTAATAAGGAGAAAGATATTTTGTTCAACCAGTGAGTTGTCTTGTTAAACTTTGGAAATAGTCTCTCTCGCCATTACTCTCTATCTGTTGCTCTTTCTCTTTCTATCTCTCTCTATATATATATATTCTCTCTCTCTCTCTCTATATATATATATAATGGATTCTCCTGTCAGATCAACATATGAAAGCTCAACAGTCTTTTTAGTTCATTTTTTTATGTTTATGCCTTAAATGGCACTTCAGCTGCCAATTTACTGATCAAGCCACATTTAGCACAGATTACAGGATTTTGAGTGAAGCCGGTTGGATGGTTTGATCGTATCTGGGTGTTAGATCTTAAATCGCAAAGACTGTATTTCAGTTTATTTTCATATCTTTTGTCGTGGTCTGCATACATTATGGGCATCATCCTGAAGCTGACTCAACCCAAGGAATTTTTACCAGGAAAGAAAAATAACTTTTTACCCTTCTCTTGGACATATATGTACTTATTTGGAAAAGGGTAGCAGAAAAATTCTGTCTGATGTTCTTCTTCCTTGTACACTTCAAATGATCTAACTTTTAGGTACAGCCTTGTGTATGCATCTGTACATTTATAAATTCTTAGTAAAACATTTAGCCAAATATAAAGAATGAGAAGATTGTTATAAAAATCTTTTAAATGGAAAGTGCCAACCAAACTTCAATATTTATAATCCTTTTATCTGGACTGTAACATCTGCCTTTGGCACTGGTGGGAATAAGTAACTGTTTCTATTTATAAATGCAGAGATATATTAATTTTGGATTGATACATGGCGGGGACAGCATCTTAAGTAAGTCTGAGCTGTTTATTAAAAGATCTTTTATATGCCTAGAGAGGAAATGGTTTTCGATAGCCTTTCTTTGGTTCACCACCAAAGTTTCCTCTTTTTGGATCTGTTAAGATCTTAAGATCTCTATCTCTAGAAAAATGCATTTTCTCTCTAACTTTACATAATGTAAGATTAGAATATTCATAGAATAAACCGTACTGATTCCCTCAGAATTGTTTTGTGGTCAAGAGAGTTGTTCTTTCTCTTACGTTGCTGGATATCTATGACTCTGCAGAAGTGATCAGTCTGGCAATTGCAATCACTCTTACTCGACAGTTATGATTGATTTGGTAATTGCAGCTGGTTCATTCTCACTCAGTGATTGTGAGCACACCAGTGATTGCAGCCACTCTCACTCACTAGTTGTGATCACATGAGCAATTGCAGCCACTCTCACTCACTAGTTGTGATCGTACCAACAATTGCAGCCATTCTCACTTGGTAGTTGTAGTCAGTCATGCAATCACAGACATTCTTATTCATCAGTCCAGATCAATCCAACAGTTGGTGCTTGGTTTAAGGCAAATTTATTTCTTGTTTGAATTAAATTTCTATGACTTATGACGAGGTCTGCTTGCCTGAAATTCACTCTTAGATGTTGTGGCCCCACAATCTCATACTCTACCTCTGATATTTCCATCTGATAAACAATAAGTCCACCAACTTCAAAATATAAACTCATCTGAAGGTTTTATTATTCTTATTGTGCTAGATGATGCATACTATAAAATGAGTCATTGAAAGTAAACTAGATTAAACTAAGAGAAATAAAGAATACTATAAATTGAAATATTTTATGAAACTAATAGTGTTTTTTTTTTAGAATATCTTTAAGATGTTGTTCGTTTATAATAGACTAATGGATATTCTTTTGTAAACACTTCAGTATTCATTTGATAGAAACAATTTTTTTCTTTTGTTCATTAATGAACTATTGTTTTCCTGATTCATTCTCTTGATGGGAATCCAACAATATTAGTAATTTAATAATCATATGAAAGAGCATTGCTTTCAATAGGATTTTAAAGTAATTGATGTCCGTGATGTGTAACATTAGCATTGTATACGTGTGTTTGGGTGTGTTAAAAAAGAAAACGTTTCCCACTTTTATTTTGTATTTGAATTTAACAACTTGTTCTATTTTCAATATTGACAATTTTCAGTTTTCAGTCATGTTAGAGTATGAAAACTTTCATCTCAACATGATAATTTTTGTCTTTCAAAGTTGTATACTATAAAAGGAGTACATTTATTGTTTTCAATATTATGTCAGGTTTTCAGAGTGTAAACTACATTATCTGTAAATTAGTTGATAAAAGAATGAGAATGAATTCTCCTGCTTCAGCAAAGTCTTTGTTGATCTCCCGCTTCAGCAAAGCCTTTGTTGATCTCCCGCTTCAGCAAAGCCTTTGTTGATCTCCCGCTTCAGCAAAGCCTTTGTTGATCTCCCGCTTCAGCAAAGCCTTTGTTGATCTCCCGCTTCAGCAAAGCCTTTGTTGATCTCCCGCTTGAGCAAAGCCTTTGTTGATCTCCCGCTTGAGCAAAGTCTTTGTTGATCTCCCGCTTGAGCAAAGTCTTTGTTGATCTCCCGCTTGAGCAAAGTCTTTGTTGATCTCCCGCTTGAGCAAAGTCTTTGTTGATCTCCCGCTTGAGCAAAGTCTTTGTTGATCTCCCGCTTGAGCAAAGTCTTTGTTGATCTCCCGCTTGAGCAAAGTCTTTGTTGATCTCCCGCTTGAGCAAAGTCTTTGTTGATCTCCCGCTTGAGCAAAGTCTTTGTTGATCTCTCGCTTCAGCAATTTCTCTGTCAGTTTCCCACTTCAGCAAAATCTCTGTTGGCCTTCACTTCAGCAAAATCTGTCAGTCTCCTTCTCCAGCAAAATTTCTCTGTTGGCCTCCCGCTCCAGCAAAGTCTTCCTTTCATGTTGTGCCAATATTGTTTGATAAATTCACTTCTGCACAGATTTTAAATCGGCAAATTATAGCATACATATCACTAACATTTTTTTAAAATCCTTTCAGATTTTTTTCTCCTTAGCATAATATGATCTGTATTAGAATTTCTATGAAAATAGTACTGTTGAAAAAAGTTTCTTCTGCAGACTTCAGCAAAAATAATTAAAAAAAATGTTTAGCTGCTAGATTACTCTACTGTAAACAGTTTAAAAACTGATGGTATAACAATTTTAAAAAGTGTATACCAAATAAACAAATATATATATTAAACAGCTACCAATGTTAAAGTAACAACCATTCTTCTGACAATAACAGAAAAGGTTTTGAGACAGCAAAACCCAGTTCATCTATAAAACCCAGCCCAATTGTAAAGGTCTATTTGTAGAGGTGAAATGGCAAGGTACATAATTCAACATTTAATTAATATGAAATTCAATAACTTTTCAACTTTTATCAATAGTGAGCAGTGCTTCCTAAATTTATTTTTTACACATGGCACCCTTTACAATATATAAAAATATTTTGGCACACTTTGTACATAAAATGTGGACAACTACAAAACTGTGTACCCGTTACACTGCAGGCCCTCAACTATTATTATTCATGTGCTTTTTACCCACACTCCAACCTAACATCACTGTAAGTGAAACCAAGTGTTTTCAGTTATAGCTGATGCTTATATATGAACTTTATTCTAAATTTCAATTTACATTTTTTATATGTTGCGTACCTATGTTTTATAGATTATGCAAATGCATTTGATAAAGTACATAATAAAGAACTGTTTGAACTGTGTAGACTTGATTTATTTAGGAAAGACTTTTTTAACAACGATATTCATGCTGTACAAGGCCCAAGAGCCACTCGAGTTAGAGGGTAACGTAAGGAAAAGATTTTAGAAGGAATCAGAAATCCAATCCTAACCAGGTAACAGGGATAAACATCTACTCCTGTTCAAAAGATGGTTAGGAGTGTGAACTGGATAATAGGCAAATCTATCTTCTACTATTGAGAAAAGAAAAAGTAATTCAACAGTAAACGCAAGTTTAAAAAAAAAAATAATTGAACTACTATGTATGCTTGATATTAGAATAATCCAGAACTTAAACTGGGAGCAAACTGCCTGCATAAGGATAGAAAATGAATTCAGTAAATACACAAAAATAGAAAGTGGCATAAGACAAAGATGAGTCTTCTCACCAGACTTATACAAACTTTACAGAAAACCAATCCTGAGAGAATTAGATGTCCTACAAGGATTCATTATCAGTGGACTCAATCTTAACATAAGATATGCAGCTGGCACAGTGTTTCTGGCAGAAATGTAAAGGAAAGCAAGAAGAAAGGACTAAACATCAACTGTAAGAAGGCAGAATGTTTGCTTGTCCGCAAGAGGAACAGTCCAAGATGCAAACTATGAACTGGAGATCAAACATGCATTGGAATAGTGAAAATTGCTTTCCAGAAGCTCAGCAAATGTATCAAAAAATGGTAAAATTTTGTTAGAAAGAAAGAAAAGATTACTTGTTATGTACTATCAGTCCTCCTAGATAACAGCGAATGCTGGACAATCTCCTCACAGAAGAGACTTGAGGCAACAGAAATGTGATTCTACAGAAAGACGCTGACTGAACATGTGAGCAATGACAAAGTTTTAGAAAAAATGGAAACTACTAATGATGAATTATTTTTTTAATTTTAAAACTATGTATCAGTTAATTACGAAACACTTTGGTGTAAATATAATTTTATTTTTAGCTCTCAGTTTAATGTGAAATTTGTGTTCATAACTTTCATTATTTCTTTTTTTTTTTTCTTTTTTATCAAAAAAGCAGAAGTTGAATAACAATGACTATAATTTAATTTAGCTAAGTTGTTCATTTAAATAAAAACTTCTCACTACATTTCCATTTTTCTCAATCTAGAATTATCAAAATTATATCTAAAATGTCTAATCTTATTGTAATCTTTAAAATATTGACTTTCCTGGAATTTTTTTTTTAATTGGAATTATCCCCATGCAAGGCAGTAAAGCCACTAAGGCACAAGGGGTTACAGGGTGTGGAAGAATTAGGAACAGAAACAATATAATGTGCATGAAGAGCTAAAAGTAATCAGGAGAGCAGTAGATTGACACTGAATTTAAATTTTTGCAGATTGAAGTTGGCTGGAAAGCATGGAGCTAGAAGGGAGTTCCACTAGTGCAAAGTTCAAGAAAAGAAATGTTCGCATAGAATTTATGGTTGCATCTAGCCAACTCAACTGTAAATTGATGAGATCTTGATGCCAGTCTAGTACTGTGCTTAAATTCTAAAAGTCTAGGTACCATAGTGAAGAGTGATATTTATTTGTAATTTATTTACAAAATGTGGCACAAGGCCGAAGGGGGGATTGGGGAAAAAGGACGGTCTTCATCTGTCTTAACTTTAAACTTAGCTAGCCACAAACACTGACCCAAACATACCACAATATTCCTAACACCAAAACATCGCATTCTTATTTACCTTTCTTACTACAGTCGCCATAATACCTCATTGTCTCTATGAAAAACCTAACTAGTCTCCATATGTACAATTCATTGTCTGCAGGGGGAGGGGGGAAATAAAACAACAATTTAAAAACTGGCCCCAATGAAGTTTTACAATATGAAAACAAAACAAAAAAAAATCAGTGAAGAGCTCATCCAAACAATTACCATGAAAGTATTTATAGAAAAGGAACGGAGAGGCACCCTTACATCTGAGAAAGTGACTGAAGCTGAGCTGCCAAATCAGGACCAATAATATTGCTGATTCTTCTTTGTATTTTATCAATGAGCTCAAGGTAAATAGCAGGGGTGCCAGACCATATGTGGCAGCAATATTCTAAGCCTGGGTGAATGGTAGACTTATAGATATGTAAGATAGATTCTGGAGAGATAATCACCTAGCATGACACAGTGAACCAAATTTCTTGGCAGCTGATCTAGCAATGGATTCAGTATAATCTTTCGACTTCATCAAAGCTGATGGAAGTCAGCGAGGGGTCTCCCAGATGATTAATGGAAAGAAGTTTAGTTTTAGAGGTGTTAAAATTAACAAGCCATCTTTTGCCCCAGTTAACAAGAGAATCCATTATCATTATCTGTTTTCTCAGTGCTAAGTTCTGTCTTCTATAGACAAAAAAGAATCTTTCCATAGATTCCATTCTCTCTATAACTGACAAGGAATACAACATTTAATCTGAATGAAGGTTCTATAAGAATAAATGTTTTATTAGTTTTCTAAGTTTATTGGTTGATTTTATTTAGAGGCATGTCAACACCTCTATGGGTTATTTAACCCCAAAATCTACATATGTTGTACACAATTTTATGGGTTCAACTAAACATATATATATTTTGAATGCATTTGTATGTCTACATATACAGATACAATGTATTGTTGGTAATTTTACTATATCTACTATAAAATGTACTGTTGGTCATTTTGCTTGAAAAATACATTGTTAATTTTACTATAAATAATTGTTGCTGGTAAGTTAACAGTAAATACATGTTGCTGTTAAGTTTACTATAAACAGGTATTGTTGGTAATTCTTTTTATATAAAAATGTATCTGCTATTTTTTTTTTATTATTAAAATGCATTTTTTACAATTTCATTATGCTTTGTTTTTGTAATTGTCTATATTTTTTTTGGATGAGGGCTTTTCACTATGGATTTCGTTAATCGGACTGACTTCCTCATCTTGGTTGCTTTCCTCACAACGTTTCGGCCGTCTGATCCTCCGGCCTTCTTCAGGTGCATCTCGAACTCGGGAACCGTCGGTCTGGAGTTTCGAACCCAACCCTTTATTGGTACGGGGGTACCATGTTCTCGTTCCATTAAGGCCATCGCTGCTGCTACTAAGATGAGGAAGTCAGTCCGATTAACGAAATCCATAGTGAAAACCCCTCATCCAAAAAAAATATAGACAATTACTATCCAATCGGTACGGACCCGACATTAGGAATGAATGGCGAGAACTGAACACGATTTGGGCACCCCTAATTGTAAGAGAGAACCTAGAATAACAACTTAGGTTTAATATACCAAAAAATTCATACACGATCGTCCCAGTGACACATGGCCGAGGCGACTAGGATGTTGGAACAGTGATTGCAAGTTCTCCCGATGTTCTGAGCTCAATCCCGAGCAAAGACAGTGGCAGCGACAAACAAGAGCGGTGACAACGATAATAGAAGCAACAGCTGCAGCAACGATGGCGTCAAGCAGTAGTAGCAGCAGCGATGGCCTTAATGGAACGAGAACATGGTACCCCCGTACCAATAAAGGGTTGGGTTCGAAACTCCAGACCGACGGTTCCCGAGTTCGAGATGCACCTGAAGAAGGCCGGAGGATCAGACGGCCGAAACGTTGTGAGGAAAGCAACCAAGATGAGGAAGTCAGTCCGATTAACGAAATCCATAGTGCTTTGTTTTTGTTCGGGGGTTCACTATTTGGCCATAGCTGGGACCCTAACAGGTGCTACCACCACCTAGGTCAGGATGGACCTGGGAACAACAGCAAATAGAGATTGTTCCACATTCCTCAAAACTGCCAATCTCCAAAATCTTGCTGCTGGATGTAGTTTATTGTCATACCCAGGGCTAAGTTTTACTAAGCAGCTGAAGAGTCAAATCAGACTTAAGTTCATTTTTTAGAAAATCAGAATGAATTGTTTGCATTTTCATCACTGTCTATCTTTTACTTTTTTTATTATCTATACTATTTCTTTTTTTAAGAGCTGCAGTATAATTTATTGAAGATGAGGATTCAGTTTGTTGGCATAAGTTTTAGTGTTTTTCTTTGCGCCAACAGCATTGGTTTGGGTCATCTAATCTTGGAGATAATGTAGGTTTGATGTTGCAAAGGTAAAAGTAGTTTCATTAGAATCATTCAGAATGAAATTGAATGTGAATTGAAAGGCAGATACATTTACCTTAAGAGGCAGGAGTTGCCAATAATTCCCAGAGGGTTGGAAGAAAGTGCTCCAAAGATGATGCCGATTTGTTTGGCCAAGGGCCAGAATCAGTTGTTGCCAAAGCGCACTCTTTATTTTTGGAATACCAGCAGATAATAATAGTTTGTTTGTTCTTCGATGGTTAAGCATGTGAAGGAATCAGTCAGTGAGAAGAGAGATAAAATTTATCTTATTAAAGGCATAAAGTAGGTTTTCAGAACCAGGATTTTTTTTCTTTATATTTCTAAATGTTTAAAACGGCTTTCATCTATACTAAGATGACGTAATTTCAAATCTAAATTGTTTGTCCATTTAAACTACTGTACTATACTTATTAGAAAACATATTCAGTTTAAATACAGGAGTCATAAAAGTGATTCAAAAAGGTTGTAGACAGAGAAAAATTAGCCTTCACAACGCAAATATCCATTTTAGTTTCATTCAAATTGTAACTATGTATATTTGTAAAAAAAAAATATTTTTACATAATGTAAGAAAAAAACTTTAAAATCTGTATTAGACTTTGTAAAGTCTAATAAAATCTTGTAATTTATTTTATTTTTAAGGTTTAAAATTTTTTTTTTTGTTTGATTTATTTGCTCAAACCAGGTTATTTGGTATTCAGACTGATTGGGAGAGGAATGTATATTCCAATTTATTTCAAACTCAGTCAAATAGTTTATGTATATTTGTACATACATTAAATGACTCATGCGCATATAAGTCACTCACACACAACGTATAAACAGGTATTGTTGGTAATTCTTTTTATATAAAAATGTATTTCTGCTATTTTTTTTACTATTAAAATGCATTTTTTACAATTTCATTATGCTTTGTTTTTGTTTGGGGGTTCACTATTTGGCCATAGCTGGGACCCTAACAGGTGCTACCACCACCTAGGTCAGGATAGACCTGGGAACAACAGCAAATAGAGATTGTTCCACATTCCTCAAAACTGCCAATCTCCCAATCTTGCTGCTGGATGTAGTTTATTGTCATACCCAGGGCTACGTTTTACTAAGCAGCTGAAAAGTCAAATGAAACTTATTTTCTTTTTTTAGAAAATCAGAATGAAATGTTTGCATTTTCATCACTGCCTATCTTTTACTTTTTTTTATTATCTATACTATTTCTTTTTTTAAGACATGCAGTATAATTTATTGCAAAAGAAGGATTCAGTTTGTTGGCATAATGTACATTATGTAGACTGCATGCAAAATTATATGCAAACAATGTGATAGAAAATCAGCACTTTTATAATACTAGAATTCTGATATCCTCACAGTATTTAGTATTATTGAAGTTATCACTAACATTTTTTGTTGAGATTTACAAACTCTACATTACATTAAATTTTGCAAACTAATTGATGAAATTGCTGATTTGTTCGGAAAAATATTTTGACAAAAACCTTACTTAACAGTTTAATAACTTCTTTAATTTCATTTTATCGAACTTCATGGTAATTTTTTTTTTTTTTTTAACAGCAAAGAATAAATTCTTAGGATTTCTTACTCTTGAGCATGCGACATACAATTGGCCATGCATAAATATATCTTTCTGGGGCCAAATTCCAACTTTTTGAAGCATTTGTCCATGTGATTTGTTTATAGTTCTTGCAAACACAGTGTGAACTGGAAACTGGATTCTAGTATATAAAAACTTAAACTAGTGGGAGCATTTTGTATGTTAGATAATAAAACTTTTAATTTTTCAAAAAAAATTGAATGAAAATTTAATGTACTAAGCTATGCAACCTAGCAAAACCAACTGTACTCTGTTCCCCTTACCTGTTTGCACTTCTCCCCAGAATTTGGTCAATCTATGGCTATTTGAGAACCTGTGATGGACGGATGGACGAACAGGTGTCACAGAATTTTACATATGGATTTTCTTCTTTTTTTTGCATAATTCAAATTTTTAAAGAAATATTGAAAATTATTGTGTATTGTATTATTTTTAAAGGTCAAAGTTACCATCAATTTCTTTAAATGTTTAAAGAAATATTAAATGCTGTCTTCATTTTGCAAATAACTGAAGATAATAAGAGATTCTGCTTGGTTTTGTAGTGTTCACATCATTTACGCATGAACTATTGTCCTCGGCTTTGTTGTTATCATCACAATGTCAAGAAATTGGACAATGTTAAACTGAATAGAGCTGTAAGGTTTATCTGATTGAAAACATTTACATGTTTTTGAAGATAAGCCATTTTTATATTTGGAAATGTTTAAAAGATTTTTTCTGCAATACTTTTTTTATAATAATTCAAGATAATGTTTAAACAAACATAAAATATTTATTAGGAGTATGAGTTTGGTGTGACAATAATTGTATTTATCTAACCATCTAGGATAAAACTTATTAATTGAAATCAGAATACATTGGAATATATATTTTATAATAAGGATATGTACATAAAAATTCACCTTGTGTGGCATTCCAGATGTCAATGTATTTTGATTTTCTAATTTGGTATTAATGTTGAACGATCAACATTTAGTTTTTCAGCAACTTTTCTCATTGTTTTGTGTGAGTCTCTTTCAATAATGGTTATCGATTGTCATCAATTTACAGATGGATGTCCATGACCATCCTCTTCTTCCAAACTCATCTCCGTTAGAAATTTTTCAAACCAATGTTGAGCTATATATTTATTAAGTCCTCTGGTCAAATACTTAATTGATTATAGTGAGCAGTTTCTGCTGGTTTGTCTTGTTTATGAGCTTGTATATTAAAATCCGTCAATTTGTATGTGTTTTCAAGATGTGTTTACAAAACGTACTTCTCTGTTTTCAATGCTATATATTACAGATGACTATTTGTAAAATAATTGATTCCCTATCTCATAATTTTTTGTTAAAAAATAATGAAGGTTTTAATTCAGTTTAATTTTTTAAATTTCCCAACAAACACAAAATTTCTTTAATTGTATATAAGTCTACAGTCACTGTCTCACAGACGTTCCATGGTTTCCCCTCTGTCTTTTTACAAGTATTTTCATGGCAACTGCTCTGACAAGCTACTTTCACTGGTTCCCAAACTGTATGAATTTAAGCGTTTCTACTTGGTTGACATCTTGGTCCCACCCTTTCACTGTTGAAATGGTTAAATGTAGCCGTCTCTTTTACTCCAAGAGCTTCTTGTACTTCCCGTCAGTGGAACTCCCTTCCTCTTAATTGCTTCTCTGATAGCTATAATCTTCTAATATTCAAATGTAATGTCAATCAGCATCTTCTGACGCCTTGTTCCTGATCCCCGTCTTTCTCTATATCCTTTCCTCAAACACCCTCTTTACTCTTGCTCCCACTCTCTGTAACCCATTGCATGCTAGTGGCACTCCTGCCTTGCTTGGGGTGATATGCTTTAAAAAGAAAAAAGTATAGTAGTACCATGACTTTCTAAAACTCATTTTTGTTTATTTGTAAGTTTGTATGTTATGCTATAGCTGTAAACTTTTAAATGCATTAAAAATGTACACGAGTAACATTCAATAACATCATTACTAAATTGAAAAATAAAGTTTCTGCGGTATTTTGATTTTTTTTACCCTTATTGCGTATACAATAAAATCAAATTTTCAGTTTGAGGGTGACTTTTTCCAGAACGAAAACAAAATGCTTTTTTCATTACTTTCGAACAAAAGTTCATCAATTTATGACTTTCGTAATCCGTCACATGTTCATAATACAAGTAATAACAGAAAGACTTCAGTGTAAAATAATAAAGTTTTTAATTACCAAACGCAATTAAAGTACATTAACAACAAAGAAGTAAAGAGTCAATGGAAAGATTATTGATTACTTATCAGTTAATAAACGATTGCATAGAACTGCTAAGAAAAGTACTAATTCATCTTGACACACATGACACTTTACTTTAACATCCGGGTTAACACAATAGTCAAATACATAATAGTCACCACTAGTCAGTGACATGATATTTCTATTTATAGTAAATGGCAGTCTACATTTCCATTGTCTAGAGGTTCATGTTCAAACTACAGTGTCAGCAGTGGCATTTTTCATTCATATATGACAATGACACAGGAACATAGGATTACCAAAATGGTATAACCCTAATATATATGTTTTAAAGACATCAAGAAATGTTGTCCCTAATGTTTGTGTTATAAATAATATAAACAAAAAGTAAATATAATTTGCTCTTGGTTTTCTTCCATCTTTATTTTAACAGCCTAAAATAAACAATTTAAACAAAACAATACTCCTACTGCTGGGAATGTATTTATACACCTTTACAAACCTTACATTGTCTGTCAACATATATTTATATGTGTATATGTTTTCAAGACACCATGAGATATTGGCTCCTAGTGTTTGCATTATAAACTAATAAATGCTTAGTGCTATTTTCAAACCTGTATAAACATATAGTAGCATATACTACCTGTTTTATAATGTTTTTTTATTGCATTGCGTGTTGGTGTCATTTAGCTTCCTCAGTACTGCAGAATATCCTATCAAAACTAAAATGGCAGCACCCATGAGAAATTACCATCAGCATCTTTATAATCCATTATTTCCAATAAATGGTAATTTCCTACTTTTCTCAGAATGGGCCAGCACAGCCAGGTTAAAATGCTATAACAATGTAGAGGGAAAGTGTTAATATAAATCAATGGATTGAAATTTGTGCTGTAAAATGATACTCTCAGTCCTCACCTGCATAGCCAACAAAAGTAAATTATTTTTCTGTCAAGACTTTTTTTCTCCACCAAAATATCACGAGAAATAATGATTACTGTATTCTGTGGCATATGAGACTCTTCGCTTTTCCACTTCAGCACAGAAGTTTTTAGATGATACATTGAATATTACCAGAGCTTTTGTTAATGTTCTCTCTTTTCCTATCGAATATGTTTGTGTAATTCAAACATGAAAAAGAATTCACTCTTTGTTAACATAAACTCTGCATGCACATGCAAAATAAAAGTTTAAACAGCCTTTTTGAGTATGTGCGATATTGAACATAGATTTAAAAGATATTAATGTAAAAGATAAAAAAGATTTCGACTCTTGTTGATCATAGCAAATACAGTGAGCTAATCAAAAATCAGAATTTATATGAGTACAATTTTTTAAAAACAAATCTTTTTCCTCATACAACCAAAAATAGCATGACATCTCGGAATGGGTGCTGAAATATTTGTTGGCCAAAAGAGATGTTCCAAAACAAGCTCTGATATTTGGTCAAGCTTTGGGAAGTGGGTTGGGCTGAGAATTTTTAAGCATCCCTAATTAAACACATTAATTCCCATTAACTGCTGACAGTCTGTTTTTTCTTTCCCCCTAATTAGCAATACTTTTGTTATCATAAAAGTACTTGGCATTTCTATAGTAAAATAATTTGCAATATTTTTCTCTGCTTATAATAAAATAATTAGCAATCTGCTGACATTATACACACAATAGTTTTATTCTATCAGCAACAGTTGCATTAATTCCTAACTACTGACAAGTCTCTTTTTTATTTCTAATGTTTCTCTATATTAAAACTGCTTGTTTTGTACTTTTCTCATAAAGTCACTTTTTCTATAGTAATTTAGAATTTCTATCCAAATTTCTGGAATGAAGAATTTTCATTATTTACAATCAGATAAATGGACTCATCTATCACAATGTTTCAGTTATTGTACCCTTCTGCCTTCTTCAGATGTCTCTCTCATTCTGGTTATGATGATAAACTATATTCATGTCTCGCACATCTCGCCTATGGAACTCCCTTCCCTATTACTGTTTCCCTGACAAATACAATCTCCAACGGTTTAAGTGTAGCGTCAATCGACATCTCCAGTTGCCTTGATCTATCCACTTCCCTTCTCCACATCCTTTCATTTTTCATTCCTATCTGCTCTCGCTCCAAATCTTCTGTAACCCCCTTGCCTTGATTGACCCACTGTCTTTCTCTTTCTCCACATCCTCTCCTTTACCACTCCTATCTGCTCTTCCTCCAACCCTTCTTTAACCCCTTGCGTGATAGTGGCCTCCAGCCTTGCTTGGGGTGATACGCTTAAAAAAAAAAATATCTGGTAGCAAAGCCTCCAATCGGGAGATTTTGGGGGCGTGTATAACCAACTCTTAACTGCTGTTGTTCCCAGGTTCACCCTGACCTGGAGTCTTAGCACTTGTTAAGGTCCCAACTAGGAGCAAATAGTAAACCCACAAACAAAAATCAACAGCCCATTTTTATAATAAAATGAGCAACAATATACTTTTATAGTAAAATGACACTCAATGCGGTATTAAAAAAAATATAAAAATACATTTTTATAGTGAAATTACCAACAATACATTTTATGGTCTGCAAAATATATACCTAAAAAACATACCTTTACTCTGAAAGTATAAAATGATGTACAAAATATCTGTAGTTGAAAGCATAAAATTACATACAAAATATTAAGATTTCAACATTAAATGGCACATAAACCAACTATTATAGTAAAATTAGCAACAGTGCCTATTTATAACAAAATTAGCAACAATACATATTTCAAGCAAAGTTACCAACAATAATTTTATCGAGTTGAAGGCATACAATTGTCTTCAAAATATATTTAGTTAAAGTCAAAAAAATGTGTTCAAAATCTAAAAAATTCCGGGATTAAATAACCCATTGAGGTTGATATGCTGCTAAACAAAATCAGCCAATAATCAATCAGTCAGTTTTCTATCAATCGAGGTCACCTTCAAGGAATTTTGAACTAAACCTTTCCTTTAATCTATAGGGTAGGTTGTTTTAATTCCACTTAGTTTGTACTCCCTTGCCCAGGAATTGAACTCACAATTATTATATCACCAAATTCAGGAATCAATGCTTTAATCCACTATGCTATTGTCCCATGGGACAATCCTGAGTCTTTCATTCCTACCTGCTACCGACACTGTTGTTTCCATTACCTTGATTGCATTCACCACTGCTTCAATTTTCTTATTGCTGATGAATCCTTACTGTTATTTCTCTTCCTTTAGTTATTAATGCCTCCCATATGGTATTTATTTCTATACTAGGCCTACTGAGTTGGCTCTTGATAGCCTAGTGTGATTCCTTCAAATGTCTGACACTCCAGTGTTCTTCACTGTCTAGTATTTTTACTTCATTCTACAGGAATTGGTGACCACCCTTTTGTCTTCATAAATGATCAGCTATGCCTGATTTCATTGTCTCATCCCAAATATGGCTTTTCATTTTACTTTTATGGGGTAGCTGGTTTCACCAGTGTATTCTTTGTGGTAACTGCAAGGGAGGAAATGCACACAGTTCTTGGTTGTGGTCTCCTCTGAGTTAGATTACACCATATGGTTGAGCTGCTCCTGAATATTGTCCTGGTTTGTCTAGACAGCAGAATCCTTTCCAACAAGCTCTTGATATAAAGGAGACACACCATGGCAGTTTTCCAGTCCTCCTCAACCCTTCTGCTTCTACCTGATGTTATATTTGAAGATTAGTTGTTATTCTGAAGCGTTCGTTTGGTGCTGATTGTCTTCTGTTAGTCTGGCACATTACTTATGGTTTTTGCAAGTGGTCATTAATGGGTTATAGGTAGAAACCTATTACTGGATTTTTATTAAACCTATAGTTAATACCAGATTCTTTTAGAAGTCTATATATTTTACTAGTGCTAAAAAATTTCATAATTGCAATTAAAGCCAAACTGAAAAGAACAACAACAAATTATAGCTGCAGTAAAGAGGTAAATTGAAAAACAAAAACAGAAAACAAACTTATCATATCAGCATTTTGATACAGATCTGATGAGGGGAATGAAAGCCAGTTAAACTTGTGTGCCTACTTTAGTGTCCTCTTTCAATATTTTAGTTAAGGGTAACAGTCAGATGTCCGAAGGAATCATATTCCTCAGTAGGCCTAGCATAGAAATAAATACCAGATAGGAGCCATTATAAATAAAGGAAGAGAGATAACAGCAAGGATTCAGCAGCAGCAAGAAAATACAAGCAGTGATGAATGCAGCCAAGGGTAATAGAAGCAGCAGTGTCAACAGCAGGTAGGAATGAAAGAATCGGGATTGTCTCATGGTACAATAGTCTAGTTGATTGAAGAGTTATAGTTTGCTTCTTTATGGTAACTATTAACTATGCTATTTTACCTTTCACATAACTATTATGAAGAATGTTAATGCTTAGGATTAAACTATGTATAAGGTCTGGCAGCAGATGTTGATATCAAAGAAAGAGCTCCAACTGTGTTTTTTAGTTATAAAACATACAAGCCTTTAATTAATACCAGATTCTACGGTTGGTATAAATGGGTTAATATATAGATTTTTAACAAACTAGTACTCTACTGATCCGTGTAATTAAGGATTTTGATCTGATTTGATTTTTGATAAGAGTTAATTGTTTTTGTTTTATTCTGCCATAAAAATGTTTATCAGCAATGATCTACTTTTCATGTAAATGTATTATTTCCTTTACTGTGAAACAGAGTAGAAACTAAAGATCTGAAGACATAGCAATAACAATAACTTGTGCCCTGTAGCGGTAATCTGAAGCCGTGTCAGTAATCTAATCATTTCCATTAATAACGATTTTGCAATGTTATTACGATAATGTTCCTGAAAGGCTGCAGATGAATAAAATAGACTTTCTACTTTTACCTTTTTCTACATGGATCAGATCTTACATGTACAAATGTTAATTAAATGAATTTGTCTGTTCCTTGGAAATAAGACTGTGTTTTTCTCTTGTGATTTCTTATAGAAAGAGTTTCCCTTTAGACACTTTACAATGCTCTTAATTCATTTCATAAACTAAAACTGGATCTTTGCTGAATTTATCTTTGAGAAGAATAACAATGAAATGGGCCCTCTCTTTTATATTTCCTTATTCCTAAGCTTGTATAAAAGTGCCTTTTTCATAACCATAAAACTGGTATTGTTAGAAAGCATTATGTAGACGTCTCTTCTACTCCAATAGCTTCATGTCTCGCACATCTCGCCTATGGAACTCCCTTCCCTATTACTGTTTCCCTGACAAATACAATCTCCAACGGTTTAAGTGTAGCATCAATCGACATCTCCAGTTGCCTTGATCTATCCACTTCTCTTCTCCACATCCTTTCATTTTTCATTCCTATCTGCTCTCGCTCCAAATCTTCTGTAACCCCCTTGCCTTGATTGACCCACTGTCTTTCTCTTTCTCCACATCCTCTCCTTTACCACTCCTATCTGCTCTTCCTCCAACCCTTCTTTAACCCCTTGCGTGATAGTGGCCTCCAGCCTTGCTTGGGGTGATATGCTTAAAAAAAAAAAAAAATCTATACTAGAAATACTCACAAAAATTTTGCGGATTCTCCTATTTTCATTTTCTGATGAATCTTAATTAAGTTAATGATTAAATAAGCTTCTTGCAAAATCAATGACAACAAAATACCTGTCGCATCATTAAATATTTGAGCTTAACAACTTTAACAAAATATTGCAATAACAATCACAAATATGAATGCTGGTCTTTATTTTAAGAAGTAATGAGGTACAAATGAAAAAAAATTTAAATGGACAGTTTTTTCCATTTCACTGAAACAGATGTAAAACACTATCTTCTTTCTTTTTATTTTCTCACTGGAACTAAGCAGTGTCTCTGATATGTCATTTCCATCTTTCTTTGCATCAAAATGGAATAGTCCATTATTTATGAAGTATTGGCAGGGCGCAACGGTCGTGCTAAGGGAAGGACAAGCAGAATTTAATCTGTATAAAAGAATCCTATCTTTGTTCAACCATTGTTTCCATTTCTTATTCCACAAAAAACTATTAGTAGTGAAGTTCAATATGGGAAACAACCAAATTTTTGTACTATTTCTTTATTTTATGTTTAGTCTGGCATAAGATCACAAGTAAAGAATGTCCAGTCAGGATCTCAGTCATCATATGGTCTTCATGACTAGGTTATTTGCTATTACACATTGGTTTGGTTTGGTTTAGTTTGTTTTGCAGCATATCAACTTCTATGTGTTATTTAATGCTGAAATCAAAAGATTTTGTATGCAATTACAGGGGGCCCTCAACTCATGACAGTTTTGTTTTATGATACTTTATAATGCAATTTTTCCATGTACATCTGAATGTACTGTAATTTCACTTCCATAGTGATGGCTTTCCTTTTTCTTTTTTTCAAAGCACCACTATCAGAAAAGGTTGCACTATGCTTAGGTGCCATTATGAAAGGAAATAAGTTTCCACAAACACAACACAAATAAAAGAGAGTGAATGTGCAACAATTCAATATGGCATACACAATTATTCACAATTATTTTCCACAATTATTTTCATGGCAATTGCTCCTCTGACAAGCTTTTTTTCCCCTGGTGCCCCGACCACATGAATTTAAGCGTGCTACTAGATTGGCATATAGGTCCCACCTGTTTACTGTTGAAATAGCTAAATGCAACTGCCACTTCTACTCCAACAGTTTCTTTTCCTGCACCCCCTGCCTGTGGGACTCCCTTCCGTTTACTTGCTTCCCTGATAACTACAATCTTCAAAAATTTAAATCCAATGTCAATCGCCATCTTTTGTCGTCTTGAATCCTGTTCAACTTTTGTCCTTTCCTCAATTGCTCTTATTCTCAGATTTCTCTTTCACTTTCACTCCCTGTAAACCTCTGCGTACATGTGACATTCCTGCCTTGCTTTGGGTGATATTAAACAAAAACAAATTGCATCGTAAACACAAATCATCATAGATCAGGACTGTCATAAACATGGTTTCAAATATATGTATTTTGTATGCAATTGTTTCAACTACAGATATTTTGTTTGGTTTGGTTTGGTTATTTTTAATGGCATATCTATATTAGTGTGGCAGAAGACTACAAGTAAATTGCTGATAAACATTTTAATGACAGAATAAAACAGAAACTATCTTTATCAAAAATTAAATTGGTATTTCAATATCCAGGCATCAGAAGATTGATTTTTGGAAAGCCAATAACTTTTCAGCATCCACTTGTATCAGTCATTTCTTGTTTTCTTTACTTTGATATTTCTTGTAAATATTATTTTTAATATTTTTCAATTACTTTTTTTCCTCCGATTTCAGGAACCAAATAAATATATTGCTGATCGGCCTCATCTCCAAATTTGGGAACCTGGGACTAATTACTATGAGGAGATTTCAGATGATGCCTTGTCATTCCGAGCCTTTGAAGAATACCGCTGTTTTGATTATCATTTGGGTAAGTACATCTTGAAATGAATGATTCTCCAGTTATCAATAATTGTTTTGATGGCTTTTATTTAAATTAAATATCTTCTCTTTTTCATAATGAATAATTGAGGCGCCATTCTTTGAAGATCCATTGGGACAAAAGTTCCCCCTAGGCCTCAAGAGGGACTCCTACATGCAATCTATTGCTGAAGTAGCTGGAAAAATGGTTGGTTCCTTGTACCATTCCAGAAAGCATCTAGCTACTCCTGCCATACTTCATCTTTACAAGAGTCAGATCAGAACAAAAATGGGATATTGCTGCCATATCCAGGCTGGAGTTGCCCAATCTTCACTTTCTAGTATTGATAGAATTCAAAAGTGACCTTGTAGGTGATGAATTAGTTTCCACGCTACAACTTCTTCCCCATAGATGAAATCTCGCAAGCTTCTTGCTAATATATAATTATTTCCATGGCAAATGTTATGATGTGAGATATTCCAGTCCAAACATATACAGCTAAGACCTGACATGCCACATCTACAGAATTGAATCATCCTCATTTCCTTTGAATTCTACTGGTAAGAAGGAAGTTGAACAGCTTCTTTCTAAGACTTGCTACATTTTGGAACATGCTCCTGAGAGGATGTTTCCGTGATTCAATTCTCAGGTCAACTATTATCTACTTTCAACAACCTCATTCGGTAATCCTCTAACTTGACTGGCTCTTAGGCCTTAAATTAGGTGAATCAACAGTGTAAAAAAAATCATTTATGTATATGCCTTCTTCATTCTTCTATTAGCTGTGTGCAAGTTTTTATTACAAAACAAAGATAAAAAGATTGGTTTTCTTCCATGTATTCAGTCTCTAATTAAAAATTTTAAAAAAAGATGTGGGGAAACTTTTGCACACATCTGTTTCTTTTTGTCAACATTGTGCTGCAGTTCAAAAAAGAAATTGTAAGTAGCCTAGTTTGTAAGGAAACTTTTTTCGGTAATGTAAGAGCAATGACACTATGGGAAACCTATTTTCCTGAGAAATGTTTTTAAGAGAAAGAATTTATAAATTTCAACCAACAGCAACAGTATTTAAATACTTATTCTTTACTTATTAAATAGATAGAATCGATCAAAAATAATGAATGTTTCTGACAAGATTTGAACTCAGAATTTCTTATCCTGACAATTGCAATAAAACACAAGGAAAATGTCAAAAAATTTAATAATTACTGTAATTCCCCATGTATAATATGCATTTTTTCTAAAACATTAATAAGCAAAATCCGGGGTGCGTATTATGCACAACTACAAAAAATCTTTAAAAAAACTGCCGTAAAATAAAAGAATTATCATAAAACTAAATTAGAATAATATTATTCTATGTTTAAAACCATTTTTTAAAATAAGAGTAGGAAACGCTGGCCGTAATGAAATTGGAAAGGTACAGTTTATAGAGTTTGATTACCAAACAAGAATGCAGATTGTGTGAGTAGAAGCATTTTCCTACACTTTCAGCACAATTTTAGGTGTGTGTATTATGGCTGAAGGCGTATTATACATGGGGAATTGTGGTAAGTGTTTTGCCTATGGTATTTAAAGACTTACATTTAATACTACTATTGTAATAGAAGAGCAAAATAAATGAGATGAAAGTAAGAAGTGTTAAAATTAATAATTAGCTGTGTCTCATCTGTGACATTCAAAAATGATTATATCTAATACTACTATTGTAATAGAAGAGCAAAAACAATTCTCTCAAAAAATTGTAAATCAAATATAATGATCCTAAATAGAAAACAAAACCTTGCAGATATCATAAGAAAAGAATATAGCCAAATGGCTTATTTGATTTATGTTTGCTGATGAAGCCTATTAAGTAAAGCATGTTGGAAAAAAAACAGACTTCCAAGAAGAAGAAGAAATACTAATTTAAATCTTGTTAACCACTTATTTCTGATCTACATTGATTATTTAATTATCATAGTATAGCAATATCAGTTGTTAGCCAATATCTTACTAAAGGAACCATCTGAAAGCTGACAGGACAAAGAAAGCAGGTTATCTATAGGACAGTGGTCCCTATCAGTCTAAAAGACTGTTTGAACCCCAATGTGAAAAAGAAGGCACATTCCCATTAGACTGTTTGCTTCCTCACTGACCTATAAAAGAAGCTTACGACAGAATATAATTTTCTGACTGCTACACTCTCTTCTCATGGTTTTATTTTGTGGGGTAACAATCCAATCAATCAATGAAACCTGATTTACAAAATGATTTCTTACAAAGAATATTCTATTTATACGAACCTTTCCTAGAAATCTTGTTGGCATTAAATAACCCATTGAGGTTTATATGCCATAAAACTAAATAAACCAAACCACAATGTTTTGATCCCTATTAATATCAGTGTAAACAAAAACTGAGAAAGGCACAGTGCACATTCAACAAAGGAACTGAAGATGAAATATTTGCATTGTTTAAAATCAGACTAATATCCTTGTCTTTGTTATTATCCCAACATTTTGGCTGTTGTACTTTTCAACCTTCTTCAGGTGTCTGATCTGGATAAATTTTAGGGAATTTAGGCCTAAATTCCCTAAAAGTTATCTTTAAAAATTTAATTTAAGGAAAATGATTTGTCTCTTGAACTTTGCCCTTTCCATTTCATTTAAAAAAATATATGAGAACTCAACCATGTTCTGAAATAGCCTTGTTAGATCTAAACTCTTATATGGCTTTTTGGCATGAAGTCCAACCTGTTCAGAAATGTCTAAACTGTTGGCTATAATAACTCATCATCTTGTTAAATAGTCTTGTCAGATCTAGAATCTTATATGAATTTCAGGCATGGTGATTAACTTGTTCAGAAATCTCTAAACTATCAATTATATATATCTCGGATCAATGATTTAAAATGGCTTCATGTGAATGAACCCTGTGGGTCTTGAAGAGGACTGTCTTTTGTTGAATCTTGTAGAATGGGGTTACAGAATCACATAGAACTTTAACAAATAACAAAATCCACATCACTTGTAAACTTCCAACAGCAGCATTAACTAAAATGGATGGCACCTGTAACTAGAAGGGAAAATAATGATATAATCAAAATGTTGACATTCCATACTACCTTAAATAAAAGGTTAGAAAGGAAATTCTCATCAATATTAGAAAAAGTGATAACAATGGCCTTGAGAAGTCTATTTTCCTGAAAAAAACTTTTAAGATCACAATGTTTAACTTTCATGCCTGTAAAAAAACTATGTCAAAAGGGCAGTTATTCCCTTCACACCACTATTGTTGTATACACTTTTGACTCTTTGGCAATGTTTATTAGATTTGCATAAAAAACTTGTTTTCATAGATATTTATAAAATGGTAAATAATAAATATTGATTTGTACTTGGTGGACATATTTTTACAATCTTGTAAATAAACATTTCTGAGGTAGTCAAAAGTGCATACACTCATAGTGATGTCAAGGGAATAACTCTCCTTTTGACACACCATTTTTTATAGGTACAAAGGTTAAATATTGAATACAGAAAGATTTTATAAATTTCAACCATCAGTAAGACTGGTCAATGAATGCCAAAGGTTTTCTGTATGAAAACGGCTAATCTCACCATTATTAAGACAAAGTAAAAACATGTTTTAGCATTTTTATGCAGCTCTCAGTTGTCAAAAGCAATGACCTTAACATGTTGTATTTCAGAAAGTGTAGTGAAGGAGAGCCTTTACTTTCTCATTAGTCCAAAGGATGTGGTAGTGGCCAAGCTCAGGGATCATGATGATCACATCACATGGTTGCTGGAGCATAAGCGCTATGAGGTAAGTAGTAAAATGGATTCTTTGCTAAAATGTTTAAAAGTGACGATGTGCTTGAATAGATCTCCTTCTCTGATTCTCTTTTATTCTTGGTCTTTTTCCCAAATACATATTGCAAAGTATTTTCTTTTCTTTTGATAAAAGTCCAGCACTTTGACACCATTCAATACTTTAATTACATTTGGACTAATGTTTGTTTTTATTATCAAAATCTTTCGACCATTGTAGCTTTTAATCTTCAAGATTTTGTCAATTCAGGCAACCTTCAAGCAATTTCAAACTGAACCCTTTATTCAATCTATGAGAGTAGAATGTTCTCATTCTGTTGTCCATGTCTAATTTTCTTTTTTTTTTTTTTTTAGTACTGCTCGATTCTCTCCTTGTTTTCCTAATCACTACAATCCTAACCTGTTCAAGTCTGGGGTTAACGGATATGTATCCCCATAAATCGTGCAACTTTGTAACCCTCTACCTCCAGTGGCTCTTGAGCCTTGTACAAGGTGGACATTATTGTAAAAAAACATAGCTGAATGTTTTTGCACACACCTTGTATATTAATTTTTCATTGATTAGGTAAATTTTGTAAGTTATTTTTAACTTTTTTTTAAAGACATTTTTATAACATTTCAAATTTCAAAAATATATTTGATATGCATAGTTTGCTTGCAGTTATATTTTTTTATTTTCAAAAATAATTCTGCAATTATTCACTTTCACATTCAAAAATTGCCGTGCTTGAATAGCTACTTGGAGACTGTAGTCTGTGAAGAAATTGAATAACTCGAAAATCCATTTCTTTGTATACTCGAGGTATAAATATATAAATGGTTTTAAATTGTTTGAAATCTAAAATAATTGATTTGTTTTTTTTTTCTTTTCATCAAAATGAAATTTCTGCATCAAGAAGATGAACATGTTAAGCAACTGAATTTATACGGACATGTTTTCAAATGCCTGTTAAAAATATTAAAATATTTTGATTACCATTGAGTTTCAATACTATTCAATGTCTATTAAAAACCATCTTGTCTATAAGATAATTTTAAAGTATAAAGAATGACAGTAACTACAAAAAGCATAATTGCAAGTAATCATTAATGCAAGAGCCATTCAAGTAGAGTGTTACTGAATGTGGTGGTTGTATGGCAATGAAGAGAATGTAAGTGCAGATTGTGAGGATAGTGAGTAAGTAGGATAGATAATTGACCCTAGACTTGAAGAGATTAAGAACATTGTAATTGGTTAAGGGAGTCTTTTCCCCAGTTTTTGGTAAGAAGCTGTCTGAGTGGAACTGGCTTCTTACTAATGGAATGCAAAGGGAATGGGAATGATTAAATCCTACATATGTGGCATGGGGTGGTTCTTAGATGTAAAGGTCTGAACTGGTGGAACTGTAGCTCGTCTGAACATTTGCCATGGAAATAGCAATAAGATATTGTGATGCTTCATCTCTGGGAAAGGTGTCGTAGGGAGGAAAATAATTTATCACCTACAAGGCTACATAAACACTTTTGAACTCTATCCTGACTGGAAAGTGAAGATTGGGCAGCTCCAGCCCGAATGTGTCAGCAATACTGGCATTTTTGGTCTAATCTGGCTCTTGGGGGCAGTTACATTCTGCAGTGGTACAAGGAACCAACCATTTTTCCAGCATCTTTAGCAGTGAATTGTATATATGAATCCCAGTTGCAGTTTGGGGTGAACTTGAGTACCAACTGACGATGAATGCAATGGAACATCATGGAGAATGTAACTGTTCATCATCGGAAAAAATTAAGGGTCTGCTCAGTGATTATGAAATATTAGCACCTTGGTTTTGGAGTGATTGAATGTTACAAGCCAGTTATTCCTCTATTGAGCTGTCAGAGCTAGATCAGAGGAAAGATCAGCTGCCCAGCTCTGATCTAGATTTTTGAGGTGCAAAATACTTCAGCTATTGTTCTGATGAGCTTTCCACTATGGTACCTCAAATTGACAAATTTAAGCACAGTACTAGATTGGTAGCTAGGTCTCATCTTCATTTTACTGTTGAAATAGTTAAGTGTAAGTTTTATGCTAATAATATCTGCTCTCACACTTCTTATTTGTGGAACTCTGTTCTGGCTCTTTGCTTTCCAGTCAAGTATGATCTTCTGAAATTTAAATGCAATATCAATCCTCATCTTCTATCTCATTGAAACTTTGTATTTTATTGTCCTAATGTCTTCTCAGTTTATTTCAGTCTCTGTATCTCCATTTATTATTTACTATTAGTTGGTTTTCACATGGGACTTCGTAAAAAGAGCATATCTTTAGTCTGTTAAAAATTAGCAGATTATTTATGGATCAGTATTTCTGCTTGAGATTAGTGTGGTATCTGTGCACTTTGCCTAAGTTAGTATTTGCAAGTTCAGTTTACAATGGTACTCAAGTGAAAGAATGCAGGTGTGATGGATTGTTACCTACTTGGTTACCTCCAGGTAATTTTTCAATTAGGATAGAATTTACTTATTATTTCATCTTTCTTCTTCTATTTGCCATGTCCCTTCAGAATGTTGGCAATCATGGCTCTCCACAACTTTCTGCCATTTATAGCTCTTAATTAATTTTGTCTTTTTGTTGTCTCTCTTAAACCTTACTCTGCCATCCATTTATTTACTCAAGCTCACTAGGTAGATTATGCATTGTTTTCCTCTAACCTTTAATCTGTCCTGTGAGTATCAAATTTTCTATGCCCTCTTTCCTCAATTATTTCCCTAGAAATTTTGATTCTTTCTTTCTGATATTAAGTATAAGTATCCTTTTTGTTTTCATTTTTTTTTTCTAAAACTTTGTTGTTGCTCACATGTTCAGTCCATGGTATTTTCATCATCCTTTTGTAGACCAGATTTCTGTTGTCTCAAGTCTCTTCTTCATCTGCATGGAGATTGTCCAGCATCCACTGCCATATAGGAGGACTGATATTATGTCACAGATCAGTACTCTTTGTTTCTAAAAAAGAATCCTGCAAATACGGGGTGCAATGGATAAATTGTTGCCATTTTAAATTTTAATTTTACGTATGCACGTTGTTTGTTTTTTGATTTTGTCAACTACACAGTATAGTAGGGTCAGTTGGGCAGTGAGAAAGAGAGCACCATGACAATTCACTCTACCAGAGATTTGGAAATAGCATGCTGTGCTGCTTGGCATTCACTCAGGAAGCTCCAATACAATCATTTCAGAGTGTCTGGGTGTCAATCTGAGGACAGTGTAAAGGATTTGGAAAGAGTCGGATGAGTCTAATGGTGATTACGAAGGTGTTTGGAGTGGTCACATGATGACAATGTTATACCTTCATTCATCTTTCCACAGGGCCTCAGACTTGGAGGCCTACATAAAGTGCCTTGAGGAGGTAGTGCTGCCCTGGATCAAGAGGGTGGCTGCTGGAAGACCTTATGTCTGGCAACAGGACTCTACACATTGCCATACAAGCAGGAGAACCCAGTCATGGCTGTCTGACAATTTCTGCAACCAGATCACCTCTTACATCTGGCCACATAACTTCCCAGACTGCAACCCCCTTGATTATTATGTGTGGGGTGCAGTTGAGCGAGGTACCAACAAAATTCCTTGTAACACTAAAGATGAAATGAAGGCAAGGATTATGGCAGCATTCACCAACAAGGAGACCATCCAGAAAAGTTGCAGGAGATTCCAAAGTTATCTGGAGGCCATGGTTGAAGCCAATGGCAATTTTTAGTGAATAAATTTATTCTTTTGTATTTCAAGATATTTTTGTGTAATTTTGTTAAATATATCTGTTAAAATTAGATGTCAGTGTTATTTTCATTTTTGTGTAATTTAGAGGACAATTTATCCATCACACCATGTAGATGCAGTGTATCAGATACATTGTTATGTTAATGTATTCTTTTTTCTGGATTGCAAATGCAACTATGTAATCTATTTAATTGTTTTTAAACAGGTGTGAAATGAAAAACAAATGAAACAATGTATGTATGTATCTATGTATGTGTGTGTGTATATATATATATATATATTTTTTTTTTTTTTTTCCAAAGGATGCCATGGAATCTGCAATGACTCACAGCAGAGAGTTAAAGAGGCATAATGTCCAAGTAAGTGATTTTTAACTTCCTTTTGATTGCATATAAAATCTAATCAGACATTATGAGAAAAGATGACCTGGAAAAATTGACACCTACAAGACATTGATGAAAAAGACAAAAAAAAATGATTCATCTAAAATCTTACACAATCTTATTACATCTTTATGCCATGTCTCTTCAGGATGTTGGTAATCACTAGAATTTCCTGTCCTTAATAAATTTTGTATTTTTGTTATCTCTCCTAGACCTTGTTCCACCATCTATTTACTGAGGCTCACTAGATAGGTTATACAATTTAATATCCTGCGAGTATCAAACTTTCCAAGGCTGTTTTCCTCGTTATGTGCCCTAGAAATTTCTTCCTGATATTAAATATAAGTATCTATTTTGTTTCCATTTTCTACTAATTGTGTAAAAAAAATACCAACTGAATTAAGATGTAAGAAAGATAAATCAAAAATGTATTATAATGCTAAAGCTTTATCTAAGAGATTTATCAATAATTACTTGGTAAATTCTTTCTAAAAATTATAAAGTACCTTATTCATATATATTCATAAACTTTCTATAAAAGGAGTGGGGAACAAGCATGTTTAAAGTATATATAGCATGCAAGCACCGAGATGAGAGTTTGTGCTCGATCAGTGAGGTAAAGAGTTTAATGATTAAAAAGACTAAACGTTTAGTGAAGTGAGGAAAAACATCACTGATGACTTCTGATGGGGGGTAGTCAAAGAATGTATGTTATGAACAAGTCCAAAAAAGAGCCAGTCATGTAATATTTAAAAAAAAAAAAAATCACCTACCTACACTAAAGTTCAAAAGTTGGAAGCATTCCCTCAAAATTAGCATAGGATGAACTTGACAGAAAATTAAAAAAAAAAAAATATGAGAAAGTGCTCTTGGAGTCATTGAAAAAAGAATGGAATCAATTATCAAACTTATACTTTGAGAAACGTTTGCAACAAATACCAAACATTTCTGCAGCAGTAATCAAGGCAAAAAGGAGGATATTTTGATGAGAGGAAAATTTAATCATAAAATGCTTCTTTTTCTTTTTATCATAATAAAATTTCTAATAAAAAATCATATCTCACTATTTTTTTTATTTAAACCATGTATAATAATTTTCTCTTATTTAAAGTATAAAACAATTACTATTGGAGCCAATTTTTAAAAAATTATCAGAGGTGGACCTCAAACTTTTGAACTGTAGTGTATGTAGGATGAAAAGACTACATGGTTAAGAGTTGTTGACCTTTCAGAGTTCATGTTGAGGTTTGAATTGAAAACTATACCACCCATAAACCTGTTGGGTCCTTTTAAAAGCAGTTCATGATACAAAGTGATGAGGTAACAATATTATCAATTATTAATTATACTTTTTAATTTGTATTTGCTTGTATTTATATATATATATATATTTTCATTCATTCAAATAGCACTTACTCTAATAGCATATAACACTGAGGCATATTTAAAGTGGAAATCCCACACCTACATGGAGTAAATTTTTTAAAAAAATGCTTGATCTCCTTGATCACTTTTTTTGTGTGGAGATGCCTCAGACATCAGGAATTGACCTTTTTCTGGAGCTAAGCATACTATACTATTATCTTGTGTGTGAATGTATGAGTGAGTGTGAACACACACACACACACACACACACATATATATATATATATATATATATATATATATATATATAAGGGTTGTCTTCCTCAAGGCCTAAATGTTTCATTCAATTGAAGCCATTTTTAATCATTGATCTAAAAAAAAAAACAGTTGTACACAGATGTTAGATTAGACATTTCTAAATAAGTTGGACACAAAAAAAAATGAATTAATCTCATTCAAATTATTGATCTTGTTTTTGTTTTTAAATTTCATACTTGTAAAAGAAAATCTAAATTATATCCGGTATCTTGTTTTCATCAGTGAAAGTGTTGACTTTCTGGGACAGAGGGAAGGTTAGGTCAGGAAAGAAATAGATTTGATTAAGAAGGATTGACTTGAATAGTCAAAATTGATTAATTTTGATTCACTAATTACTAATCAACAGAGAAAATAAAAATCTTTGGCTAATTGAAAATAGGTTTACTTGAAAAATAGATTAATATAAAAAGATATTTGTTGAACTCTTAAAACTTTGGCACAAGGCCTTGTTAGACTTAATCTATCTAATGGAACTTCCTGAAAAGGAAAAATTTAATTTGCTTCATCATAAATGAACATTTTTTTTTTCACTGAGACTATAAATGGACTAGATATTTCTATCTTACTCTGGTTCTACGCATTTGCTTTCATAAAATTGAAAGTTGGGCTTTTGACATTTTTTTTTTCTTTTTTTAATCAATTTCACCCCATGCAAAGCAGTAAAGGCAGTAATGAGTGGGAAGAGAAAAGAGTAATCATGAAGTCAGTAGATAGTGATTGGCATTACATTTAAAGTTTTGCAAATTAAAGTTGGCTGGAAAACATGGAGCCAAAAGGGAGTCCCATAAATGAGAAGTGCAAGAAATAAACTTCAACTTAGAACTACATCTAGCCAGCTCAATTGTAAATTGATGAGACCTGAAGTTGAGTTACAAAAGGGAAATAACTGATACCGAGATATCAAAACAAAAGGTGTGGAATTAAAACAACCTACCCCCATGGACTAAATAAAAGGTTTGGTCCAACATATATCACCTGATGAAGGCTGGAATGTACAACAGCTGAAACATCGTGAATATGGCAATAAAGATGAGGACAACAGTCAAAATAGTGTAAATAGTTACAATGCCTCATCTCAGAAATATAGACAGATCCTGAAGAAGGCCAGAGTGTACAACGCCTGAAATATTGTGAATATGACAATAAAGATGAGGACAACAGTCAAAATAGTGTAAATAGTTACAATGCCTCATCTCAGAAATATAGACACATCCTGAAGAAGGCCAGAGTGTACAACGCCTGAAATATTGTGAATATGATAATAAAGATGAGGACAACAGTCAAAATAGTGTAAATAGTTACAATGCCTCATCTCAGAAATATAGACAGATCCTGAAGAAGGCCAGAGTGTACAACGCCCGAAATGTTGTGAATATGACAATAAAGATGAAGACAATTGTCCGAACAATGTAAATAGTATAAATAAAAATAAATTTCTTGTTCTATTTCTTGAACCTTGGTTGTTTATGCTGATTACAAACTGCAATAGGTTGGTTCTTGTTGGACTCGGCTGTAAAAGCCAAAACAGATTGCCTAATCATCATTACTTGTCTCTTTTTATTACTCCATGTCTAAATCATCTACATCTCAATGTCTCTCGCCTTTCTGAACATAAGTAATCATACACCTTGACTAATTTTCCTTGCCTCACAAAGATGAAACTATACATCAGTCTCTTCGGCAATTTTATAACTGTTCTTTGCTTAATTTAAATTTTTTATTCTTTCACGACTAAGTCTCAACTAATCAAAATATTACATTTGTTAAGCCTGTTTTGGAATAATTTTCTCTTTGCAATGAGAGATTCCTTTGTATTTTGTTAAAATTTCTGCCCACTTTCTTGTTGGATCAAGAATTTTGAATTTTTCTTTTTTTTTCTTGCAAAACATGCTCTCCTTATATTGTCTCCTGAATGGACATTATGTTGAATGATTAAATTCAGTGACCATAATGTTTTGCCAACTTCAATCCATGTGAACTTTGTACAACTTATGGTGGCACCTTCTACTGAAATCTTTACTGGACTCACTCAAGCTATACAGTGAAGTGATTCTAAAAGAAATTCTTTACAGTAATTAAAAAAAAAAACAAAAACACCTGAAGCAAATAAATGAAAATATGCAATCTAATTTAAATTGCATTGAATTCAGTAAAAATATATTCAGTGGGTAAGACAAGGATATACCTTCTCACCAGACTTATTCAACCTTTGCAGTAAGGCGATTCTGAGAGAATAAGAAGTCCTATCAGGATTTAATATTGTTGGCCACAATCTTAGCAACATGGTATGCAAATGATACAGTGTTGATAGCAAATGCAGAAAATAAACTATAAGAACTCCTATAGAAGGCAGTGAAAGAAAGCATGAGGAAAGGACTAAGCATCAATTTCAAGATAGAATGCATTGTTGTTAGCAAAAAAGAACAGCCCAACATGCAAATTACAAATTGGAGATACCAAAATCAAACTGGTGCAAAAATTTAACTATCTGGGAAGTGTTTTAACAGAGGACAGAAACTGTGATACTGAAATCCGAAGGTGCCTCAGAATAGCAAAACATAACTTCCAAAAGCCAAGCAAAGTATTAAGAAACGGGAAACTTTTGTTGGAAACAAAGAAAAGAGTACTGAAGTGCTACATAATATCAGTCCTCCAATATGGCAGTGGATGCTGGACAATCCTCCTCATAGATGAAGAAGTGACTTGAAGCAACAGAAATGTGGTTCTACAGAAGGATGCTGAGAATATCATGGAGTGAACATATGAGCATCAATGATGTTATATAGACAGTGAAAACAAAAAGAAAACTTATATTTAACATTAGAAAGAGAGATTCGAAACTTCTAGGTTATGTAATGAGGAAAGAAGGCTTGGAAAATTTTATGCTCACAGGACAGTTTGAAGGCAAGAGGATTAGAAGAAAACAATACATAACCTATGTAGTGAACTTGAGTAAATAGATGGCAGAACAGGGTTTAGGAGAAATGACAAATTAAGGAAATGGTGGAGAGCCATGATTGTCAACTTCCTGAAGGGACACAGCACACAGAAGAATCTCCTTGCTGTTGACAGTGACCAAGTACATGTAAGATGTGATCCGATACAACAATCTGTCACATCTTTCTAACCCTTTTCTTTTCGAAATCATTTCGATATTTGTACAAAAAAAAAAAAAAACTCTAGTATTGTTCATATTTATTACAAAAAGTAAAATCTTTGTGTTTTAGGAACTTGGGAAGCAGTACCTCGAACATCTTCTGGAAGCTGAGAATTTTAACGAAGCAGCTCAGTTGTGTGCACGGATTCTTGGGCGCAAGAAAGAGCTATGGGAGTCAACGTTTGAGAAATTCAACGACATTGGACAGTTAAAGGTAAGATTTTACCGTTGAATTTTATTGCTTACGGTCTAAGTTAAAAATATGTATCAGGTGTCTATCTGAAATAATTTGCTTCAAGAGATTGAAATGCTGAGTAATTCTTTAAAAATTCATGAGTTTTCCTAAAGTAATTACCGTATATACTTTTTGCCAAAATTTCAATAAAAATCAGAGATGCAACCCATCTACTCAACATTATAGAGAATCTGAAGTAGACTGTGGCGTATCAGTAGTCTAGTCGAGCACCTTGGCCTCAAGCATAAGCAAGAGCAAGGGAGAAAATGGATTTTTCCCAGCATTTCAATTTTACGCAATCGCTTTTTCCAACATTAACGTGTCAAACATTGAATAAAAGCACTTGATCTGCACTGCTCATATTTACCATTTATTACCTGATTTAAAAAAAAAAAAAAAAAAAATAGGGAATGCTAGTTCAATTCCTGTTGGAAACTGAATTTTTCTTTCATCAAACTTCTCAGTTTAGGCCGTTTGTTATTAATTTCACTGTTTAATAAAATAATAAAAAAACGGGTAATAACTCAAACAAGTGTACCCACTAAAAATAACCTTTATAGTAATAAGAAATTTTATATATATATATATATATATATATATATATATATACATATATAATATGAAAAGATGACTTAACTTTTAAATATCAATTTTATCTCGACATTGATGTTTCTTGGTAAAATTTCCAGTCTTCAGGGGTTATGGTTTTAAACGGTATTTCCAATTTTTCTTTTCAGTTTGTTCTGCTTCTTTTTCAATCTGCTTTTTTGCTCTGTTTTGTACATGTGCATATTCATGAATTTAAAATTATTTTACACGTACATGTTCATGAAATTTTGCTTTTGTTTACATCTTTCATTTTTTTCAGCTGTAGATTTTTGAGTTGTAAATTTTTTCTTAGAAATTAGACTTTTTCTTAAAAATTAAATTTAATTATACATATTTATATATATATATATATATATATATATATATATATATATATATATATATATAGCATAATGAGAAGCCACGTATACTTTCTTGATATGTATATAATATGGAGAAACAACTGAAAAGTTGCAAATTAAAAGAAAAAAAATTTGGGTGTTTTTTTGTGAAAGTATTTATTTATATTTTTTTATATATTTGATATTTCAGACCACCTCGGTCCTTCCTCAGAAATTAATTAAATAACTGTGTTCGGAAGTTTGTTTACAAGTAGCGTCCGTCGTGAGACGCGGACGTCACGTGATGTGACGCGGACGTCACGTGATGTGGAATGCAACTGTGTTTGAATATTTCTAACGTAAATCTAACGATAGTATTTTAGATGTCGTTTAAAAAGGTTTTTTAACTATATCTAAAGAAATTTTTTAACTATTGAAATATTTATACAGATTTAAAATACCCAAGTCTTTGTTTAACCCTAGTTTATATGTGTCTAATTTTAAAATCCAGTATTTCTCTTTTTTTCTTCGTGTGTATGTTGAACTAAAACCTGAATCTATCAATAAACATTTACAACTTTTCAGTTGTTTTATCCATATTATATATATATATATATATATATATATATATTCGTCCAATGTGGACTTTTTCAAGGCAAAAATGAAATGAATATATTAAACAAAGTAACTAATAATAACAAAACAAAATGTCCTTAGCAACTGGAAGAATTTAGAGAACGCAGTTATAGATTAATATTTGGATAATATTCAATGGCAGCATTCTTGAGGATTTTTCTTCTGAGTGAGTTTTTTATTTTTTATGAGAGTAGCATTTTTAAAATCAAAATTGTGGAATTTATTTCGACCCTTTTTCATTGTGATTCTTGATTTCTCTTCATCAAAAAAAAGATAAAAATGGCTATACTCTGGAACTGTTTCAATTCAATTACTGGAAAGGGTTAGGGTTAGTTTGAATTCCAGTCAAATCCATTACATTCACTGATGTGCTAATACCCTTGGGAAAGGTATTAATCCTCTCCTCCTCCCTCCAGCTATGGGTAAATAGCAGGCCATACTGGGTTCTGTAGCCTTGGATGGGAACTGGTCTAGGAGAAGGACAACTCTGCCTTCACCACTATAATCATATCATATGTGCTTGTGTCTAGGCTGTTGTTTCCTAGGAACTGAGCTGCTTGATCCTCATATGTCAAATATGACGGGAGAGTCCACCATATATATATAGTTACTTTAAATCTCATATTTAGGGAATACACATTTGAACAGACTTTTTCTTAGAAGACTTTTTTCTTAAATGAAGGATTTCATGGATTATTAGGATTATTAGAGTGCTCTGAATCACTAGACTATATTTCATTGTCATGCTTAATTTTCCCGTCATCTAATTATAAAATTTTTCCTTCGCTAATTGAACAAAGAAGTGATGGCAGAAGTAGCATGTAGTTAGCCTGACTGCTTGCGTGACTGCCTGCTTTATTTGCAATGATGTTGTCATATAGTATGACAGAGTATACATGGACTGGGTTACTACAGCAGGTTGAACATTGAGAGCTGATATTTATGGGGCGGATTTGAGCGTATTCAATACTAAAGGGTTAATCAGTGTAAATCTCCTTCTACTGGCCTGTGCCTTTGAGTTTTAATGAAAATGTGACTTTTGGTGGGATACAAATGTGCATCCCCCTTTATAGGGGAAACCATCGTCTAGCCTGGCTTGTTTTAAACTAATCAGGCGTGAAAAGCTTTCACAGCCCATCAAGTTCAGGTATTCTTTAGTTATTCAGGGCACATCTTTTTTTTTCTTTTTTTCTTCTTTTTTTTCTTTTTTTTCTTTTTTCTTTTTTTTTCTTTTTTTTCTTTTTTCTTTTTTTTTCTTTTTTTTCTTTTTTTTTCTTTTTTTCTTTTTTTCTTTTTTTTTCTTTTTTTTTCTTTTTTCTTTCTTTTTTCTTTCTTTTTTCTTTTTTTTTTCTTTTTTTTCTTTTTTTTCTTTTTTTCTTTTTCTTTTTTTTCTTTTTTTTTTCTTTTTTTTCTTTTTTTTTCTTTTTTTTCTTTTTTCTTTTTTTTTCTTTTTTTCTTTTTTTCTTTTTTTCTTTTTTTCTTTTTTGATCCCTCGAAGACCATATTTGCTAACTATTATTTTTGCATCCAAAACATGAACGAATTAATTTCTAAGGAATTAATGAATTTTATTTGTAAGTAAGAATTTGAATAACAGATAGCAGCTCGGATTGAGGAATCGGACAGCCAAGTTTGAATTCCAGTCAAGTTCATTACATTCACTTACATGCTTATACCCTTGGAAAAGGTATGAATCTGTCTCTTCTACCCTCAGCTATGGGTAAATAGCGGAAATGAATAGGTCCTATCATATTGGGTGAAAACTGATCTTGGAGAAGGAAAATTCTAAATTCAAAACCAGCCTGAAAAGGGCTGGTCTCTGTCAGGCTATCTTGCCCTAGACACACCACTCCTGCTATAGCTGCAGTACATGTGATGCCCAACAACCCTAATGGGTTACGGGTCGAGTGATTTATAATCTGACATTATTTCTTATTACTTTAAACATTATTTTTAGGGGGTACACTTTATTTTATCTATGGGTGACAGTGTGGGTGATGAATTATTTTTCACCCTGCAACTATTTTCTCCACAGACAAAACATTGCTAGCCTCAGGCTACTCTTTTGCTATTACTCAAGCAAATATTCAAACAATCTACATTTGTTACTTCCCCCAGTTCAGACCTTCACATCTAGGACCCACTGTGACACGTATGTGGTATCAAATTATATTCATTCCCTTCATATTCATTTTGGTAGGGAGGAATCTTCACTGTGACAGCTAATTCCTCAGATCTGTTGCTTTGTGGAACATATTCTAAAGAGGACGCATCCCCAACTACTACAATCTTGGCCTCTTCAAGTCTTGTTTCAACTGATATCTATCTCCGTAACATGCACCTTATCCCTTACACCTCATTCAGTAACCCTCTACCTTGACTGGCTTTTGGGACTTGTAATGGGTAACAACAGTATTAAAAAAAATAATTAAAAAAAGAACAAAACCAGAGATACCTCGGTGTGCAGTTATTAATACAAAGATTTGAAATTAATGCATTGCATGATTTCACAGCTGAGTCATTCCATCTCAAATCAACAACAGTCTTACCATCACTACACAGATGTTTTGTGCAAATTTGCTACACTTATAGAGCTTCATGATACAAATTGGATGGTACCTATTTTACATCCCTCAGTCAAAGGGTTCCCAAGATATGACCTTTACCAAAAAGGTGAATTTTGGAAAAAAATAGTCACAAAGTTTAGATATCAATCTTACAGTTGTTTTTCACCTACAAAACTAAATTACATGCCATTTTAAAGTACTTGGATAGATCTAAAAGATGATCTATCTTTTGTTTAAAGGTCAAATAAGATAATTTGACTGTAACAATTGACCTTTAATTTCTGAAAAAGCGTATATTTGATTTTTTTAAAACTTTCAGAACAAATTTATCTGACTTAGAACAAGGTATGTACAAAGTTTTGTGGTGGTCTTTTGACTGTGACCTGAGTTATAAGGATTTTACTGAGTTGGACCAAATTCAAAATGGTTGACTTATGCATCTGCCACAAGATGCTAACATTTTCATATCTCTCAATATGGTCAAGTTGTATGTCTTTAGAAAGTTCTTTGAATGCCAATTAATATTCACATAAAAACTATGATCACAAAATCATCAGAATTTGTGTTATATGTGGTTAAATGTTGACTAATTCGGTGGAAAAAATAACATTATTTTTGCTTTTGTTTACATTTTTATTATATAACAAATAGATTTTTATCTGAAAAAGTAACAATGAAAATATTTTCATTTAATACACTAATAACTTTTGTATATTTCAGGTCCTAGCACCATATTTACCGTGTGGAAACCCCCTGCTTAGTCCCCACATCTATGAAATAGTTCTCAATGAGTTCTTGAGAACTGACCATGAAGTAAGTCTTGAAACTTTACATTTTATTAAACCAGTTATACCAGTTTGGAAACATTTGGTTTAGGCTATGAATTCTGGTATATAATTAAGGGAAGGTGAGGGAGAAATAAGATGGCAAGTAACGACTTACTAAACTAAAGAAGGTGAAAAATTCCAGATAAGCTCTCAAGAAGAAACCAGAAGAAATAAATTTACAGAAATATACTTTCATTGACTGATGGAAGAATGGTTAAAACACAAAAAAAAAATGTTAAAACAAACATGTTTTAAGAATACTGTGTAGAGTTTGTATCAAGTGCAAACAAATTTTTCTTGCCAGACTCTATCTTACATATTTATAAGTCTACCATTTATCCTTGCTTTGAATGTTGTTGCTACATCTGATGCTTCTGCTTTGTATTTAGAAATTCTTGATAAAATCCAAAGAAGAATCTGCAATATTATTGGTCCTGACCTGTCATCTCAGCTTCAGTCCCACTGACGTAACATAACTTCCCTGAGCCTTTTCCATAAATACTTTCACGGTAATTTTGTCCAGACAAACTTTCCTTTATGGTACCTAGACTTTATGAATTTAAGTGCAGTACTAGATTGGCAGCAAGGTCTCATTTCACAGTTGAAAAATGTAACCATAAGTTCTATGCTATCAATTTTTTTTATCAAACTTCTCGCTTCTGGGACTCTCTTCTGGCTTCTTGCTTCCCAGTCAACTTAAATGCAATGTCAATCATTATCTTCTGTCTACTTAATTCTTATTCTTTTATTGTCCTCTATCCTTAATAGTAGTTTTTTCTCATCTTCTCTAACACTCAGTAACCTCTTGCATCTTAGTGACTTTATTGCCTTGCTTGGGGTGAAATCATGAAAAAGAAAAAAGTGGGGTAAATAGTCTGATGTTGAAAAATGCAAAACGTTTAATGAAGCAAGTAAAAAATCAATGATGATTTATGTTGAAGCATTCAAAGACCGTATATTATGAAATAGTCCAAAAGGGATCAAGTCATGTAATATTAACTAAAATGAAAAAACAAATGTCACCTACCTATGTAGGGTTGGAGGACTTGAAAATTATACCCTCCATAAACCCATTGAGTTCCTTTAAAAAGCAGTTCATGATACAAAATGATGAGGTAACAATATTATCAATTACATTATTAATTACATATTTTTTAATTTATATTTGTGTTATATGCATACATACATACATACACTGGGTGTAAAAGTAAAATTGTCCAATTGTTAGATTGTTTGGACCATTGTATGTTAGAAATGATTAAAGATATCTTACTGGATTTCATCAAAGTTTTATAATACTGTTAGACTCTGCTTAGAGCAATAAGAATGTATAATTGCACTTCAAGCTTAACAGAATAATCATGATGAAACTGAACATAAATGAAAATGACATGTTCATTATTAATTAATTATAGCTTAGGATCAGAAGCTCATGAAGGATTGAAAGTTAAAATAATATATATATATATATATATTATTCCAGGATCATTTTCTAATTGATCTCTTTAGCTCTAAGTTGAAATGGTGATCCCTCTTTCTGTTGTGACCTTCTTGTCCAGTTTTCCTCGCTACTGTTCATTCTTTTTTAAACTTATTCACCATTCTCTTGATGGTTCTTGAATGGACATTGAAGATGGAAACCAGTGTATGAATGTTACTGAAAGCCTGAATGATCTTTTTCCTCTCACCATTGCTCAGTTGGGAAGCCAGTGAATCTGACACAAAATGATTTTAATCTGTTCTCTTTCTAGTTGAATAACTCAAATGAGTTTTTTTAGTGATTCTTATGATAAATGGTGTCAAGATGGCTAAAAGTCTTATCTGAAAACCTGGAAAACAGAGGGTCATTTTTTTTTTTTTTTTAGATATTAAACATTTTATGGGATGGACAATTATCCTACACTGTTACACAATTTGGACAATTCTGCCGTTACACCCAGTGTGTGTGTATAATATATATATATATATATATATATATATATATATTAAACTTCAATCTTCCACAAATCTCTCACGTACATTCATAACTGCTCATGGTGTATCAAATGTAAACAAATGACGTCACACATTATGAAATGGACAAAATCCAGCAATTATTTAAAGACATTTTTATGTTTAACATTCTTTTTATAAATACAAGTATTTAAGTAAATGCTCTGTTTATAATAAACAGTATTAAATGACATATACCGGCCTGAATGTCCTAGAAATTTTCATAGAAAATATTCATCCTCCGACAGGATATATATATATATATATATATATATATATATATAAAAACTGGCAAGAAAGCAAGAAAAAACAGAAAAAAAAGATTATTAAACAAAAGTTCCGTAGTCTTTAACAACACATGCCTCAACATATATATATATATATATATATATATATATATATATATATATTCAAATCGCACCTATTATAATAGAATATAACACTGAGGAATATTTAAAGTAGAAATCCCACACCTACATGGAGTAAGTTAAAAAAAATTGCTTGGTCTCCTTGACCATTTCTTTTTAGGGTTGCCTCAGACATCAGAAATTGATCTTTAAGTTCAATGAAGGAAGTGCTGCCTGGAGAGATGGCCTGATGGAGTTGTATGTGAGTGGGTGAACACGTACACATATATGGTATATTTAGGCAGCAAGTATTCAGCCAAAAATGTTTAAATTAAACTGACAAGGCCTGTTGAACTTTTCTATTGTATTTTTCCAATTTTCAAATACAATGTTGTACATCAAGA
>OZ038515.1:49297942-49485442 GCA_964036315.1 Acanthosepion esculentum
TTTGTTATGAGAGGAGGACATGAAGTGCAACAATGTCTGATTTTGTGCTGCACAATGGCCATCTACTCCTCATCACCCGAGTGTGAAATTCAAGCTAAAGACTGCCAGTGGCATCCCCCACCTGTACCCGTCGCTATCACTTCCTCACCATGTGATTTCGGTCCTGCATGTATTTGTGTTGAACTATTAGCCATCCAGCTACTGATCAACCTGCATTAAGATTTCTTTAAAGTGGTCAGTTGCTTGTGTGGCACAAAGCACACTCTCTCCATCAAAACAGCATAGCTCATACAGGTGCACTGAGTGTCACATGTTAGGTGTTTGTGAAGATTGTATGTTATATTATCACAAAGTTTGACCACCCCGGGACCTTAAATACATTGGGTAGTGCATGGTGAACCACACAATATACATAAGGGGTTTTGAAGTCAGAGCTTGCCATCTCTGGCCTGAGGGCTGGTGGCTATATATATTTATATATATTTTTGTCATCCACAGACAGACTGTTTCGCTGTTTCACAGCTCATCAGTGTGGCTAGACGTCTGGTTGCCTCTAGCTAGGATCGAAACCCGACTGAATTTGCGTCAGTTGGAACTTCTCCCACTAAGCCATCAGCGCACAGGCAGGGATGAAGGTGAATTTTAGCGTGTTTATTTTTAGATTTAGATAAACACACAGTGACTGACAGTGATTCAATTCTGCCGAAGAGTCGTGCAATATTAGCTTAAATAGTCACTGTTTACAAATTCACACCTCAAACCAGAGAGCTCAACTGAAATTAATTTTTCAGGAGCCAATATATATATATATATATATATATATATATATAATCCTTTCTGTGAGATATATATATATATATATATATATATATATATATATATATATAAAATCCTTTCTGTGAGATATATATATATAATCCTTTCTAGATAACTTGGCAGCGCCCATCTCCTCTCCAAATCCTTGGCTGACAGCCCACCTTTAACTCGTGAGAGATTTAGAGGATGGGTGAAGACCAGTGTTACCTGTTACCCTTAAAAATAAGGTGCAGCAGACGATCAACAAAGGTACTACTTCTACCCAATGCCCCCTATATACATAAAAAAAAATTTTTTTAATTTTATGATATTATTTTATTTTCTATTTTATGCTATTCTACAAAGTATTAAATGAAGATTATGTATTCTTTTTTTGTATAGTACAAACACATTTTTCCACCCATTAAAATGGATAAATGGGGTTTATTTCTATTAAATCAATTTTTTGTTTTCTATGCATATTTATTTATCATGCATTTGTATACAGTTAATTATATGAAAAGTATGTTTGTTCATTAGTCGGTAATACAATAAATTAAAAATCTGTATGTCTGTGAATATTTGTTCACCCCACCCCACCACTGTGTGTGTGTGTGTGTATATATATATATATATATATATATATATATATATATTATTTATCATTTCAAATTTCTTTAAATTGCCTGTATTTGTTAATAGCAAATATTAATATAGCTAACTTTACAACTGATTAAAAATTTATGTATTGCTAACATTGTGTGTGTAGATATATATATATATATATATATATATATATATATATATATATATAAAAATTTATGTATTGCTAACATTGGTTTTCTGATCTTGGCTCTTTTTAAATTTATAATTTTTTCCTGTTAAAAGTTTGTTTTGATTAATGATGTAAATTTCTAGTTTAGGATCCACTTGATGCGTTGAGAGATTTAATTCTGTTAATATTTTTATAATTCTTCATTTATTCCAGGGTCTCCTCCGTTTGATAAAATCATGGCCACATAATTTGTACAATATGCAGGCAATAATTAACCGACTTCGAAATGAATATGAACGTGATAAGAATAACCTTATCCTCCTGGAGTGTCTTGGAGAATTGTAAGTAGACTTTGAGATCTGGAGTATTTTAAGAAAAGAACTTGAGGAACAATCTGAAATGTTCCAAACTCTGGTTTCAATCATTTGTGTTGGTTTCCTACTTCTTCATAAACTTGATTGTAATTTGCAACACTGGAGACTGTCATTTAATTTCACACTTCTGACTTCATTATAACCTTTAACTGAAAGCTATTAATCCATAGACGCCTATGGTATCATTTTAGATACCAATTTAGAAACTAAATATAAAAGGGCATTGATTTCTTCAGAGTGAAAGAAAGAAATCTCCTGCAGACAACAAATGCCTGTAGTAGTACATACGATAGCAAACATCACTGCCATCTGGGGGACAGCTGTGAAACTACAAAGATAAAGAAGAACAAACACTATAATTTTTATAAAACAGTTTTTATGGTCAGGCTTTCTATGGTTAAAGAAAAAACCCAATTACTTAAATAGACTGGTCTACTGATTAAAAACAAAACAAAAAAATGGAGTAAAACTTTTTTTTTAAATAAATTTTCTTTTTTAAGACCTTTCTTCAGCCGCAACACTAGTCAGATTGAAAAATATCAATTTTTTATTTATTTATTATTGATTTAGAATTGAGTTCCTTTTCATAATATTAATACATTGTCAAATCAATCATTGACTGTTATGAAGTTATTGGACTTAGCTGTTTTGCATACAAAAATAAACTTTTTGTCAGGTGGGTTACAAAAAGATTTATTTTAAATAAATAAGGGCCATATATATATATATATATATATATATATATATATATATATATATAAAACAACTGAAATGTTGCAAATTAAAAAAAATTGAATGTTTTTTTTGTGAAAGTATTTATTTATATTTTTATATATATATATATATATATATATATATATATATTTCAGATCGGCCTCGATCTTTCATCAGAAATGACTGTTTTCAGAAGTTTGTTTACATTAAGTAGCGTCCGTCGCGAGACGCGGACGTCATGTGATATGGAATGCAACTGTTTGAATATTTCTAACGTAAATCTAACTGTAGTAATATTTTAGATGTTGTTTAAAAAAATTTTTAACTATATCTAAAAAAAATTTTTGTTTAACTATTGAAATATTTATAAAGATTTAAAATACCCAAGTCAGTTGTTTTTTCTATATTATATACATATTAAGAAAGTATACGTGGCTTCTCATTATGCTATATATATATATATATATATATATATATATATATATATATATATTTATTTAATTAATGAACTATAGAGTAAGTGGCCATGCTTAAGTGTAATTGGCAAAATACTTAACAAGCAAAATTGACAAAGTCCTTAATAAACAATAAGAACAGGAAGAAAAAGAACATTAAAATAATATTAAGTAAACAATATATATGCAAATAAAAACTAGGCAAAGCAACAGTAATAAGGCAAAAAGTTCACATTGAAAAGGGATACAGTCAAGTGATTATAGTGTTCTGATGTCAGAAAGAAAGAAAAAATATGACAAATGAAAACAAGAAGTGGGTCTTTTTTTTATCTAGCTATTTTTAAATGATTTACCATGATAACCAGTTGATGAAGGCATGCATGAGCGGGCAGTATCTCAAGAAGATACAAATGAATGAGCTTGTGTACTGTGTGACCATCACATAATGATAATATCCTCACTTGTTCTTCATTCTTCATGCAGAGGTTTGGGTTTTTTTTTTTCAGCAGAATATTTCATTACTCAAGCATGTCAGTTTTTTTCCTATACCTTTCTCAAAAAGAAGAGATTTTAACCAGTGAACAATGAGAGACAGCTGGTGCCAATCTCAAAAGAACACATTACAAACTAATTTGAAAAATAAACAGGCTACTGGAGTAAGTCTTAATAAGTGTACTTTGAAAAGTACTAAGGTGACATTACTCTAGATAGGCTACTTTTTTTTTAATAATAAATACTTGAAAGTACCAACTTACTTTAAGACATTGATCTTTTCCAAGAGAAGAAAATAACAGTAATTGCCTTTCCAGAACAAGTCAAACAAATGATCAAAGCTCATTTCTAAATGCAGACATGAAAACAAATTCCAAACTACGCTATATACAACCACATCATGACTAAAAAATCCTATAAACTATATAAATTTTACTGCAAATACCAAATCTTGAAATCAAAGAAGGCTTATAGCCACATCACCTTGAAACACCAGTTCCTGAATGATCACTTGAGTTAAGCAACATTGAACATGGTTAGTATCTAGATGGGTGACAGTTTGTGAATACAAGTTTCTTTAAGCTTGGATGTGCAGCTGGTGTAATGGATAATGGCTCAGAATTGTTAATCAAAAAGCCAAGTTCTAATTCCTGTTGGGCTTGTTATATTCTCTTACATGTAAATATCCTTTGAAAAGGTATGACTCCACCACTTCTCTCTCAGCTATGGGTTAATTAGTAAGACTTGTATCAATAAACCATTATCTAAAAAAAAATTCTTACTCTGTAAAAATATTTTCAGACTTTAAATAGCCTGTGAAGGGTTGATAATCCATAAAAAATGAATCCATCAATTAAAACCAAAGAATGCAATTTAGTATACTCTAGTTATATTGCATAGATATATTTATCCTGCTACATCCAAGGACTATTCATAACCAAGTTCTGTTCATTGGGTTGTAAAGAATTTTGCGAGGTTTATATGTTTTGTACTAAATATAAGTGCCATCAGGAATAATCATGTTTGTGGGAATTTTTCAACTTGCAATATAATTTTGCTGATCTAAATAAAAGTGAGAAGGCATGTTTTCTGATACAGCATGATTCCTGGAACAAAATCTTTATTTGGAAAATGATATGTCCTGTACCAAGTAAGCACCATGCCGGGGAGAAAATTCAAAGAAATAATTTAATTGTGCCAGCACTTGAATTCAGTACACATCATAACCTGCTCCTCAGAGTTTAAATCTGGTCAGGACAGATGCCAAAGGATTACTTGTAACAAGTTTCAAGTTACTTGCATGTAATGTGTTTTATTATCTTGCTGGACCTGACCATCTCCAGCCAGAAACATGGTGAACATAAAGGAGAGCAAATGGTCTACAATAAGATCTGTGTCACATTCATAAAGACAAATTCCAGTTTTACTTTTATCCTTATGAACTTTATCAGATACATCCTACACAATTTTAGAAATACCCTCAGCTTGCACAACATTACATTTTACTTTTACTCGAGCCAAATTAGACATAAAATAGAGTATTGCTGATATATCTGGGCTGAAGCTGCTCAGTCTTACTTGCCTGTCTTGATAGAGTTCAAAAGCGTCTACACAGCGTTGTGAGTGATGAATTGTTTTCTATCCTACAACCCCTTTTCCCCAAAGGTGAAACATTGCAAACCTCTCACTACTCTATCACTATTATCATGGTAAGTATTCTGACAAGTTACATTCCTTGGTTTTGCTCATCCTGACCTTTGCAGCTGGAACCTGCCATGCCACATCCACAGGGGTGAATCATCCTCATCTCCCTTCATATTCTATTAGTAAAAAAGGAAGTTCCACTTGGATAGCTTCTTCCCAAGAACTGCTGCTTTGTGGAACTGACTCCTGGTAGGATGTTTTCCTGATTCATATGATCTTAACATCTTCAAGTCTATGATTAACTGTTATCTTTCCTACATAATCACATGAACTGCACTTCTTGCCTTCTTATACAACACCACACAGTAAACCTCTACCTTGAGTGGCTTTTAGGCTTTTTATTGGGTGAACTAGTATAAAGAAAAAGAAAAAACACCTTGCAAATAGGATGATAAGTTTTATGCATTTTCCTTAATACTCAAACACGACTATCTAAAACAGCTAGAAATGTGATTTGTTTAACCAGGCCGTACCATGCCAGTCTTACCAGGCTCACTGATAAAGTTCTCTTATCTGCAGTGTCAATAATAGTATCCTTGATTGTCAATAAATCTAAAATAACATGGAATATAGTATATGCTTTACAGTGTGTTGACTGGTGGGTTGAGCAGCAGCAAAGTTGAATTCTGATGTGATACATTGTCCTGGGTATGACGATAAACTACATCTGCGTCCTGGGTAAGACAATAAACTACGTCCAGCAGCAAGGCCTCTAATCAGGAGGTTTTGAGGAGTGTGGAACCACCTCTTAATTGCTGGTGTTCCCAGGTCCACCCTGACCCGGGGTGGTAGCACCTGATAGGGTCCCAGCTATGGGCAAATAGTTCACACCCAAACTTGTGTAAAAAATAGGTATTAATACCAGAAATACTTTGTAATAAAAAAATTATTACCAGCAATAATTTTTGAAGGAAAAATTATTATCAGCAATACTTAAAAAAAAAAAATACCAGCAATACAAACAGCTATACATTCTTTGAAAAAAAATATGACCAGCTATAGATTTCTTCAAGGAAAAATATTCCCAGAAATAGTTTTTTGAAGAAAAACACATTACCAGCAATAAAAATTTTGTCAGCATTAAATAATCCAATGAGGTTGATATGCCGTAAAACAAAATAAACCGAACCAAACCTGATAGGATACAATGTTCCAATTTCTTTTTGTTGTGATTATTATCCTTGCCAATTGCCAGTCGTCCCATTCTTGTATCGTCTGTTGGTGCCTTCAGTTTCTGCCTGGGGTTCACATATCCCTGGTATATCCTTGTTGTCCAAGAAAAACCTAAAACTTTTTACCACGTCATAAATAGTGCTCTATCTTTCCAATTCCAAAAATAAATCTATTGTCAGATAGTGTTAAATTTTGTTTTTTGTCCCATGGTTGCTACAGCTACACTACCTCCGTACCTATTGTGACACGTGTCATCAAGTTGAATGGGAGAGAGCAAAACCATCCCATCTTCTCTCTTTGATTTTTAACAAATTTGTGTATCAGAGATTTATTAAAAAGACACTCTATCATTGTGTTCAAGTTTTATTTTTGCTTGGGGATCTCTCTCTTTCTCTGTATCAATTCTGTTCTGGATATGGGTGATCATGGCTCTCCACAACTTCCTGTCTTTTGTTGCTCTCCACAATACTTACTCCTTTATAAACTCTCTTTGTTTTTCTTTATAGATACACTTTCCAAAATAGATTTGACAAAGCTTTGGCAATCTTCCTCCGGTGAGTAAAGAATTTTTTTCTTTTTAATCTATTAATACCTACCTACTATTTCAAAAATGGGACGTAAGGAGAAACCTATAATTACTGCATTTTCTTGTGTATAATACACCATGTTTCTGAATCTCAAGACAGAATAAATTACATCCTTGAGTATAATATAACCCTGTAGTATAGCCAACCCTATGTAAATTTTTTTGAAAAGTTATGTCATATTATCTTAATATTTAAGAATAGAAATGAATTGTGTGCTTACTCTTTACATGTTTCTCCTCCTAATTTTTGTTTCAAAAGTTATTTTCGCCGTAAGGTGCTTTGTTGTAACTTGTTATCAAAGCGTGACATATCTTGTGTATTCCCTTTATAGGAGGTATGGTGAAATAATGGATAATGGCTCGGATTGAGGAATCAGAGAGCCGAGTTTGACTTTCAGCCAGATCCATTACATTCACTTATGTGCTAATACTCTTGGGAAAGGTATGATTCCTCCTCTTCCCCAACCATCTATGGGTAAATAACAGGATAGACTGGGTTCTATAGCCTTGGGTGGCAACGAGTCTAGGAGAAAGTAACTCTGAATTCAAAACTGTACGTAGCCCTGACATAGCACATACTATACAGCTAAAGAAAGGATCGTTCGTATTGGCTCGATGATCCTGACTACGCTCAAATGATGATGATGATCCCCTTTATTAATTTTTTTTAATCAATTATGCTGAATCCCAAAGAACAAATATTTAATTTCTTAGTTTCTGTTGTTCAAAAATGGTGCCAGGTTTATGCAGTATTTCAAAGTAACCAAGGTAGTCCATTTCAAATGGCATCCACATTTCCAAAAATGGATTATTGCTGACATATCTGTGTTTGAGTTGCCCAATCTCCCTTTTCAAGATTTAACAGAGTTCAAAAGCAGCCTTGTGGGCAATTAATTATTTTCAACCCTACAGTCCCTTTCTCACAGACAAAATGTTGGAAGCCAATTGCTGTTCCCATGGAAAATGTTCCCATGAGCTACATTCCTTAGTTCCACCAGTTCAGACCTTCACTGCTAGGACTTGTCATGCCATGTACACTGAATTGAATCATCCTTATTCCTTTCACATTCCATTGGTAAGAAGAAAGGCAATCACGATGCTCGCATGGTGATTGTCTTTCTTCTTACCAATGGAATATGAAAGGAATGAGGATGCAAGCATCATGATTGTCACCTCTCTCTTTATTCACTTTCTCCTCTCTGGTGACAGTGACGGAGATGGCTGTGAAGGCCCAGCTTACTTCTGAAAAATTGTGAGCAGTAGTCACAGGAGTGTGGGTGGTGGATGTGGCTGGGCAAGAGTCAGGCCTTCCTGACAGCATGTCACATATCCTATTCATGTTGACAGTTGGGCTTGAAAGTCTTGATCACCACCCCTGATGGTCCTACGCTAGGAAGGTCAATTTGCAGCAACACTTTCCCAGGTCTTAGGATCGATAGTCAATGTTGACCTGTGTCAAGGATGTCTTCAACTGATCCTTGAAGTGTCATTTTGGTTTTGAATCAGTAGCACATGCTTGAACGTCATAAAAACCGTAAAGTTTCTTATCAAATTACTGTAGTAGAGAATTACTGCAGAGATTAAAGAGTGGCTTGTATTTTTGCAGCAGAAAGAAAAGCAAGTAAAATCTCATATCTCAAACTGGTAACAGGTGGGCAACCTTCCATGTGAGAAGAAAATTGTTTTTAAAAAACACAAGAAAAAGGGTTAAAGTGTCCTGTTTTTAAGACCAGCCCCCATGTGCTGATTGGCTGGTTCTTTAGCCAGTCAGCTGCAGCCTGATATAATAAAAACCTCATGAGAGAAAGCAGGCAGTGGGATTCTTGAGGATGAGGAGGCGGCTATGCCGAAGGGGAGAGTCTCGTTTGGGGAGATAGACAAACCAGACTCTGTATATAAGGGGTCTACAGACAATTTCTGTCTGAGCCTATCCACATGGAATGCCCCACATTAAAAACTGACCTTGTGCCACATCTTGCCTTGTGAGGAGGTTGGTAAATAGAGTGAGATTCTTGAAGCTTCTCACTGCTGGTGCATTGTCCGCAGTAATGGTGTTGGCTGGTGTTTCATGACTATTTGTCCCCACCCCATTTTTTCAGTTCCAGTGCCGATTCTCTCCAATTACTCACTCCATTATTAACATTTTAGTGTTTAATGTTCTACTAGCAGTGTTGATTATATTATCAATACACAGAAAAGACCAAAATACAGTTTGTGACTTATTAACATTATTATTGAAAACCAAAATCTGCAGGTATGTCTGGATGCTAAAAGTTTAAGCATTCAATTATTTTGCTATGGTGTCAATATTTTTTCTTACCAAAATGTATCTTTTACCTATCCAACTTATTTGAAAAAAAAAAAAAAAATTCATCCAATTTTTATTAGGTTTTTTTTTTTTTTTTTGCTGTCACTTGTCTGTCTATGATTGATATAAAAATGATATCTGCGATGTCATATATGATGATATCTGCGATGTCATATATGATGCTATGATGATATTTGCAATGTCATATATGATGATATCTGCGATGTCATGTAATGGATAATGGCTCAAAGTGAGAAATTGGAAGATCTGACTTCAAATTCCATTCAGGTTTGTTACATTCACTTATGCACAAATACCATTTGAAAATCCATCTCTTCTCCCAGCTATGAGTTGAATAGTAAGATGGACTGGGTCCTATAGCCTTGGTTGGTAACCAGTCTACCACAGAAACGAACGTCAGCTTTCTATAAAAAGTCTTCTACCTAGTCAGTTATGAATCAAAAGATACATTATTGGCCAAGCATGTGTCATGTATGGCACTTAATAAAAAATTACTTTTTAAGTGAGCAGCTTCCACAGTTTGTATCTCAGGTATATATGGCAGTAGAGAGAGAAAATGTCATGACTAAATTATTTGTTCAAAATCAAACTTAATTTAAGATCTTACGTTTCATTTGTTTTCCTATTTGATACGCGTTTTATAACCTTTCTTTATTCTTTTCTGAATAGGATGAAGCATAAGGATGTCTTCTCTCTGATCAACAAACACAATTTATTTGATTCTATCACCGACCGAATCGTCCAACTGATGCAATTTGATCAGGAGAAAGCTGTCAAATTGCTTCTTGATAATATAGGCAAAATACCTGTAAGTATTGCAGGCTTTTTTTATTTTTACATTGTTAAGAATATATATTTTTCTGTAGAATGGACATGAGAAGCTGCATTCCGTTAGAAGATTCGTAAATATCAATATCAAGGTAGACAACTCAGTATCTGCTGCTGGTGGATATTATATTCAAGAAAAGGTAACTCGGTGTTGGATACGATTAACAAGGGTAGATAACTCTGATGCAAAGTTAGAATTGAATAAATTAACCCCCTTTTTTTTTGTAGCTATCCATTTCTGTTTGAGTAACATTTTCTTAAATTGCTCATTTATTCTAATTATACATATTGCATAAATTTGTGCTAAACAGATTATGAGGGACTGAATTTAAATTCCTTACGAGAATTTTTTTTCCTCCGAAATAATTTTGTTTCAATGAATAATTCAATTTTTTGTATATTATAGGTAACTCACTGCGAGATGTGATTTGTATGGGAAATAACTCTGATACAAAATAATCCCCCTTTTTATACAAATCCATTATGATGAAACATCAATTCTTTTTGGTTACTAAGGTTTTTTTTGTTTTTTTACAGAAGATCTTTTATTCTAATTACTCATATTGTATTGACTGAAACAACTACGAGAGATTGAATTAGAAAAAAAAATTTTTTTCCTCTGGAATAATGAAAATGATAAAAAGCTTTAAACTTATACTAGAAATAGCATATAATTTGTTTCTTTCCATACATGTTCTTTATATGCTTACAAATATACCATATTTTTTAATGTTTTTATTTTAAACCATGTGATAAAAATAGAAAATGGAAACAAAATAGCTTTATTTTCAAACAGGAATTGTTAAACAATGTTTTACCCATGAATTTTATTAAAGCAAATATTTACATTCTACAGCAGCAGCTGTAAGGAAAGAGAAAAGCTTCAGTGAGAGCAAGCAACGGCACTAATCAGCAGGCAGGTTAGGTTTAAGCCTAGTGGATGAAAGTGGTTTGTAAATTTGATGATATAGTTACTGTGAGTTGAATCCCAGAATCGGACAGTGTGTGCTTGCATTCAGTGAAAATGGGTGAGCAATAACTGAGCAGTACTAAATAAAAAATGAGAACCAGATAATATCCCTAGACATGAGTAGTTGAATGAGAACATAGATTAAATAAAGGTTTCAGTCCAAAATTCTCTGTAGCTTACCCAGATTGATATACGTCTGAAGAAGGATGGAGAGTGCAACAGCTGAAATGTGTTAACAACAAAGATGAGGAAAGTAGTCTGAATATAAGTAAAACTACAAAGAACCGGCATTATTTATGAGTTCAAATGCCCCTTAAGGAACAATGTTCCTGATCAAACCAAACTTATAAATAATTACGTTGGTCATACTACTACATGCCTATCTAGACGACTTATGTTACACCTACCTGACCATAGCTCAATTAGGACTTCTTTAAACACACACAGACATACCAGTGAAAGAGTTATTTCCCTTTGAGAGAGAGAAATGAACTTTTTTTATGAAGTCACTTTGTATTTTGCAATTTCATTCAATCTTCTTTGATGCATTTGCCATTTCTAAAATAAATCACTTTTCTTTCTCCATTTTTATTATTATAATTGTTTTTTTTTTCTCTTTCCTCCTCTTCCCACCACTGTCCTTCTCCCACTTTCTGCCTTTTTATTTCCTCCACTTCTGCCACTCTCGTCATCCTTTCACTACTTTCTTTTTCAGATAAAAAAAGTTGTACAGCAATTGGAACAGTCTCCTGAACTTTTACACTGTGTAAGTGAATATTATTTTCATAAAAATTTATTAACGTGAACTTTTTAAATAAAGTTATTGAATATTTCCTATTTTATGATGCTACTGTTGTTTTTTTATTTTATTTTTTTTTTATGATAATGGCACTAAGGCTAAAACAGTTACTGAGAGTAAAAGGAACTAAGAAAACATTAGTGAAGATAAAGAACAAAATTCAGGAAGACAGAAGATGACAACTGATGTTGCATTTAAATTCTTGAAGATCCTAGGGGGCAGGGAAGCAAGAAACCATAAGTGAGAAGTATGAAAAAGAAACTATTAGAGGACCCATAATTTGATATCATAAATCAGTGGTTCCCAAACAGTGTGGCAGGCCTCATAGGTGTAGCAAAAGATGGTAGGAGGTAAGGTGGAATGATTGAAAAACAATCAAAGATTTAGAAACAGTTTCAAAAAATTCATATACCAAAAATAAATATGATTTCAAAATTGAAAATATTATTATGGATTACTTGTAATTACATGCATGAGTCCCAATATAAATAGTTATAAATAATTATTGACTGATTTTATCACTGTGATATTTTTGCATTATATCAAGTATTAATAGGGTGTGCAAATTGGAGGTGAGAGTTATCAATAATAATGTTCTGACTTCAAATCCGCGGTTATCTCCCTTTAACCCTCTCTATATTTTATTTTTAAGTTTACTTTTTATCACATAAAATTTGGTGAGGCATAAGCAAATTTTCATTCCAAAAATGCAGCACAGAGAAAAAAAAGTTTGAGAAGCACTGTCATAAGTAGTCATAATATTAAATGGTAATGACAAAAATTATTCTATCTATTTTTGTCTCCTAAATAGCAAAAGTCTTAGACACACAAATATGTGTTGCCAATATTATTCTGATTAAGTTATTAAAAAAATAATATATGCAAAATGGCATTATTGAAATTGTGTTGGGTGTTGCAACTATATGTATAATTTAAAATAGGAACCTAAATGTTCATTCCAAACCGAGATAGGAATGACTGTAAAAACATCCCCTTCTCTAAATTTATAAAAAACTCATACAGATGCATGCTTGGATTTCTTCCTAGCCAATAAGATAGATCACTTCTCAATCTCATCTGTTATGTTTCTGTTCTTTCTTGTCTTGAAGTCAGAATGCTGGGATCACTTGTCTGTATCCCTTTTGTGCATCATTCTTTGTGATCTTTTTACTCTTACTTTGCCTACTTTTGTTTTACATATATTGTTTATTTGGTATTCATTTTTGCCCTGTTCCTTTCTTTTGTTATTCTTTATTGTAAACTTTGTCAATTCTGTTTGTTGGCCATTTCTGCCAATTGCATTTAAACATGGCCAATTACTCTACATTTAATCTTATTCAGTTTTCTTTTTAGTTATGATTTTTGTCTTCTCAATCGTCAGTTAAGTTATTCAAAAGAGAAAGTGAGAAGAATAATAACAATTATACTATAATTTAATCTAGATCTAAGTCTTAGTCTTTACTTTGGAGTTGTTCACTACATCTTGTTTTATAGATGTGAGCTACTGTGTTGAGCAGATGAAAATAATATTGATGTATTTGATTACAAATGTATGCAACAGACTTTGCAGGCCAAATGAAAGGCAAACTACTGCTAAATCTCATGACATAAAGGCATTGAGCCCACTATAGCCACTGTGTCCCTCCAGCTCTCACAGTCTTGGCAGAGTGTCAGAATATCTTCCAGCACCAGACAAACTGCCAAAGACAAATATTTTGTGGCACCTTATTTTGGAAAACCTCCTCTTCCATTCTGTCTGTTTATCACTAGAAGAAGATGCAAGTGGTTAAGTCATATTCTACAGATTTACTTAGATGACTTAGGATCTGACCAAAGTCAACATGGATCAGACTGAGAGGTGCTCCCATGATAACACCTTTAAAAAGAAAAAATGTGGAATGTCATCCTCTTGCAGATGTTGGCCACAGCCTGGTAGACATGTGACTCACTTGGCTGACAACAATGAAAGATCTGTTGAGCCTTGTAAAAACAATGCATCAATAATGTGTTGACATTTGAAAAAACTGATGATGACTCAATTGCTTCTAAAATATTACTATCATACCTGAAAACAACTATTTTTTTATTTCAATAAAATATTTAAATTAATAATGAAAATATGTTCTCAGAATTTAAGCAATAATTAATAAGTAGTGACCAATATTGTTTAAAGAATTGGAAAAGAAGGAATGGTTATTGACTATAGACTTAACTTGGTTCAAATTGGTCAAGGCATCCCATTAAGCTAAAATTGATTGAGAATTGATCCTTGCAGAAGCTATTTTTGATTCATGCTTTTTACACAATCCATTAAAAAAAGTGTCAATATTGTCCTGAAACCCTGATAAGAAAATTTAGAAAATAAAGTGATATTTAATAATAAAATCTCAGTTTGATATAAACATGTTGAAATAAAGATAAGATATCCAAATTGATTTTTGTTTTCAGTTTATAATTCTCTTCCTTTTTCTTTTTTTTTTCTTGTAGTATTTAGATAAGTTATTCCAAAAAGATCCTCAGCTTGGACAAGAATACCATGCGCTCCAAATCAAATTGTATGCCGAATATGATAGAGAAAAGTTACTTCCACTTTTGAAGAACAGTACGCATTGCCCTCTACAAAAAGCACTTGAAGAATGCAGAAATCGAAAATTTTTGCCTGAGCAAGTATTTCTTCTCAGTAAGTTGTCTTTCTGTTGCTATTGTCTTTCTTTGCACGGTTTTTGTTTCAACCGGCAATATTGCATTAGGAGTATTCTCCATCAAGTCATACATGCTCAGACAGTGAGCACCTTTGTATGCTGAATATATGCAGTGTTAAGAAATGCAGACTTCTGAAGCGATGGGACGCTAGGTTTCATTCCAATTTTCTCAATGTAGGAATTTCGAAGTCCAGTGGCATATACCCCAATGTCTCGATGATAACTGCGACTAAAGTGACCTGAACGTCCCAAATTCTGGCAACTTTAATCCGCAAGTTAGTGTATTATTATTATTTTTATATAAATCATTGGTGCCTATATTATACTTATTCCATCAGTTATGTTGGTATTAATTGTTGACTATTGTAGTCTCTTTTATTTATCTAATTTACAATAAATCTATATTGTAAGATTACCTGCAATGTTTAGATATACAAAGTTAATAGTTTTTTTTGGATCACTGTTAGAGGAATTCAGGAGAAGTTGAGAGAAATTTTCATAAAATTGGGTCACATATGGAATGAATCATTTACATTATAAATAACCATCCTCTATTGTCAATGTTTGCATCAATTCTCGACTGCTTTTCTTCCTGAGTTTCAAAGACTGCTCTGTAGCTAGGTGAGTAACCGCTTGTGAATATTAGGTTCTGTAAGCTTGTGTCTGTAAGCAGGTAGGGGACTGGATAATGGGTAGAAATGAGAAATTGGGAAGCCAAGTTCAAATTCCAGTAAGGATCATTACATATGCACAAATATCCCTGCGAAAGGTATGTATCCACTTCTTCTCCTCCCCCAGTTATAGGTTAAATAGTAAGACTTGTAACAGAAAATCATTATCTCCCAAAAAATTAATGCCATATTCATTTGCAAAAAAAAAAAATTAAAAAAAAAATAGAAATTACAGTTCAAAAATGTTTGAGCTTTGAATAACCTAAAAAATTTGATAATCCATCAAAAATAGGTCGATGAGTCTGTCGCAAGCTTGGCATATAGATCCCGTGCCTTTAGATAAAAAAAAATTGCTATATTCATTCAATCAAATCTACTCACTTTAAGTAAAATGTTTGCAATTTGTTTTCATTCCTTTGGCTCTATTTAGACAAACCTCATTATCCAAGGATCTGATTTCTCTAGAACTTCTAAGATTTACAAATGTTTCATAATGGAATTTAAAATTTATCTCCCTTATCTGACCTCACTTTTTTTCTGAAAAATGTCCAGTTATATTTATTAAATGAATTACATTTTTGACAGAATTTAAAATAACATTTTTTTAAATTTCTCTCTATTTTTAGGATGAGGAGTTATCTGTATTTAATACTATTGGACTGTTGTCCTCATATTTGACAAGTCTTGATCCTTTGAAATTCTTCATTGTATGATTTCAGATCTTCTTGAATACTGTATTTGACCAAGTCAAGTATTTTTTCTGCTAAGGAATGTCCTTGTTTATTCTGAGAGTTCACATTGAAGCTGAGGTTTTTCCCAACAGTTATGGAGAATCCTTTCCTTCAAAAGGACCAGCCTTTCTCTTTCCACTACCCTTTGTATTCTGCTGGAACTGACAGTCTTGATTGATAAGTTTGTTGGAACTAGTTTTAAGTCTCTACATCTGTATATGAATGTCAGGTGGCTTGACATCTGTGCCAATTTTTGACTGTGAATGTCTCCATTGCCTGTAATGATGGTCATGTACAACTTTTCACTTAGCAACCAATCAGGTTATTGGGAAAGAATCCGGCGGTTAAGTGAGCAGTGGCTGTATTTTCATTTCTAATCTTACCTTAAAAGACTATGAAAAAAAAAATCAGTCAAACCAAGTCAATAATTTCACACTGGCATCAGGGATTTATGTTTGAAGTTGGATAAAAAAAAAAATCAATCAAATGCTGATTTTCACAACAGGAACATAGACAAGCCCTCTGCTTTTTTGTTGGCCTTGTGCTAGACTAGTTCTTCTATGTGTTGTATCCCTTCAGGGCATAAGTGATCATGGCTCTTCACAACTTTTTATCCCTTGTGGCCATTAACCTGCACTTATTTTTATGCCAACTTAATCTTGTACATGTTGTGTCCCTTCAAGACATTAGCAATCATGGGCCTCCACAGTTTCCTGTCCTTTGTAGCTTTTAATAATTTTTGTCTTTTTGTTATCTCTCCTAAACCTTGTTCTGCCATCCATTTGCTCAAGCTTGCTAGATAGGATATGTAATGTTTTCCTCTTTCTTTGAATCTGTCCTGTGCATATCAAATTTTCCAAGCCCTCTTTCTTCATTGTGTGTCCTGGAAATTTCAATTCTCTCTTTCTGATGTTAAGTATAAGTTTCCTTTTTGTTTCCATTTTCTCTAAAACTTTCAATGCTCATATGTTTGGTTCATCATATCCTTAGCATCCTTCTGTAGAACCACATTTCTGTTGCTTTAAGTCCCTTCTTTATCTATGACAATATTGTCCAGCATTCATTGCCATATAGGAGGTCTGAAATTTCTGAGACACCCAATAAGGAAAGATATCGGACAATTTAACACTCTCTGGGCATGTTGAAGGGTAGAGTGGCAGAGGAAAACATTGTCTAACTTTAAGGTTCTTACTTTTAGTTAAAAATTTAATTATGTTTGGTCCGTGGTATTCTCATCGTCCTTCTGTAGAAACACATTTCTGTCTCTACTTCATTTGTGTTGAGATTGTCTAGCATTCACTGCCATATAAGAGGACTAATACTACATAACAGTACTGTACTCTTTTCTTAGTTTCTAACTATTTTTCTGTTTCTTAATACTTTGCTTGACTTTTGGAAGGTATCTTACATAAAAGTTCAGTATTCTTTTTTTTCTTTGAAGCAAATATCATTGTTAATGGTATATTTTTTGAGCACTTCCAAATGTCAGGAATTCAAATTGCACTTGTGACTTCTCTTTTCTTCTCCACTCCTCTCAGATAAAATGGGTGACACAAAAGGAGCACTGAAGGTAATAATGGAGCAATTGGATAATGTCCAGAAAGCCATTGATTTTTGTAAAGAACAAAATGATAAAGATTTGTGGGATGATCTCATCACTTTTTCCATTGACAAACCAGGTAAAAGAATTTCATTCGTCTTTAAACTTCTTTCTTTTCAATTAAACATTTCTCAAAGTTTTCCATAAGACAAATTATTCTTGTTTAAAATCTTACTAAACTGAAATGTTAAGCCAAGTAGAGAAAAAAAAAATGATATTCATAAAACGATATGTGGAGAAAAAGATCATTTAGATTTTAATAAAAAAATTTTTTAAATTCAATATTTTCTTAATAAATAGAAACTGTTTTGTAAACTTAATTTCTTTTTTAAAAAAAAAGGATTTTTTATCTGACATTATTTTTTATTATTATAAACATTATTTTTAGTGGGTCCACATATTTGAGTTGCTATCCCTTTTTTTTTATTCTACTGGAATTTTTTTGTTGAAATCCTCACAGTATTTAATATTGCTGTAGTTATCGGCAACATTTTTTTGTCAAGATTTACAAACTCCGTTTCTTTCAATTATGCAAACCAATCGATGAAATCTGAACAAGCTGTTTGAAAAAATACTTTGACAAAACCCTACTTCATGTTTTAATAATTTCTTTAATTTAACTTCTAACGACTTCATGATAAACAATATTAAGAAAATTTAATTTTTTCTTTTTTTTAGCAGTGAATATATTCTTATGATTTCTTACTCTTGAACATGCATCATACAGCTGGCCATGTGTAAATATTTCTTTCTGGAGTCAAATTCCCACTTTTTGAAACATTTAGCCTTGTGAATTGTGTATAGATCTGGGAAACACAGACTGAATTGGAAACTGGATTCTTGTATATAAAAACTTAAAGAAAAGAGATGCAAAAACAATATTGCATTTTTATTAAATAAGTATTTGTTATTTTAATCATTAAATTGTTTTTAAAATAGTGAGAGTATTTTGTATGTTAAATAAGAAAACTTTATTTTTTCCAAAAATATTAATGAAAATTTGTACTAAGCTATGCACCCTAGTAAAACCAATTGTACTTTGTACCCCCTTACCTGTTTGCACTTCTCCCTAAAATTTGGTTTCAGTCGGTCAATGTATGGCTATTTTAGAGGGTGTGTCAGACAGATGGACTAGCAGAAGTCACAGAATTTTATATATAGATTAAACAGTGAAATTTTAGGCTGATTGTTATTTATTTCACTGTTTAATAAAATAAGACAGGGATAGAAATTCAAAAACTAAAAATAACATTTATTGTAATAAAAACACAGTGAAATATTTTTAAAAAGTATATCAATCAAATACTTATTGTGTCAATCAACAAAAATTGTTTAAAATTCAATCAGAAAATGTCACTAAATTGACAAATCTCCCTTGGGTATGTGGTGATTGTTTAAATCTCGGCAAATGTTGACATGTAAAAAAAAAAAATCAGATTATTTTGCTAAAAAGCAATGAGAAAAATAGGTTCAATAACAGCAGCAAAAAAATGACAACTAACTAAAAACAATTTCTGTCTGAATTTCTGGAATGAAGAGTTATCATTATTTACACAATTTATATTCAGACTATTGTCCTTATCTTTGTTGTCACTATCACAACTTGTTGATCTTCATCGGGTGTATTTCGATCTGGGTAACATACAGAGAATTCTAAACTGAGCCCTTTATTTAATCTACACATGGGAAGTGGAATGAGAACAGTTTACTCCCATTCCATAAATTAAATAAAGGGTTCATTTGATGAAGGCTTATGGCCACATCACATTGAAACACCACTTCCTGTACAATCTCCGGTTAAGCAGCGTTGATCCTGATCAGTACGTAGATGGGTGACCACTTGGGAATACCACTTGCCATAAGCTCGGATGTGTGGTTGGTGTAAGGAATAATGGCTCAAAATTGTTGATCGGAGAGCCAAGTACCAATTCCAGTCGGTTTGTTTATATTCACTTGTGCACAAATACCTTTGGGAAAGGCATGAATCCACCTCTTCTTCTCTCCAGCCATGTATCATTATCTCCAAAAATATTACCCTTGGGAAAGTTTTAAATCCAAATCTTCTCTCTAAGCAATCAGTTAATTACTAAGACTTGTATCACTAAATATCTCCAAGTTTAAAAAAAAAAAAAACCCAAAAACCCTTACATTCTAAAAATATTTTCTGACTTTAAATAACCTGCTGATAAACCATAGAAAATGAATGAATCAAGTAAAATCAGTTGAAGAAGGCCGGAGGGCACAATGGCCAAAATATTGAGATAACAACAGCAAAGATGAGGACACTAGTCCAAATGTAAATAGTGCAAATAATCTAAAAACAACATTTCATCTCTTTTTATTAAAACTTGTATATTTCTTTGATAAATCACCAATATTTTCCTTCTCTATTCCGTAGGCTTCATTACTGGTTTGTTACAGAATATTGGAACTCATGTCGATCCCATAATTCTCATTCAAAAAATCCAAAAAGGCATGAAGATTCCAAAACTGCGTGATTCACTTGTCAAGATTCTTCAGGATTATCAACTGCAGGTAAAAGAAACAAAAACTGAAAACTAAATCCCTAACCATGATTCTTTAGGGATTCACTTTGGTTAATTTTTTAAAATGCATTCATTGCCATTTCTCATTTCTCCATCCCGTTAGTTGTCAGCAAATCTCACCCATCAACATTCATTTATTCTAACTTGATTAAATTCCTTGTTAAGATGCAAAATGTCAACTTAATTTCAACCTATTTCAGGCCATCTTTACTGAGCAGAGCAGGTTGCATCAAAATGGTATTTCAATTGAGTTTAAAATTATTATATATTCAGACAATAAAAGTTTTATAAATCCTTCAGATGTAAAAGAAATGGATATGTGGGTTTTTTTGGGGGGGTTGTTTTTTGTTTTTGTTTTTTTTAGATGTTTACATCTCCTGTTCAGGAAAACTATTTTTAATTGATTTTATAATTGATACACTAAGCCCCATTGTTGTTAATGAATATATATCTGGGCATTATTATTGTTGGAGCCTTATTAAGAAACCCCATCTGAGCATTATTGCTTATTGTTGAAGCCTTATTAGGAAACCTCATCTGGAATTTACGGCCACATCACATTGAACCACTAGTTCTCGTACAATCAGCAAAGTTAACCAACCTCAAACATGGTTAGTACCTAAATGGGTGACTACTTGGGAACACCGGGCGCTGTAAGCTTGCATGTGCATGTTGTGTAATGGATAATTGCTCCAAGTTGTTAATTGGAGAGCTGAGCTCCAATTTCCATTAGGTTTTTTATATTCACTTATGCACAGGTAGCCTTGGAAAGGGTATAGGAGTCCACCTCTGCTCCCCCCAGCTATGGGTTAATTATAAGGCTTGTATCGCTTAATCATTATTATCTACAAAAAAAAGTAAAATATTCTTACATTTTAAAAATATTTTCTGGTTTTAAATAACCCGCAAAGTGTTGATAAGCCATAGGAAACAATCAATCAATAAAAAAAATAATCTTAACATTACTGCTTAATGTTGTTTGGGAATATTTTGTCTTATTCTTCAGGATTGCTTTTCCAATCCGATTTTTTTTTTTCTTTTTTTTTTACTCTTTTTCTTTCTTTTTCGCTCTTTTCTTTTTTTCCTTTTTCCTTTTTCTTCCTTTTTTCCTTTTTCTTCCTTTTTTTTCTTTTTTTGTCTTTTTCTTTCTTCTTTTTTTCTTTCTTCTTTTTTGCTCTTTTCTTTTTTCCTTTCTTTTTTCCTTTTTCTTCCTTTTTTCATTTTTTTTTACTCTTTTTCTTTTTTTCCTTTTTCTTCCTTTTTTTTTCCTTTTTTCCCTTTTTTTTCATTTTTTTTCTTTTTTTTTTTTTTTTTTTCTCCATCTAATGCTGAATTAAATTTTCTTCCAAAAACATCTCTGCTCCTGCAATTTAAAAATGAATTTCTCTTTTCCAGATTGCTTTACGTGAAGGGTGCAGTAAGATTTTGGTGAAAGATACTTATGGATTATTGACAAAACAGATTCGAAACAGACAAAGTGGATATTTTGTGGATGGTATTTAACTCTTCTCCTGATTTTCATGCTTTCACTAAATTTGCAATAATAATGTTTTTTTTATTTTATTTTATTTTTCTTCCTTTGAAGAGAAATTATCTTCTGACAGTTTCTCTTTTTGTTTGTTTTATACAGTTTCCCAAACATGTGTATTTTGTGAAGAACCTCTCATTGAAAATGGTAAGTTTGGATATTTCCACTTTCCTCTGAGCCTGTGTCCTTTTTATTTTCAAAACCAAAGAATTGAGAATAACATGCAAATTGCTGTAATAATAGAAACTGCTTCGATGAAATAAAATAAATATATATATATATATATATATATATATATGCAGAAATATAGTCTTAAAGTGTGCTATATTTATGGGGTAAAGTGCTCAATATCAGAGATAGAGCGTGTGTAAATATAATTTGACATAAATAAACAAATAAGCGACTTCCGGTAAAAGTAACCGCCAAAATAGACTACCCATAATGCACCACTGACCCTTATATAAATAGCCGAGAAAAATAACAGCACTAGTCGCCTGACGATTGCACTAGCATGAAACAGACTGTCGCCTCTAAGTGCTGACTTCCATGTCCACTTTTATATTTATATATATATATATATATATATATATATAATAATAATAATATTTTATGTACACTATTTATATGCAGTCTATTGTCCTCATCTTTGTTGTTGATATAACAATGTTTTGGCCATTGTGCCCTCCTGCCTTCCTCAGATGTAACCTACAGGTAATTCTGAACTGAATCCTTTATTTAATCTAGGGCAGTAGACAGTTCTCATTCCATCCTTGTATCAGGAATTGTATAATTGTGGTCTTTTTGAATTCTCTCCCTTTGTTTGCTATTTCCATATATTTGCTTCCATAATTATAGTTACCAATTTGCTATTCATATTTCCTATCTTATTTTCATCTTTCTTGATTTCTACCTGAATTTTGGTAATGTTTTCTCTGACCTTATTAGGATATATATATTTTTTATCTGAAAGTAATTTTGCTTCTTTCAATTTTGAAGTTAAATTTAACTCTGCAACCTACCACTCTATGATTGCTTCATATATTAACTTTGTTTACGATGGTTACACTTTTAACAGTACTGTCTTGTCAGCAATTATGAAGTCAATTTTGTGTTTCATTATTTGGGCTTTTCCGAGTCCATTTATAGCATCTTCCCTTTTGAATAAATGTATTAGTATTTACACTATTTACATTTGGACTATTGTCCTCACCGTTGCTATTGTGAGATCCAGCCTTCATCAGGTGTATATTAATCTGAGTAACCTACAGGGAATTCTGAACTGAGCCCTTTATTTAATCTAAGGAGGTAGACTGTTCTCATTCCATGTCTAGGAATATCTCATCTAGTTATTTTTGTACTACTCAGTTATTGCTCGTCAGTTTCCTCTGAGTTCAAACAGATACTGCCTTGCTCAGGGATTAGTATGTCACCAAAATTTACAAACCAACGCTTTAATCCACTACTATGAATAATATATTGTAATAATAATAATATAATATATTATAATAATATAATTTAATACAATAATAATATATTATGAATATCCATTGCTATGTCACCAAATTTACAAACCAACGCTTTAATTCACTAGGCTGTTGTCCCATAGGACAATTTGTTGTGGTGAACCTAGAGCTTTAAACTTAACCTCAACCTTGCTGATTAATGTTGCTACTGTTGCTGCTTGTCATTTTTTAAAAGCTAAATAAAGGGTTTGGTTTAGAATTCTCTGTAGTTTATGCAGATCAATATACACCTGATGAAGGCCAGAGGGCACAACAGCTGAAACATTGTGATATCAACAACAAAGATAAAGACAGTAGTTTGAATATAAATCGTGTAAATAATGATAACTCCTCATCCCAGAAATTCAGTCAATAATAATATTTTGTTTGAGATATCTTAACCCAGACAGATATTGATTTCTTTAACGAGACCTTCATTTCTGTTTCAGATCAACGAAGACTCAGAGACCTTTATGTCTTCTATTGCCATCATTCCTTCCATCGAGATTGCGTGGAAGCAAATTCCATGGTTAGTTTGAAGAATTTTTGTTTTTTCCTAAAAATTAAAATTGAAACCATTTTTCCAAACTTTTAACAGAAATGACAATCATTTGATGATTTTAGTACAAAGACGTGTGTGTGTAATGTAAGTAAAGATAATGTGAGAGGGTGCTGAAAAGTACCTTTTCCAACATGTTTTCCAAAAACAATATTTCTGTCATCAAGCTTCAGAGAACAGGTTTTGGGACGTGGGCTAGGATGAGAACTTTTCGATGCTAACTCGTATATAAATACAAATCATTATTTTATTATAAACACATGCGCGGACACACACAAACACAGTCCATCTGAAGCTATTATGGAAATCCCATAAGATTCAGTAACTTGAATTTGCTTTGAACAATTTTTGTCAAATTCTAAATGATTTAGTCATCAAAAGAAAGCCGGTGTTTAATTTTTTGTTAGTTTCAACATGTTTTATTAAAGTTATTGGATTTATTATAAAAAAAACTGCAGTCTGAAATTATTATGCAAAACTCCAAAATCACTTTTTACTTCAATGACAAGGTAATAAAATCATCAACAGTTAATCAACACCTATAATAGAACAATTAGCAAATATATATGGTAATTTTTAAAGCATTTACATATAGTAATATATTATATCACTACATGTAAATTATTATATAGTGATGACCCTTCTTCTCAATAACAGCCAGGTTTTAATTATCCATTAATTTTGTTATTGTTTACTTCAGCAAGTTCAAGTTCTGTTTTTAATTGCTTCCCATAGGTCTTCTTTGCGGTCATATTATTTCCCACCTTCATATAATTTCATCATTACAATTGACCATATATTTTCCATCGAAACTTGATAGTGGCCATCACAACATCATCTTTCCTGTAAACCTTTTATACTCAAAAAATTCACAGGTAATCTTAGATAAATGAGAAGGATCATAAATATACACTTTATTCTCTTTGAAACTGTGAGGCTAAGACTTGTATCATTCAAAGAAAGTCTTCTTCATAAAATTGCAATAGTTAGCACTGTTCAGTTTAACTCCTTCCTCAACTGTGAATACTCTAAACAATAATGGCTCGGTTGAAAAAATTCCAGTGCATATTATCACACTTCCACCTCCTTACTGCCTTTTAGCCATAGGTACATCTGCATTGGATAAAATCAATCCTTTGGCCCATCCATCAGATACATCAAGTGTCACCTGAGATTCATCCATAAAAATTACTTTAGAAAAGTCAATTTTCCTGTATTACTTGGCCCAATTTTGATACTTTAACATATTGGCTTTACTGAGAGGAGTTTTCCTAGGAGTTTTCTTGACAGGTCCTCCAATCTGTGAAGCATTTTTCACCTTTTGTCCTTCTTGACTCTCTCAATTCCAGCCCCTTCAAAAGTGCTTGTTTCAATATAACTCGCTTTAGTTTACGTTCCCCTCAAGAAGACAAGTTTTTAAAGCCTTTTCCTTTGCTCCTAGTTTTCATCTTTTTGTCCTTTCTCCTCACTAAAGTCTTCTCATTCACTTTCACTCTCTAGTAGAAATGATTTTTTTTTTTTTTTAAACTTATTTCAGCAGTCAAAGAGTGGGGCATCTTAGAATGTTATAAAAAGCAAAAATGGATGAAGAAAAGACCAGCAAAAAATGAATAATGAACATCTTTCAAACCACCTAATATTAATTTAGCTACTAAATATTAATTTAGCTACTAAATATTAATTTAGCTACTAAATATTAATTTAGTAGCTAAATATCATCTAATTACGTTTCCCTTCTTTCTACTAGTTTCCCTTTTCATCTTTTTACCACCGTGTTTTCTTTTTTTTATTCTCTTTTTTTTTTTCCTTGTCTCCTTTTTTCTTCTCATCTTTTTTTCCTTTTTCTTCACTATTCTTCTTCTCGTCTTTGTCTTTTTCACCTCAGTTTTCATTTAAAGTGGATTCTCTCTTCTACAATTACACATTGATTTCTTTACAATAATTGTTTGTAATTTTTTTTTTTTTTCTTCTTAACAGGACAGCTGCATGATTTGCAAAACCTTGACAAAATAAAACAAAACTTTCCAGAGACTTTTTGGGTTCTTCTTCTCTCTTGCTTGTTCTCCTTCTGAACGTACACACTCGTCAAAGTGAGATTTTTCTGTCAGTATGCGATTGATTGGACCAACATCAGTCACTTGAGAATCTTAAGCATTTCAACAAAACCTCTTTGATTGCAAGTCAGGTCAGCACCTCCTCAAATCATTTGCTTGTATAAAATGGATGATGCAAATACTTAAAAAAAAAAAAAAAAAAAAATCTTGGAAATTCTTAAAGAAAAAAACACAATTATTCAGACTCTTCTGTGATCATTAAAAAACAAAAATTGGATTATCAACATGGAGCTCATAAGAATATTTTTCTGATTTTTAAATGTTCTCGACAGAAATAAAAGTCCTCATCCTCATCATTTCTTACTCTGTCTCCATGTTATGTGATCTAAAAACAAATGTGATTTTTAAAAGATTGTAACACACGCCAAACAGTGATGATATTGGAATAATCAGTTATCATTGAAGCCAACAGAAAAGTTCAGTGTTTAGCTTGAAGATGAACTGCTTGGAAATAGTGGGGATTTTTATTCTCCTCCTTTTCCCTGCAAAGAAATTGGTCTTGTTCAAATTTCTGGGTTCTTCTGGCTCGTCTTCATGTGCATTTAAATGTTCAGTTTGCTTCTCAAATCAAAAAAAAAAAAAAGATGGATTAAATACTCACATATTTCTGACCATTAAAAAATAAAATTATCAATAAAACAAGTTCAGATGTCGTTCATTCGTTGCACGTCAGATGCTTAAAAGTTGTTAATAGGATATAGTTGTAGAGAAAGAGTTCATTGCCTGTGAGTGATGTCTGAAATTCTTGAGTACAATTCATTGTTATGTTACAACCTTTGAAACTCTGTCTACTATTGCTCAGTGTAATTTTATGCTTATGGAAAAAATCCTGTTCTTGTTTGATCACTGAAGTTAAGCAGTGTCAAACACGGTCAGTCCTTAGATGGGGGACCACCAGGTAATGTAAGCAAATTCCTACAATCTGAAATATGTTGTGTTAAATAACCCTCAGAGTGTTGATAAGCCATAAAAAAGTAAATTTTAAAGCAACACCATTATTTATTGGTGTTTGTTGATTTAAAAGCCTTCAACTTACCTATTGAGTATAAAATGTTTAACTTGTTGCTCTCATGTCAGCTGATTAAAAGAAAAGAAAGAGGGAAGCCTACAATGCAAAAAATATGGAAGGACCTGAAATATTAAAGTCTGAGGTAAGATCCGCACTGGCCAAGTTGAAAATTGCAATAAAGACGCTATCAGCCATAAACAATTGATATCGACAAGATTACAGAAATAATAAATGACGTATACAACAGTGGTGAAAAACCTCATTCAGTAAAACTCTACCTTTAGTGGCTCTTGAACCTTGTATTGGGTGAACAGTTAGTAAAAAAAAATAATACTAGAAGACCTTAGTAGATTAATCTTTGGAGCACTGCCCAAGAAACCAGGTGCAAATGAATGTGAACTCCATCAGACAATTGGTTTAACAAGCCACATAACTAAGTTTGTTATTCAGATAAATGGGGTCTGCAAAATAAAATTTGTGTGCCAACAATAAGTTCGATCTCAAATCTGTGTTCAAAAAGTTAAAAAGACAAAATGGTTGTAAACAGTCCAGCAAGCAAATTAATACCAAAAACGGAGTCAAAAATCTAACCTTCCACTTGCAACAGAAGAAACGCCAAAATAGCTTGTTAGAGTATTAACCAATGGGGTCAGTAAAAAAAAAAAAGTGTGTGCCAACAATAAGTTTGATTGCAAACCTGTGTTCAGAAAGTCCAAAAGGCAAAATCGTCGTAAACAATCCAGCAGGCCAAAAACGGGGTAAAAAATCCAACCTTCCACTTACAACAGAGGAAACGCACTTTTGCTTACGAAGCTCAAAAATCGTTCCCCCTCGTAATTAAAGCTTTTATTCACAGAGCAAGTTTTCTGATTGGCTTCGCAAGTCAGGGAAAGAACATTAGCATAGTTCTTCTGATACTTAAAGTGGCAGGTTTTTGTTAACAATTTTCTTTATTTTTCTTTCGACAGGCCACAAACTCTTTTTCGAGGTAGGTGATTTTCTCTTTTGTTACACTCCTCACTGTCATATCGGTGACACACAGGGGCAGGGCTCTTTAGTATTGAGCTTCTTTGGTGCGGACTGAATGGTATGTTCAGAAGATTCGTCTCATGAGGAGTCCTCTGGTTTAACAACCTCATGCACCATCTGTCTTTACCATCTGAAGAGCTACTGGCCCTACCTCTGATGATGACTATCATTTAACTTCCTGAGCATTCACTGCTGGTGTCACTTGCCAAAGTGTCCGAATTTACACAGGGATGCAAGACATGTATCTTGGCATACCATCAACCAGCATAGTCCATGAGCTGCTGATTCCAGTTATATGCCCCACCCGGTACTGAGTTGTACACTGGCTGTGTGCAGTTTTTACCCATACACAGTCACCCAGATTGTATGCTGTTCATTCTTTTACTCATTCAGTTGAGTGTGTCTTATCTGGACTTTGTACTGGTAAATTATGTTGGCTGGCAAAGTTGAGGGTGACACATTATCTTTGGGGGTAACGTTGTGCCAATATACTGCTTCCATTACAGAATACTGTTTCCTGGTGGCAATTCTTTTGAAACTGCGATGTCATCACTTGATCATGCCGTTTTCTGATGGGTCATATGAGCAGTGAAATCAGAGATGGACTCCCCACAAATCCAAAAGTTCTTTAAAGAGTCAACTTTGAAATGCCAGTTAGGTGTTCTGTAGGAGGTCCACATTCAAAGAATAACGCCCCTCCCAAGTGGTCAATCACGCTTAAAGAATCTTGTTGACACAGACATCGGCAAATAGTGAACCAGATGGGACTGTTGGAGTTTTTGGGTAACTTTTGTGTACTAATGAGCCAACCAAAATGAGCTAACTCATTTTATAATTCACCAATAGAAGGGTTAATCAATCAGAAGGCTCAAAATATTAAATGCGACGTTTGTAAAGGCGGCCATGTTTTTTTCCCCGAATATGCATTGACAGCATTTGATATCGAAGACTGAAGAATTACGGAACAGCTGCTGGTGGTATTGGCGATACAGTCAGATTCGGTAGAGTGTCTGACCCGTGACTGTTAATCTTTAACGTTGTTTCATTGAACAGATTACGTACTGCGCTGTATTCTATATTCATAGACTGTGACGAACATGGTCAACAGGGACCACAGTCAATCAGAGTTAGATAATGGTGTCATTGTGGGGGTGATGTCCTTTCCAACCCAGTCCCACACTTTACTCACATTCAGTTGTCCTTTCAGCCATTGCACAGATGGTGGGTTGATGGACTGGCACTCTTTGCATTCTCTGCTTTGGATATGGTGGGATCAATCTGCTTCACGAAATACAGGTTCCTTTTTATACCGGGATGTCCACTTTGACAATGCACTGATTTTAGTAGATTTGAGTTACAGTCGATCGCTGATGTTGCACAGACATGTCCCACCAGCTGTACCAATTTCTTAATTGCGTCGAACCATCTCTGAAACACCCTCGTTAATCTGTCTACTTTTATTCTGGTTCGATCTGATCAGCTGTATATCCACGGATAAGTTGTATTCATTTACCAACTTTCTTAGTGTGTCTAGCCACATTTCGCTCACAGCCTTCGTATGTATCCTTCCTCGTAAGAGTGTCATGCACACGTGCGGAATCTCTGAACAAACACAACGCTGTTACATTCCATTGAAGGCCAATGATTACCCCTTTAATGACAGCATCCAATTCTGGCTGATTGGTGAATTGTCTCATCCTTAGATAGCACAGCATCTACGATGGTTTTCATGATAGCCAGCACCACATTTAGCCTGAATCCCATTTACATTAGGCAGTATCTGCACCTCTTAAGATCACCGTCTGAAATCACTACAGTGATCGGTGCATGTGTACCAGCAAGTAGGCCTTTCAGAGATCAAGCCCAGAGACACTGGATCTCTTCTTTGCCATTCTCTCAATTTTTGTACACAAACATCAGCATGAACCATGTATATATCTACATGTTCATTCAACTCCCAATAATCTAGTACAGGGCGCACATTTCCTTTGTCTCCTGCACCATGGCCATTCGCAGGATGAGGCCTCTTGAAGAACCAAGCTCTTCTTCAGGATACAAAGTCAGCAGCCATCCATTATCCAGCCACACCTGCAGTTCACACTGGTATTCCACCTGATATGTTCAGACATCAAGTACTCTGACACCCAGTTCTGGAGCTTCTCTGGTGGGTTATTTTCTGACCATTTCCACAGTGCTGTTTGCGTCCTCGTGCTTTGGTCGAATTCTGCACTAAAGTGGGGTCCATCAAACCTCGAGGGCAGCACAGGTAGGCAGACTAGAAAACTGAACTTTGCCAGACGCTGTGATATGTACTCTGCCCAGCTCCTTAATAACATCCATCCGAAGGAGCAGATCAAACCCCAGTAACGTGCTGTCCACGACCAAAACACTGACAGTGATGGGGGTCACCGTTGTTGATACTGAATGTTATGCTTCCAACTCCTCAGCTCCCGAGAGCCTTTCCATCAGTCATCGACACGTCCATCTTTTGTCCGCTCCACAGACTGATCCGTTTGTGAGCGACTGAGAACAGTCCGAATCTACTAAAGCAGTATGCATTATAACATTGATCCGTACCTTGGTAACAGGGAGTGCCTCTTTCGTGCTCTGTGTGGGGAAGAGACCAGTGCTGATGTTGTATCTCCCGTTCCATTTACAGAGAAAAGTAATGCCAAAATAGCTTGTTAAAGTATTAACCAATGAGGTTAGTTTAAAAAAATTGCGTGCCAACAATAAATTCAATCACTATGTGGGCTAATTTATGACATTGAAAACATTGCAGATTAGGGCAGGGTTTTCAGGGTGAACTGCCACACATCTCTTTGTGTTGATAGCAGCAGTTTATGGCCCTAGCACCAATAACAAGTGACATCACCATGGCAACAGATGGCTGGGTTTGGACCATCTTTCACTTCAATTGGTTGAATGGCTGCAGCAACTGGCTCGTCGTCCTCCTTTTCGTTAATCATGATAGCACGGGATCTGGTCAGTAACTAGTTGAGCATCCAGACACAAATTGTCCAGGTAGTGGTGCGATCAGTATGGCAAGCTTCTTTAGTTGCACCAGAAATATGTCTACTGTTTCGTCAGGGCATGGACACCACGTTTCGAATGGGTCATAGGTCACGAACAGGTCAGTTCCAAACGCTTGATTTGCTCATTGTCAGTTTTTTGTTCAGCTGTCTATACACGGCAAGGGCCCCATCTTTTAAACACAGTGGGAGAATTTGTTCAATCTTCATGATCTCACATAACTCATAGGCTAGATCCACTCAACCACAGGCTGTCCAGTTATCATTGAATTCAGGGATCAGTTTTATGTTGAGCAATATTTCTGTCATCTTGCTAGAGACAAAGTAATGCCAAAATAGCTTGTTAGAGTATTAACCAATGGGATCAGAAAAAAAAAAAAAAAATTGTGTGCCAATAATAAGTTTGATCACCAACCCATATTCAAAAAGTCCAAAAGGCAAAGTGGTCATAAACAGTCCAAAAGGCAAAGTGGTCATAAACAGTCCAAAAGGCAAAGTGGTCATAAACAGTCCAAAAGGCAAAGTGGTCATAAACAGTCCAAAAGGCAAAGTGGTCATAAACAGTCCAAAAGGCAAAGTGGTCATAAACAGTCCAAAAGGCAAAGTGGTCATAAACAGTCCAAAAGGCAAAGTGGTCATAAACAGTCCAAAAGGCAAAGTGGTCATAAACAGTCCAAAAGGCAAAGTGGCCATAAACAGTCCAAAAGGCAAAGTGGCCATAAACAGTCCAAAAGGCAAAGTGGCCATAAACAGTCCAAAAGGCAAAGTGGCCATAAACAGTCCAAAAGGCAAAGTGGCCATAAACAGTCCAAAAGGCAAAGTGGCCATAAACAGTCCAAAAGGCAAAGTGGCCATAAACAGTCCAAAAGGCAAAGTGGCCATAAACAGTCCAAAAGGCAAAGTGGTCATAAACAGTCCAAAAGGCAAAGTGGTCATAAACAGTCCAAAAGGCAAATTAATACTGAAAACAGGGTAAAAAATCCAACCTTCCACTTGCAACAGAAGAAATGTTCTCCCCCTCACCAAACTCAAAAGTTGTTCTCCCCCTCATTAATCAAAGCAACAACTTTTATTCACAGAGCCATTTTTCTGATTGGTCACACCAGTCAGGAAGGAAAGAACGTTAGCATGGTTCTTCTGATACTTAAAGTAGCAGGTTTTTGTTAATAATTTTCTTTATTTTCCTTTCAGTAGACCAGAAAATCTTTTCCGAGGTAGGTGATTTTCTCTTTCATTACAATAGAGCACATAGCAGAATTAGATCAGAAATAGGACAAGGATAGTGTGGTTTTGTTAAAGACACTGGAACAAGAAATGCAATATTTATGATATCAGAACATGCGATACAAAAGGACGTATACCCATGCTTCAGAGACTATGCAAAAGCTTTTTTGATAAGATATAACACAATGATCCATTTGAACTTTTTTAAAAAAAAAATCAATTTCAACCCATACAATGCAGTAAAGCCACTAAGACAAGAGTTGACTGAGTGTGAAAGAATTATTAAGGAGCAAGAAAGGTATCTCGGGAAGACCGTAAAGATCGGCTTTGAATTTAAATTTTTGATGATCAAAGTTAACTGGAAAGCATGGAGTTGGAAGAATGTTCCACAGATGAGAAGTGTGAGAAAAGCAACTTTTAGCATAGAACTTATGGTTACATCTAGTCAATGCAATTGTAATTTGATGAGACCTTGTTGCTAATCTAGTAATAAATTCATAAAGTCTAGGTAGCATCGCGAGGGGCTTATCAGAATAATCATGAAAGTATTTATAGAAAAGGCGCAGGGAAGCAACTTTATGGCAGAAAGTGACTGAAGCTGAGACGTCAGGACCAATAATATTGCTGATTCATCTTCGGATTTTATCAAGAATCTCTAAATATATAACAGGAGCACCGGACCATATGTGGCAGCAGAAGTCAAAGCGAGAATGAATTGTAGACTTGTAGATATTCTGGAGAGAAAAACTGTCTAGCATGACACAGTGAACCAACTTTCTTAGCATCAGAACTAAGAATGGATTCAATAGTTTTTCCACTCCATGTCAGATGAGAATATTAGCCTGAGAATGCACAGAGAGTTACTCTACTGGAGGGTTAACATCGGCCATGCTGATGAAAGGCAGAAAGGGGTCTCTCGATTAATGGGGAGCAGTTTTGTTTTGGAGGTGTTAAAATTAACAAGCCATTCTTTGCCCCAGTTAACAACAGACTAGCTGCCAATTTGACCTTATCTGACACAGAGGTTGCCATACTGTACCCCCCCCCCCCACAAAAAAAAAATTCACCTTATTGAACTGATCAGACTTACTATTGACTGCTAAGAAAAAAATTTAAGATATTAGAGTAATCCAGAATATATAATGGGAGGAAACTGCTTGTGTACAGATAAAAAATGATTTCAGTAAATCAGATGGCAGACAACAAGGATGCATTTTCTCACTGGATTTATTTAAACTTTACAGCAAGGCATTCCTAAAAGAACAAAGTCTTTGCAAGATTTCTTTTCAGTGTGCACAACCTTCATAATGTAATATACACAGATGACTGTGTTGATGGCAAACACAGAGAGAAGTACAAAACCTAGACAAAGTAATAAAGGAAAGCAGGAAGAAAGGACTAACTATCAATTGTAAGAAAACAGAAAGTATGAATGCCAGAAAGAGGAACTACCCAAGATGCGGATTGGAGAGATTAAAATCAGGCAAGTACAAAATTTAAATATCTGGGAAGTGTTTTTACTGATGACGGAAAATCTGACTGGAATCTGAAGGCACATTTGAATAATGAAAGATACCTTCCAAAAGCTGAACAAAGTATTAGAAAACAGGAAATTTATTTTTAGAAACAAAGAGTTGAATTGTTATGTAATATTGGTCCTCCAACATGGCAGTGAATGCTGGACAATTTCACTGCAGATGACTTTTTTTTTTCTTTTTTTTTTTTTTTTTAATCATATCACCCCAAGCAAGGCCGGAGGCCACTATCACACAAGGGGTTAAAGAAGGGTTGGAGGAAGAGCCGATAGGAGTGGCAAGGGAGGGGATGTGGAGAAAGAGAAAGACAGTGGGTCGATCAAGGCAAGGGCGCCACAAAAGATCCGGAGCGAGAGCAGATAGGAATGAGAAATGAAAGAATGTGGAGAAGGGAAGTGGATAGATCAAGGCAACTGGAGATGTCGATTGATGCTACACTTAAACCGTTGGAGATTGTATTTGTCAGGGAAACAGTAATAGGGAAGGGAGTTCCATAGGCGAGATGTGCGAGACATGAAGCTATTGGAGTAGAAGAGACGTCTACATCTAACAGTTTCCACGGTGTAGGGGTGGGAGCGGGATGCCAGCCTGGTGGGGCGTTTAAATTCACGAGGCCTGGGGACAAGCGAACGCAACTCCTCAGAGCAATTACCGTGGAAGTACTTGTAAAAAAGGCAGAGCAAGGCAACATCACGTCTGTGAGAGAGCGACTGCAGACGAGATGACAGATCAGGGCCAATCACGTTGCCTATCCGTCTCTGGATCTTATCAAGAACCCAGAGGCAAACAGAGACAAGAGATGTAGTTCTACAGAAGGATGCTGAGAATACTATAGACATAACATGAGGAAGCTTTAGAGAAAACATGAATGGAAAGAACGCTTATATTTAGATGCAGAAAAAGATTTAAAATGTCAATTAAGATGCATAATGAGAAAAGGAGGCTCGGAGAATTTGACACACACATGTTGAAAGCAAGAGGTAAACCTACCTAATGAGCTTGTGTAAATGGATGGATGGCAGTGATAGTAAAAAGACAGGCTAAAAGCAAAGTATAGGAAGTTGTGAAGAGCCATGATTGACCACACCGGTAATTAAAATCAGTGCATTTCCTTTTCTCTCATAAAAATTAGAATTCAATTTGAGAAAATTTAAATTTAAGAATTTAATATTATTTCCAAGCAGACATAATTAAAATGTGATTAGTATGGATAAATTTTATTGGAATTCAAGAACTGGAGTGGCATTATATTTGATTACTTATTCTATGTATAACATCCCTTCAGAATATAGGCAATCATGGGTCTCCACAACTTTCTAACTTATGTGGCTCTTAAGTTTTAGTCCTTTTGCACCATCACCCCCTTGACATCCGTTCCCACAAGCTCGTTGGGGCGGGGTGCAGCAAGCCAGTTATCTATCTCTCTTGGCCTCGATATGTCCCATAATGGTTAAGTTTTCCAAGCACTCATTCCTCATGTGTCCAAGAAATTCAGCAGCCTTTTCTTGATTCTGAGTAAAAGTGGTCTTTCTGTTGCCGTTTTCTTTAGGGCTTCCTCATTTTAATTTTGCATTTTTAAAAAAAAAAAATTTATAGTTCTCCTTGTTAGTATAAGTAAAAGATAAGTGAAAAAAAACTTTGATTTGAATATATTTATTATTTTTGTTTTAGATGGAGCTAAACTTGACCATCTTTAAAATTACAGAAGAAAAAAAAAATATTAAAATTCATAAAAAAAAATTAATGAAATTAAGACCATCTTTAAAATTACAGAAGAAAAAAGAAAAAAATTAAAATATTAAAATTCATAAAAAAAAAAATTAATGAAATTAAAAAAATTTTTTAAAAGGAATTTTTATTCATAACAAATAGCTTACAACTTTTACAACGGATGGAAAAAACAAAAAAAAACAAATTTCTGCTTCCTAAATTATTCTTAATAATCAATGGCTCATAAATAGAATTAATGAAATGTCTTTAAAAAAAAGTCAGCAAAGGGAAAAGTTTGTTTTTGTTTAAATCTAATACTTAAGCAAACATCAAGTTGATTTTAGAATATATGAATAAAACACTTGGATGAATCAAGTGTTTCTTCCCTCCTCGCTTCAAGATGGTTGGCAGTCATCCCCAAACTGTCCTGATATCTTTAAAAAAAAAAATAATTGATACAGCAATTTAAGTATTGCCAAAGAAATGCATATCTAACATTTGTAGGAAAATAGGAACATCAGAGAATTCCTTTAATATCCAAATGGGCAAAATCTGTTGCAGGCGAACAGATGTGCCCCTGTAGAACGGAACCATCAGGAATGGTACGTGCGTAAAGACTTAGATACATGTTAATGTTTAGGTAAGTGGCTTAAGACAAGAATCTAAACTTACAAGCTCTCGTATGTTTAGAAATGTCTTATAAGAATTATTACAAAAATGTTTATCTGGGTTGGAGCTTGCCAGCCTTGATAGAATTCAAAATCATCTACATCGTCTTTGGGGTGATTATTATCCACCCTACAATCCCTTTCCCATAGACAAGTTGCAAGCATCTCTCTACTCTATCACTATATTTTCATGACACATGTTCTTATAAGCTGTACTGTTTAGCTCCGCCCCCCCCCCGTGACCTTAACATACACAACAGTGAACCCTCCCCTTTACCCTTGTAATCTAATAGTAAGAAGTTGTTTCAATTTGGACAGCTTCTTCCCAAGAAGTGCTGCTTTGTGGAACAGACGCCCAGAAACTACAATCTTGACCTCTTCAAGTCTTGGGTGAACTGTTATCTTTCCTGAATAATCCCATTAAATTCACTTCTTGCTTTTTCTTATGCTCATACAACACTGCCAGACAGTAGGCCTCTACCTTGAGTGGCTACTGGGCTTTAGATTAGGTGAACATTAGTATTAAAAAAAAATCATAGCAAGGGAAATGATAATTATATAACCTCAAGTCCTTCCTAACAGACATGTCCCTGAAGATCATCGTTAATCGCCATTGGAAGCCCATAAGATCAATGCCAGCATTCCATAGGGGTCTCTCCTCTTTTCTACTGTATACTAACGACCTGCCTAAAGGCAGACTCCAATCATTAGTATCTATGTAGATGATACAAGTTTATAGGTACACCTCCCAAAATCTGGAAAATCAGAACCTAACAGCTCATCTCCCCTCTGATTTTAAATTCATTATAAAATGTCTGACAAGGCATGACCATTTCAGAGAACTATCACTGAAAGCCTGAGGAAAGGTTGGGGGAGGTCAGCAGTTAATGATTTAAAAACAAAAAAAAAAAAAAAAGTTTCACATTTCTTACATACTCAGTTATTTTATGCCTTGTTTATCTTAAAACTGGACGGCAATTATAATCTACTCTCCTCTTATTAAGGCAGAAGAGGGTTCGGCAGACTTGAACCTTTGTGCCCACAAAAAAGTTTTTCCCTTGACACCACTATTATTTTAACTACCTTCACTCCTCAGCAATGTTTATTATTTTAAAAAGTGATGATTAGAATTGTAATAAAATTTAAATATATGAAAAAGAATTTAGATATTTTTTTAGTTCTTGAGAATTGACAAAGATAAGCACTATTAGATTGTTTATTGGAATGGTTTTACAAAAATTGGATAATTGTCAATTCATTCAAATTTTATAAGGATTTCTTTATAATTGGTTCACATATTTTAATAATTTACTAAATGTTTATAAATTAATGAATAAATAATTGTTTTCACGTTTCTTTCTTTGTAAATGATAAATATTACATTGCATTAGTTTGTAGAATGTAAATATAAAATTATTCTTGTAAATCGGTGTTTAAATTTTTTTTTTTTTGCATATTCTCAAAAACAAAAAATGTATAAATTCACTTTCATCATGTTTACGTTTTATTACAATTCTAATCATCGCCTTTTATAACAATAAACATTGCTGAGGAATGAAGGTAGTTAAAATAATAGTCGGTCAAGGTAAAAACCGTACTTTAGACACTCCATGTTTCTGTTTTTTTTTGTTTTTTTTTTTTGTGGGCACAAAGGTTAAAGTTTGCCGAGGATTCAATTCATTTATCAAAAATTACTTGGATTAAAAGTAGGTGGTGCTGAAAAGTTCTCGTCCCAACCCACTTCCTAAAACTTGTTTAATAATTGAAATACCATGAAACTAAGAAGTGGGCTGGGTCAGTAACTTTAAAGTACCCTACTCCAATGACAATTTTGTTATACCCCTCCCCTATTAAATAACTTCTACACTAAATCTTTCGTTTAAATGTTTGGAGTGTTTCAGATGCCATTGTTTTTTTCTATGATGCGATAAATCTTTAAAAAGCGGTCACATGAAAAGACCAATATTAGCCAAAACTCACAGAACACAATAACCAGTCTGACACGGGCGATAACTCTAAAAAGAAAAAAAAAAAAAAATCTTACAACAAGGGCGATAACTCTAATAGTTATTAAATTCCGAGATATTATTTCTCTGGCCACTAATTTTATAGTTCAACTTCAGTTGAAGATTTTTCACATTCACACCAGCTGAACTGATTTCATTTTTAGTTTTTGCATTTAATCTCTAATTTAACGGTCGGATTCTAAATGGCTGCATGTAGAAGTCTACATGGTATGACCAATGTAGCAGCAGCAGCTGTGGGAAATTTGAGATGTCCTTCTGCACACACACACACACACAGTTTCTGCACTCAATTACACAGACATACAGATCTCAATTTAATTCAACATAGAATGGCGATCGTAGATATTCCTTCTTTGTTCTTGTACTGTTCCTTTCCATTTCTTCTGTTCATCACTGACACGATTGAGGATCGAACGCTGCCTACCAAGATGTGCACGCAGTGAGGGTGCTGGTGGTGTGGATGGTGCGGATGTTCCTGGAGCAGGTGGAGGCAATGACTGTTCATCCTGGCACAAAACCAGAGGAGAATGGACAAAGAAAGAAAAAGAAAATTGGGTTAAATTCTGAGGAGAGGAAACATAAAACAATTTATTTCAAAGCTATCTGAAATTAAAAAAACAAAAAAAAGAAACTGTTTTTTGGTTCATCTCGACTTGTGTAATATTAAATAGTCATTGGCTGCTAGTCTCGGAATAGAATCAGAAATTATTGATAAAACTTGCAAAAATTCTTTGGGAATTTTTTTTCTATGAAAGAAGATTTGTCTTAGGAAATTGGGCAGGGCAGTAAATCTAAATGAACTTTGGATTTAATTTTCTATTTAAAAATAAAATGTTTTCAGTAATTCAAGTCATTTAATATATATATACATATATATATAAATAAAAAGGATTTTTTTTTCCACATGAAATTCCTACACCTAGCCTGAATTTTTTAATTTTGTAGATGAAGAATGATTAACATTTCTGCTGCAGAAAACATACATCTTTACAAAACTTGTCATCTGGTTCACAAACTTTCCCGGTTTTTTGAACAGGAGGAGAGGATAATCCCTCATTTCCTATTTAGAAAGAACTGGAAACCGTATCCTAAAATTTTCTCATTCTCTTGCACTCCCAGTAGCCACTGGTGTTTTAGTGGCATTATCACCTTGCTTGGGGTGAAATGATAAAAGAATTTTCATTTTCTGTTGTTGATATATACGAACGATTTCAAGACATTGTGAATTGTTAATCCTTTACTATTTCCAAACCAATACACACCTAGTAAGCATACAACCTGCTTGGTGATATATTTTTATTGGGGGGGGGGGGAGAGTAGATAATCGAAACTGTGTGGAGACATCCATATGAAAAGTTGCTATTAGCAGTATTTCCAGTAAATGGCAATTTCCTATTTTTCTCCAAAAATGGGCCAACACAGCCAGACAACAATGCAGCAGTAAAAGTCTGAATTTGAAACCTGTTGGAATCACATTTCCAATTCAAATTAACTATTCTCTGCTTGTGAAAGTAGCTATACTTGTTGACCCAACTCAGAATCTACGGTAAGTAATTCTAAAATTAAGGTGGTGAGGTTAGTTACTTGGGAGAGTTGGGATCTAACAACTAAATATGCCAAATTTCAGTTGAATCTTTATATTCAATAATTTTCCAATCAAAAGGCTGGATATGCAAAAAACAAAATGGGTAATTAGTTTAAAGTTAGTACAAATAGTTCTCAAAAACAACCCTCATGATTATTTTTTTTTTCTATAAAAAGGAAAAACGATTAAATAAAGATCCAGTCTAACAGCATTTTGTATGTTAATAACATTCATAAACTCTTAGCCAATTTGATGTAAAACAAAAAAAAAAAAAAAACATTACTAGAATAATAACTGCCCCTGCATTTTCACATTAAAGTAAAAATGAAAGTTTTGTTTTTTTTTTACTTAGAACCTCAACCAGGCAAGTAGCTTTGAATTGAACATTTGTTTGCATTGTTGCAAGGGTTAGAATGTAAATAGGAATTTCTCTTGCTTGAAACAGCCACAAAATATATTTAAAAGAACACAGCTGAAAATTTTGATCAGTCAAAAAATCTTACATGCATGCAATAAAAGAAAAAAATGACATGCTGTTAGCTTTCATGGATGTTCCAGTGATATGAGAATTTTCAAATGACGTGGAGGAAAGTCAATAAAGTTATCCTATCTTCATGCATCGAACATTTAAATTGTTTAGAGATCATAAGGGACATTCCCGTTTTTCCCAATTAAGCTAAAAGAGAATTTTCATAAAATAAAGATACTGATAAAGATTTACTGGCAAAGTTGGACCTTTGTGACTGCAAAATAATGAAGTGCCAAAAAGACAGTTTTCCCCTTGACACTGCTATTATTTTAACTATCTTCACTTCTTGGCAGTGTTTATCATTTTAAAAAGGGATGATTAGAATTGTAATAAAACCGAAACACATAATGAAAATGAATTTATACATTTTTTTGTTCTTGATAATTTACAACAAAAATAATAAACACTATTGTTTATTGGAACGGTTGTCAAAACATCAGTTAATTGATTGGAACTTTATAAAATGGGAAGTAATATGGATTTCCTTCGAATTGGTTCATGTATTTTAATTTAGTAAATTGGTAAATATTGCATTGAATTAATTTTAATTGTATTAGCTTTTAAAATGTTGTAAATATAAAATTAAACAATCTAATAAATAAATAGTGTTTAATATTCTTCTTGTAAATTCTCAAAAACAAAAAAAACTGTATAAATTCACTTTCATCATGTTTAGGTTTTATTCTAATCATTTTTTAAAACAGATATTGTCAAAAGTGAATGTAGTTAAAATAATAGTGGTGTCAGTGGGGGTGGGACACAAAAACATTCCTTTTGGCACATTTTTTTTTTTGGTGACACATGTCTGAGTTTGCCAATTTCCTATATAGATTCTTAATAGAAGTCTATCATTTTGTACAACATCTTCATTTTGAGAGTAAATCCTGCAGAATAAAAACATGAATGTTGTATTTTTGTAAAACAGATTTGATTCCTACATTTAGTCAAAATGGTCAGTGTAAAAAATAAAAAATAAAAAATTAAAGCTCACAGTATTAAGAACAACAGATGTTATTTCCAAATGAGAAAAAAAAGGCATGGATATAAAGAGACTGTAAAAAGAAGAATTTCACAGTAGCAGAGAAAAAAAATGCAATGAAGTGACAAAAAGAAATTCCATCTTCATGGAGAGAGAAAAAATTCAGTAATTACAAAAAATATACTCAGGACATAGAAAGAGAGAAATTGGGTGAAAGGGATTTAGAGAAAAAAAATTATTGTTTTCCATAAATATTTTTAAGCAGTTAATAAACTTTAAAATTCAACCTTTCTTATTACAATCTGACATCTACTAGCATAAAGGTCAAAAGTCTTACAAAAAACAAAAGGAAACAACCTTTGAGCCAGGTATTCCCCATGCCATGAAACCAGATTCCCTTTAATAAGACTTTCAATCTCCTGGCCAGCAGATATTAATTTCACAGTTTCAAAAAAAAAAAAAAAAAAAAAAAAAGGACATGTATCTATTAAATATAATGTTTAGAAGAAATTTTAAATCTGGAGTCAGTGATTACAGGAGGAAATTTTTATAAGAAACTGAATAGCTAAATATTTCTGTGCCACATTTGATTGCATTCATAATACACTTCTTTAAGAGAAAGGAAAAAGAAAGAAAGAAAAAATGGGAAAGGAAGGAAAGAGACCAATCCACCCTGCTTCCTTTTATACCAACATCAAGTCTCAATATTAACTTCCAGAAGAGACTAACATTTGAATATCAGGAAGCAGAAAAGAATAAAACATGTTCTTTTATTTATATATATATTTTTTCTGTTTATACATCATTTTTATAGATACAATTTAAGTAAATTGTCTCTCTTTAATTAAACAGTATTAATTACATTTACCGGGCTGAATGCTTGAGAAATTTCAAGCCGGTAAATCTAATTAATACGGTTTAATTAAAAACAGACCATTTACTTAAATAAGTAATATCTATAAAAATAATATATAAACTGAAAATATATTAAATAATTTCCAGACTTAATCCAATCCACACATAAAATATGTATATTATCCCATGTAGATAGCATGACTCAGAGTTTCATGTGGATATGCAATCTTCAGGTAAAGGATACTCACTAATCCCCCTTCATACATAATTTGTTTACGTAAATTCAATTATTTTATTTCTTAATTTTAAAAATAATTATTTTTTTAAATTTTGTGTCTTTCGAACCTAAGACTTTGATATAAATTATAAATAATTTAAATATTATAGCCAATAAAATGAACAAGACTTAATACACAATTAAATCAACATCATGAGAATGCTAATTTCATAAGGCTTAATGTTCAGTGAATATTCTGTACCTGAAGATTGTGTATCCACATGAAACAGAGTCATGCTATTAACAAGGGATATTGTGTATATTCATTAATATATACAGTGTAACCCGGATATAAGAGAGATTTTCTCTGGTCCCAAATTAGAGCCTGTGTTAATGTATATATAATAGACCAAACCTGGATATAAGAGACTTCTTCTCCGGTCCCAACAACTCTCTTATATCCGGCTTACACTGTACTTAATAGCTTTGTTAAATAACATTGAGCACTGTTTTTATAACAACTGAGAAAAGAAAATATATATATATATATATATATATATATATGCATACATACGTTTTTATCATACTCATATATGTGTTTGTGGAAAATTTCAGATATAACTAAAATATATATCTGTTAAAGGACAATATGAATAAAAACTAAAGGAAAACTTATCTTAGCTGATGCATTTCATCTTCTGATGGACTTTATCAAGGCAAAAGTAAGGATTTTATTTTTAAAAATTAGAAGAAAATGGCTAAATTCATTCATAACCTCCTGTTATTTAAAATATATAATACCTAAATATAATCCCTAACTAAAATAATTTAAATATTATTTTTAAAAATTCAACATTACTTCGTCACTTTCATTTATTAGGCATTAAATTATGTCACTTATGTCTTCCATAATTTATTTCAACATTTCTGTTAACCTGATGAATATTTATGAGCATCTATTAAATTTTAAAATTTTGAAAAAGTAACAATTACTTTTTTTTTTTTTTTATAAATACTTGTTGCAAAATAAAATCCTTACATTTGGCTTGATCAGAAGACAAAACAAGTCAGCTAAGTTTTCCTTTTGTATGTAGATAATAAAAATATAGTTTTAAGGTGTGCTATATTTATGGATAAAGTGCTCAATATCAGGGACAGAGTGTATGTAAATATAAAGGTGAACACAGCAGTCAACATCAGGTTGACCTCTCCGAGTTCACTTTAAAATGAAACTGAAGCTTACTGGATGTAACATCACCTGAAGAAGACCGGAGAACCTATTGGCTAAAACATAGTAGTTGAAGAAAATAAAAGTAAGGAAAATCATCTGAATAATGATGTCAACTCTTCTGCTCAGAATCTCTGTATTTTTTTAAAACTATTTATTTTTCCTGCTGCAGCACTTTTAACTTTGTTGATTGCATTGCAAACATTTGACTTCAAACTCTCAAGTTTCTAAAAAGAGTTCTACCCTAGATTAAATTAACAAGAGGTAATAGGGAGATCAAAAGTAAAAAAGGAGAAAAACCTTGACCCAGATAAAATTAACATAAGCCTGCAAGGTGGGAAGGCAAAGCCTATGAAATAGGGTGAAGTACAGCAAGAAAGAATTTAAGAAAAAATAAGAAAATTTGCCTTGGATTAAATTATCCGAAGCCTGTAAAGTGGGGTGAAGGAGAGCAGGAGAGAGTTAAAAAAAGGAAAACTTGCCCCCACATGAAATTCACTGAAGCCTATGAAATGGGGTAAAGGAGAACAAGAGAGAGAGAGAGAGTTTAAAAAAAAAAAAAAAAAATTGAAGAGGAGAGAACTTACTTTACAAGTCGGCCTTGTCTTTCCACCTGGCAAATGAACCTGTTAAATGTGGGGGGAGGTTTCATTAGAAAGAATAACAAGAAACAAAGAAATGTTCTCTTGTAAAGAACGTAACATTTAGAAACATCTCTGGATTTTCAGATAAAAATGTAGACCAGGAAAACACACTGCCAAGTGGAAATATTGATATCCAGCTGAGGACAAAAAAAAATGTGAAAAAAGAGAGAGTAACAGGTTAAATAAAGATGAACGTTGTAAGCTTCAGTGGTGGTAGGAGTTGCAGAAAAAAAACAAAATGTCATCAGCTATTTGAAGCTACAGACTTAATAAATTTTAGTTTTTGTTTCTGGTTGTTATAGAATAAAAACTTGTTCAAATATAACAAAACGTATGCATGTCAAGAAGATTCATCATTATTAGCAATGACAAAAGCCAAATATGAAATTAATTCTTTAAGTCCTTGTTGAAAAACTCAGAGATTCTGACCACAGAACTAATATCATCATCAAAAGGAAAGCTCAATTCCTTCAAGTTTCTGGAGTTCAACAGAATCAGGTAGATTCTGTTAGGATATGGGCACATGGTCAAGTGGTTAGAATATTTGCTGTCTGACCATGAGACCCGTGTTTGATTCTCACCAAGGCAGGTAGGTGATGTCTTCATGCTATCATACTGTAGAGGTGATCTCAGACTGTAACACCTTTTGGAAAGGTGCCTGAAAACCCTACCCTGGGTTGACCAAGGCCTTGTGAGTCAAATTGGGTAGACAAAACTATTTGGGAGCTGTCGTGGGTTATGCCAGCACAAAGTTACAAGTCATCGTGACTAAGGGTTTAAGCATACTGGCCTTGTTCAGACTGTTGATGCACTCTCAGAAACTATGACTGAGATCTGCTCAACTGGCGTCTGCAACAAAGACTGGCTAGTTGGCCTACGCTGACAGACATACTCAGCTACAAGTGGCTGGCCATTATCTATAATAATAATTTAATTCAAGATGAATTAAAATGTCTGAGAAAAAAGAACTTCCAGGAAGCTATATATCAGGTTAATCTAGATCGCTTCTCGGCTTTTTGGCTAAGATCAAAGTGTAGTATCTGTTCTCAGATCGCTCGCTTTATCGGCCTTTTGGCCGAGATTCGATCACTTGATACTTGCCTGTTGTAGGGATTCGTCCCTGCGCTGGTAGTATCATGGCTACGACTAGCTTGGACCGGCTCCTGCCTGGACCAGCTATGACTAGCTTAGACCAGCTCTGACAAGCTATGACCAGCGGCCCGGGTGAAAACACTCGGGTCCCCACTTTAAAAACCGACCTTGTGTCACAACCTGACTCAGTGGGGGAGTCAAGTAAATACCTATCAGGTTAATCTTAAACATTACATATCATTGGTAATTAATGTTGCCTGTCAACTTTTAAGTTAAAAATATATGAATAGGAACATAACATCAACATTCATCTTATTAAGTAGAAAACAAAGTGACACAAGTCCAAGTGTCCAAATATATTTATAACTGATTTTGACTAACAGATAAACTTAATTTACTAAAGATTTTATAATTTATTCATCTAAGATGATCAAAACAAATAACTTGCTTGAACTTATGTGAAGGGTGATACTGAGATCTGGACTGCAGTATATAGGCCAGATCTGGTCCAAAGGCAGTGATTTTAGAAATTGGCTGGAAAAAACCTAGGAGGAGGGCTCACAGTGCTGCTGCCATCTTTTGGTAAAACATGAAATTGCATTTCTTAGGTGTGTACTTTACATACTCTGATTCCAGAATCTATACAGGCTTTAAAATGTACACTTGGGAAAAAATTCTATGCTAAAGTCAACAAGATATTGCTTGGAAGAAGATAAAAATTAGCAAAAAATAAAATGAAATTTTGTATAATGAAATATCTACACCAAGTAACCAAGGATTCGTTTGAATGAAATAAGATAAAAATTAGCAAAAAATGAAATTTTGCATAATGAAGTTGTTTGTTTAAAGGCATATCAACTCCTTATGGCTCATTTAATGCCAAAATTTAGTTTTCTTTGGAGCATTAGTAATTTCATTTACAAAAATGTATTGCTGGTAATTTTTTTTACTATGAAAATGTATTGTTGGTATTTTTATACTTTCATAGTGTTTTGACCCCAGTTTGGAGGTCAACTATTTGCCCATAGCTGGGACCCTAACAGCAATTAAGAGGTGGTTCCATGCTCCTCAAAACCTCCCAATCAGAGGCCTTGCTGCTGGATGTAGTTTATCGTCAGACCCAAGATGGTTGTATAATGAAATATCTATGACAAGTAAGCAAGAATTTGATTGCAGATGATATTGATAGGAATGAGATAAAAATTCGCAAAAAATAAAATGAAGTTTTGTATAATGAAATATTTATGCTAAGTACCCAAGAATTTGATTGGTGATGATAAATGGAACAAAATTTACTTCAAATTACAAAGATAACATCCTTGTAAATTCTTTTGGTTACAGTAATTACTTTTCATGTTCTGCAAAAAATCCCAAAATTTCTGTCTTGAAAGAAAAACAATTTTCATGGTTATATTTTAATCCAAACAACCCAACAAAAAGTTTTCTTAAAAAATAATATTTCTTTAAAATGTACATTTAAATCACGGCTCTCCACAGCTTTCTTTTTGCTTTGATACCTATAATTCACACATTGTTCTTCTCCAAAAAACAAAGATGGCAGTGTTTTCCTGTTGCCTTCCTTCTGGATTGGTTGTCAATCTGCCCTGCAATTTAACCTATAACTAGGTGCAGAGAAAGAGATGTGTTCATACCTTTCCCTAGGGTATTAGTGCAACATGAAAGCAAAACTGTCAGTCAGAATTTGAATCCAGCTTCATAATCCCCATTTTTCCATGCTGTTAACCCTTAAGCCATACTAAAATGTATAAATTATGTTCCAGAACAAAAATGATTCTCTGATAATGGTCAGTTAAAGTTTTAATTTTGTTTCTTAATATCTTGTGAATGGAAAAATTTAATTTCATTAATTTAAAATAACCATGAAAATTTTTCTTTGCTTATCAGAATATTTATTATAATTACTTAACGTAAAACCAAAAATGTCATCATGTCAAATAGTGGGGGAGGTAGTAGAGGGGAGAAAAAATACATTTCATAAAAATATACAGGTTGAGCAGAAAATCCCTGGGCAACTCTATTCTTTATTTTTCTGTTCAGCTTCTTATTTCATTCATTTTTCTAAAATCTATAATACACTAGAGAAAAAAAAACAATCTTGAAGTTTGTGTTTTGCATACGTGAAGAGGTCATAAAAGTGTGACCTTCTATGGGAAAAGACAGCTTTTCTATTGGAAATTCTGATTCCAAAGAGACCTTTGGAGCAGGTTATTCTGAAATCTACAGTCCTAAGAATAATGAAAGAAAATTTGGGATTGAAATTATCAATGTATTAAGCAATTGGAAAGAGATTGATGCAAGCAAAACTGCTTTACAACAACTTTTTGCCCAGTGAGTTTGTGTCCATCCTGTTTGACATTAAAAAAATAAAAAAATAAAAAAAATATTGAATAAACCTGAACAGATTAAAATGAAAGAAAATAAAGAAAAAGAGTGTCTTGTTGCCCAATAGACAAGCAAATAAATAGATGCAACAAACATGCTTTTAAGAATATTTGAGAAGGAAAATATGACAAAAAAGGAAAAAGCGAATTTAGAATACAAAGACAAAGACCTAAGAAATATAATGAAGAGATTAAAGAAGTAATAATTATTGATTGTCAAAAATTGTTGAATATCAAAATGCAAATTGAAGGGAGATAACTAGAATTAATAATGCATGAAGTTGTTACAACAGGACATGATATGTTGGCAGACAACACCCAATAAAAAAAAATAAAAAAAATGAAATATAGTTTTAATGACTCATTTATCTAAGAATATTATAAGAAACAATGTATATTGAAAATTAATTCAGTTTTTAACATTTAAAAATATATATTTTAACAGCACATATGAAGAATCAACTAAAATTTGTGAAAATTTTTTTAGTAGTTATTGAAACACTTTCTTGGCCTTTTCCCTTTTTTGAAGTTAGATAAAACTAAATCTAAAAAAAAAAAATCATCTATTAAAAAATTTCTCTTGTGATTGACATTCTTTCATCGGACAGAAAAGATATACTTTACAAAACAATAATTTTACAAAATTCTTATCTGAACATTTTTCAATATTCCATGTCATTTCAACATAATTTACTTTAAAATTTATTATAAAAAGATTCGACTTGAAATTGCATAATTCAGTATTAATTTTCCTTTGACTTGTTAAAACATTGACACCCAGAAATCAGTTATGAAATCTGACTTCAAACACCAACTTTTTAATAGTCAACTTAAGCAATAAAATATTTTGATGCATCTGAACATTGTTTTCACACTAAAAGTATCACTGCAAATAACTTCTTGTTGGCACATGCTGATGAATATACATCAGAAAAAAAACGAGATAACTCGTAGTCAGTGTCATAATAAAAACTACCAACCACAAGTTAACTCATGGATGGCTGTCAATGTGCTAAATATTACAATTAATAATTTTTTTTTTATTTACTAAGAAAAAAAAAAAAAAAATCATGTAAGATAGATGGTTTGAAAACTTGAAAAATTTTATATTATTTACATTATTCGGACTATTGTCCTTATCTTTGTTGCCATATTTATTACGTTTCGGCCGTTGTACGCTCCGGCCTTCTTCAGGTGTCCTCAAGGTCACATGGCACAGTGGATAAAGGCGTTGGTTAGATCCAGTGACAGGACCCAAAGAGTGTGAGTTCAATACCCAGTTAAGGCAGTGGAGAACTTTCAGAGGGAAAAATTAACAGATAACTGATAACTGGCATCCATTAAACATGGCATGTGGAACTAGAACAGTCTACACCAGTGAACGAAATAAAGGGTTCAGTTCGACATTCTAACCACCTGAAGAAGGCAAGAGCGTACAACGGCCGAAACATTGTAATAAATATGGCTTGTAACATTTGCTTGTAACATTCCAACTCTTACACTAAAATTATTTCTTTAAATTAAAATTGTCTTCATAATTGTTTTACAGATTTATAATTCAATTTTCTTGTAATGTAAACAATGATTTCAGTATGAATTCCTGCAAGGCTTTGTCATGTTTATAAAATCATAAAATTACTCAGTCTTATAATGAAATCTTCTGGGATGAGAATTAGTAGTAGTAATATTTTTCTGAAATAAAACTATTGAATTTTTTTTCCTTTGAGTTTTTTTTAAAAATCACAGAAAATCAATTATTTAATTTGTCATAAAATGCATTTTCAAAAAAATAGTTAAGAACATAAAAAACACACACATTCATCAGAGGTATTGCTCTCAGCTTGAATATTATAGATGTTATCATAGACAACATTTTGGCCAAGTATAATGGATAGATAGGCATTGTGACCAGGAATTCAATCAAAAACAATATCACAGGGACGAGATAACACAAAGATCAGCACATATCTCATATCTGGCAAAATAATGGACACCTGAAGATGGCCAGAAAGTACTTGGCCAAAATGTTATCTATAAAAATACATCATAATTCTGCTTGTTCCTTAGTTCATACATTAAGCTCTGCTAATACCTCATAAATAATGGACTATTTCGTTTTGATTGCAAGGAAAGGCAGAAAAGACATTTCAGAGATGCTGTTTGGTTTCAGTGAGAGAAACAGAGGACAGAGGAAGTGATAACATTCATGTGTTTAAGCTGTTAGGTTTCAGTGAGAAAAAGAAAAAGAAAGAGAGGAGGTGATAATGATTTCATGTGTTTAATGACTGCTACAATGAAATGGAAAAACTTGTCAATTTTAAAATCTTTTCATTTGTACCCTCTTACTTCTTTAAATAATGACCGGCATTCATACTTATGGTTGTTATTGCAACATTTTGTTAAAGCTGTTAAGCTCAAATGTTTAACAATGCAATGCAGGAACTTCCACACACATTTTATTTACAAGGAACTTGTTCAATTAAAAACTCAAGAATTAGGATTCATCAGAAAATTCAACTACAAAGCACAGAAACCATATAATTAAACTACCATTTTATAATAATCAAGATGGAAACTATATTTTGAATAAATCCAATAATTCCAAGAATAGCTTTAATTTACCTCAATTTCTAACATGAAGCAAAGTCATTTACTATTAAATTTCAACAAGTATTTCTATAAGTAATGATATCAATGTGCATTACACTCACTTGACATTGTGTTTTATTGAACTCCTGACTTTGTCAGTGTCTGCCATTGTGTATAAGCAACCATGGGCCCATTATCTGAAACGTGGACCTTACAGTCTCGACTTCAATGTCTGAGAGACTGCTTTGAATATTTATATATCACTCTCATACAGCTCTTTCTTACATGTTGCATCCACTGATGCAACCAAGAGGACATCCATCAGGTCAATCTTGTACTAAACTTCTCTGAAGGACACACAGTACAAACTCTACTCTGGCATGATCTGGGGTGAGACACACACATCATTTTATATCTATTGTACTTCAATCCTAAATCTCGGACCATCACTTTACAATTGTTAGTAAGCAGCAGAAAATAATCTTAACAAATTGTTTATTTCCAATCCATGCAGTTGACTTGCAATAATTGTCTGAAAGTTGTGATAAAAATCTACAGGAGAAAAAGAAACAGTAAAGTTCAAATTAACACATGATATAATGCAACGAGTCAGACTGGATTCAGATTTTGATAAATTCCAAAGAAGAATCTGCAATATTATCAGTCCTGACCTGACATCTCAGCTTTAGCCACTTTTTCCACTGCTGTCATGTAGCTTCCCTGTGCCTTATATAAATATTTTCATTGTGATTGTTTTGGTGAGCTTTCCTCTTTAGTAACCTCAACTTTAAGTGCAGTAACTGATTGGCAGCTAGGTCTCATCATTTTACAGTTGAAATTGCTAAATCTAACAGCAAGTTCTATGATAACAGTTCAGTCTCTTCTCTTATACTTCTTACCTATAGAACTCTTCTGGTTTTTTGCTTTCAAATTGAGTTTGATCTTCAAAAATTTAAATGCAATGTCAATCACCATCAGTCTCATTCCTGTTCTTTTATTGCCCTCTCTCCTTAATAGCTTTTTTTTAGATTCTTTCATACTCAGTAACTCCTTGCATCTTAATGACTTTATCGCATTACTTGGGGTGAAATGATTAAAGAAAAAAAAAAAAAAACTTATTTTTCTTCCAAAATTATATTAATTAGATACTAATTTACTGTGATCCCTATCTTTCTATTTTCCATATTTTATAGACCTCAACAACAAGATTTTAACAGGGTCAAACTGTACAAGTCAAAAATTAATACTCAAAGTATGCCCATTACATAAAACACTTCACGTAATTTTCTACATTTATTTTGCTGTGATAAAAAGCAAAAAAATAAGATGAAAGCAAAACTAACCAAAAATTAATAAAATCATTTCAAATAAGATAAAATTCTACACACTATAGATAACTTATCTCAATATTAGTTATGACACTCAGCTATATATATATATATATATAAAGAATATGGAACCATCACTTCAGAGGCTAAAGCAAAAAATATTCAGTGTTTTTCTTTCAACAGAAAGGAAATGCCAGAATCCCTCAATTAGTGCAACTAATTAGTACATCAGTAACTATAAAAAAAATCAAATTTCAATTACTATGGTTATACTGGAGAATGTTTTACTGCACTAATCAAGTATTATGTATGCACTAATTGAATTTTGGTATATAAAAATTTTAGCGTACTAATCAAAAACTTTTTAATGGACTATTCTCAATATAGATGCTATAGATATGCAGGAGCGGTAATGCATACATAAGATAGATGGAACTCTTTAGCCTGGGAAGGAAATGCATCTAAGATGAAAAACGGATTACAAATATCCATTGCCTGGTGGTCAAACCTAACTTTGACAAAGGCTTCAGAAATATTTCTAGAGCCAGAGTCCAAAAGGTGCAACCAACCTTGTTCTGGTCACTCCTGTGACAACACTAGTGCCAAGAAATGTCAGCAACTGCCCTTCTCTTGCACAATATTGGTAGTGTGGAGAGGGGAGTCATGCTGCATGGGCAACTGCCAAACACCCATAAAAACAAAAACCTGTCCAGGCAAAGACACTCCCCAGTTTCATCTCACCTGTGATTAATTAGTAAAACATAATCAGCAGAATTAAAAAAAAAAAAAAAAAAAAGAAAAATTCCCCAGTCACAGATCCACTGTCTTTCAAGAACAACAAATGCTACACACACATTTTTATTATTATTATTATATATATATATATATATATATATATATATATATATATATATATATATATATATATATATATATATATCTAGGAATCTAAATGAAATAATAATAAAAAAAACGAAGGAATATTAATATACAACCCAGTGTGTCTGAAGATTTTAATTTTTTAATTTTTTTTATAGTTCAATATATATATATATATATATATATATATATATATATAATGTTATATATAACATATATATGTTATTTTATATATATAAGTGGGAAATGGCTGGCTGCTTGTTACCAAGTATGCCCACCCAGTAGGGTGACTAGGTAATTCCTGTTGAAGACACCTGCTTGGGCACATTTGTGTTTTTCAGCACCCACAGACAACCTGTGGCATATAATATAACTATAATGAGCAGACATGTCAGTTATAGTTTTTGAGAGTGCAATCTGTTATGAACAAATTCTGTATGCTTAATGATTGACTGATTTGAATGTCTGTTTTTTTTGTTTTTTTTTACAGTTTATCAACCTTTTGCAGTTTATTTAAAGCCAGAAAATATTTTTAGATTGTAAAATGTTGGTAGGGAGAGATAATGATTTACTGATACAAGTTCTACTAATTAACCCATTGCTGGGGGTGGGGAGAAGAGGTGGATTTATAACTTTTCCCAAGGGTAATTGCGCATATGTGAGTATAATGAACTTGACTAGAATTGGAACTCGGGTTTCCAGTTTACAATTCAGAGTTGTTATGCTTGGTGCCAAACCCATTCAGAAATATCTATACTATCAACTGTCTACAACTGCTTTCTAAGATCAATGATTAAGAATAGCTTTGAGTAAGCGAAGCCTGAGGGTCTTGGCAAAGATCATCCTTCATTACACATTGTGGACTGACACTGGTGATTCCGTAAAGAACCGTACCAAACAACAGAAACCATATCACTTGAGGACTACCAATAGCAGCAAGAACTAAAATGGATAGCACATGTAACTAGAAGAGAAAATCATGACAAAAATCAAGATGTTGACATTCCACACAACTTCAAATCAAAGATCAAAAAGAAAACCCCTATGAATACTGGAGCAAATGATGACAACTACTGAACTTGAAAAATGTATTTTCCTGAAAAAATTGTTTTGAAGAGAAAGATTTTATAAATTTCAACTGAAAGCAGCATTGGCTGCTAGGTCAATGAATGCCAAAAGTTTTCTTGTAGGAAGACAGCTAATATTATCATTACCATCTGTAGTTGTAAAGAGATGAATACATCTTCTTCTGTCTGGTTATAGATAAAATAACAGAACAGAAAGGGCTCTCTAGCCTTAGTTGGCAACCAGTCTAAGTAAAGGAAAACAATCCAAAAGGAGTTATGAGTAAAATGGCAAACATTGGGGTTGGGGGCTTGTAAGTCCACCTTGTAAAAACTATTTGCTAAAAGATGATTGGCATGTAAGCTGAAGAACTGATCAGATCCAGGATTTAGTCTGTTATTCTGAGAGAATAATGTGTGTAAAGTAAATGGCTTGCAAGGTAATAAAAGAAGAAATTAAAAGTAAAATATTAATGTTGTTTGTAACATTAATAAATATTTGGGGGGTGGGGATTACCTACTTTAATTTAAGCAAACCATTGACTAATTTTTCATTTGTTTCTATTGACAGATATCAATTTCAAATCAATATGAAGAGAGTTTTTAAAACAATATTTATGTTCATCCACTACTGTTTACGGCTAGCCTTCAATAAGCAGCAAAAACAATAGATCAAGAAATATTAAAATACATAATTAAATTGAGTTAATTAAAAACATATGCAGATTTTGAGAAATTAAAAAGTTAATTAAAAAATAAATAGAATCAAATAAAATGTTAGATCAAATCAAGCAATAAAAAGCAAGCAGGAAAAGAAAAAAAAGTTAATAAAATAAGCAATGTTTATAATAATCATATAAATATATATATATATTTTTTCCCCCTGTCAGAAAACAATGATTATGCTTGTTGGTGTTATTACAACTATGCTGTAATAACATTACATTGCATGCATGCATGCATGCATGCATGCATACATACATACATACATACATGCATACATACATACGCCTGCCAATATAAGACAGGGTGGAGCTACTAACAGTAATGTGGACTTCGTTTGATTAATAACCTAGGTTGTGCTTCCGAATATGTTGACTGAGCGTTCAGGGTGCTGCACAGGACTTGTTCAGTTAAACATTTACGATTTTTAGATGCTGTTTACATCAAGTTTCATTGACCAACTTTCTTCGTTCTGTGGGTCATGAATAATTTTTTTAATGTTTTATACTCACTAGGAGCTTATTTACACAGTTTTTTTTTGTTTTTAGTAATAAATTCATTTTAGTCATGGCTCCTTATTTACCCGTGTCTACCTTTTTTAGTTTCACTGTTTTGATTATTGTCATTCCAATGAATCTTTCTGAAGTAGTGTTGGATGAAAAGGGTCCCATTAAAAAATGCATCTCATGATTTTCAAACCCATATTTAAATTCTGTGGTACAAAAAAAAAAAATTTGTTTAAATATATTACTATAAATATTTTATTTAGTAGGTTTATATGTTTGACTAGCCATCTATTTTTTTTTTTTTTTTTTTTAAACAGTGAAATTAATGTCTAATGGCCTAGAGAAGTGTTATTAAAGCAAACGTGCTTCTTGATAGAAATCAAATCGGTTTTCCCTTTTTAGAAAAGCCATCACAAGAAAGCAAAATTTAAGTAGAGTAAATGAACTCTGCTTTGCACTGACATAGTCTTCTAGCTGAAGCATAAAGCACACTTGGCTCAAAAGTGGTTTCACAGATTAAAATGGGAATACAGATCTGATTCCAGTAGAGAGACATTTTCTTTAATAAGGCTTTCGATCACTAGGTCGATATTATTTACTATAAAAAAAACAACATATCTACTCAAACACGTGTACCAATAAATATAATGTTTATAGTAAGAAAGAAGTTATATATATATATATATATATATATATATATATATATATATATATATATATATATATATATATATATATAGTAAGAAAGAAGTTATATATAAAAAATTATATTGAATCAATTGGTAATAAAGTTATTTCACTGTATCATATTAGACAATTTTTCTCCCCTGAATCTATCTCACATATTTATAAGTCTACCATTCATCCATGTATTGAATATTTCTGGTGCTCCTGGTATATATTTAGAGATTCTTGATAAAATCCAAAGAAGAATCAGCAATATTATTGGTCCTGACCTGGCATCTCAACTTCAGTCACTACCCTATTGCTGTAATGTAGCTTCCCTGCACATTTTCTATAAATACATTCATGGTAAGTAAGTTCTATGCTAAGTTTCTTTTCTCGTACTTCTTGCTTGTGGAACTCACCTCAGGCTCCATACTTTCCAGCTAACTTTGAATGCAATGCCAATCGTTATCTACTGTCTTCTTGATTACTCTTCTACTGTTCTCACTCTTTAATAATGTTTCTCTTTTTTCTTATTCTTTCACGCTCGGTAACCTGCATGTGGCTTTATTGCCTTGCATTGGTTGATATGATATATATATATATATATATATATATGTATGTCTGTCTGTCTGTCTGTCTTACCACTTTGGGACGGGAAGGGATAATTCCGAGGAGGCTATAAGTCCAGGGAGATCTCGATGTAGACTACAGAGCATTATAATGATAATAAGAAGACGGAGACTAATTATCCATTTCAATTATAATTTATTTTTGTGAACACTGAGGGGTTCTACTCTTCAGACCAAAATCACCTCCGTAAATCCAATGGAGAAGATTTTGGTCTGAAGAGTTAAACACCTCGATGTTCACAAAATAAATTCTAATCGAAATGGATAATTAAAGTCTCCATCTATTATCTCTCTTTCTCTCTCTCTCTCTCTATATATATATACACACACACACAAATCATTTTTATATACATATATACTAAGAATAATATTAATTATATACCTATATACTAAGAATAATATAGATTATATATTTCTATATTAAGAATACTATAAATTATATACTTATATACTAAAAATAATATATATTTTCTTGATATAAATTTTAGCTCTGTTATATTAGTACAAACAAAACCTTGCAGGATTTTGTATTTACTACTTGATCCAATATCTGCTTAAGGACAGAATATGTATTTCAACTTGGCACATTGATAAGATTGTAGAATGTTAAGTAATTTTTAAACATTTTAAGCATTGGCATGATAAAAAGAGGGATTCAATTCTGTAAAATCTATTTCAAGGCTGATTTCATGGGGTTAAAAAAAAAGGGGAAAATCTTTCAGAAATGTTGCTGCATATTGCCTCTGATGTGAATGTGTATCAGTTTCCCAAGTTTATTTAAGACAAGAGAAATAGCTATAGCACCATGCTAGACTTAGTTTTTAGATTACAGCACTGAGTAGAAGACGTGCTTATTTTGTTGTACTGTTTGTTCAACTAGCTAAAGGAACAGTGACCATGTTAAAGACTTCACAGTATTAAGCATTTATATCGGTTATATTTAACAAATTGTACAAATAGTTCACTCAGCATTTTTAGTTCATGAGTTAAATCTGGGTAAAATATCTCAGAGTTCATTTTAATTATGTGGGTATTTTATAGCAACATTAACATTTCCATTGCTGTAGCTGTATATCTTTACAAAACTTACATTGCCAGCTGGTGACATATATGTACATTTTCAAGATAGCATTTAATGCTACCACCTCATGATTTTGTTATAAATTAAATAGTGCTATTTCCAAACCAATGTTGACAAGTAATATGTATTTTTTATTATACTGTGCATTTGGGGCATTGTTTAGCTTCGTCTGTACTGCACAGTGTCCAATCAAAATCAAAACGGGGGCATCCATGAGAAATCGCTATTAGCATCATTATAGTTATTTATTACCAGTAAATGGCAATTTCCTATTTGTCTCCCAAAAATGAGCCAGCACAGCCAGACTACAATGCCGCAGTGAAAGTGCTAATCATTCAAGAAGTTTTTTTTAGTTTTAGTTTTTTTTAGTCTTTTCATTCGACTTGTAATTTTATATTATTTAAAGTGGAACTAATGTTTTCTTTGTTGCTATAATTTACAATGTTTTAGTCACTGGTCCCTCCATCCTTCTTCAGATCAGAATAACCTTTAGGGAATTTCAAACTGAACCCTTTATTCAATTCTCAAGTGTAGATTGTTCTCATTCTGCTGTCCATGTCTAGAGATATCTTATTTAATTGTTCAATTATTGCTAGTTCTGTTTCCACTGAGCCTTGTTATATGCATACTACCTGAGCCAAGGATTGAACTCACAATTCACTAATCAATGCTTTAACCTTATAGGCCAGGGAGTTCTCAACCAGTGGGAAGGATTTCAAGTGGGGAAGGGAAAATCTTTTACTTTTTCCACAAGTTTCTCATTGACTGTAATCTTCATCAGAATAAAAATGATTTAAATACCTTACCTTTTATTGAGCTTTTTGTTTATTGAAGTATGCTTCAATAATTTAATAATTAGTTACGAATTAAAACAAATTACTGTACATGTATTCAAGTTTAAAAATTCATCAACAATTTTCTATTGTTATAAAATTTGTAAAATAATCCATGTAAATGTATATCTACTAATATGAGAAAGAATGAAGATTTTCAACAATACAGTGTAACCCGGATGTAAGAGAGTTGTCGGGACCGGAGAAGCAGTATCTTATATCCGGGTTTCTCTTATATCCGGATTTGGTCTATTTTGTTTAGGTAAGTATGACTAATTTGGGACCAGAGAAAATTTCTCTTATATCCGGGTTACACTGTATATGCATATTAATTGGAATGCATCTTTTAAGTCTGACAGTCTTGGAAAATGGGGAATTACATTCTGACATATGGTGAAAAGGATGCATTGGGTAAAAAAGGTTGAGAACCACTGCTCTAGGCCATTGAATAAAGAGTTCAGCTTGAAATTACTTGAAGATTACCTGTATCAACAAACACCTGAAGAAGGCTGGAGAATACAATGGCCAAAACATTGTGATAAAAAAAAAATTTAAAAAAAAAAAAGATAAGGACATCAGTCCAACTGTAAATAAAAAAATAATTTCTAGAAATTCAGACAAAAATGATGAGTATTTCTTTCATTGTATTTATGTCAGGTTTTATCACGATTCTCAGATCATTAATCTAGAACAGTCATGGGAAAACTGCAGTTTGTGAGTCCCATGTGTCCCAATTGGTTTTTTACTGGCATGGCTAATTTCATGGGAAAAATAATGTTATTAAAATATTGTTGATTTCCTTTTCACTCGCACACATAACCACATACATAAACAATAATTAAGTACAATGTTTCTTGAATTTTGTAACTTTTCCTTGAAGATAACATTTTTTATCATTTTAAACCATTGGTGATTTTCACTAAGGAAGATCATAAGTTTAAAGCAGCTTTGGCTTCAGAAACAGGAAACATTAATAATTATTTTTTTCTGGAGAATAAATATACTTTTAAAAAATGCTTTTGCATCATCAAATGAATAAATTAGAAAGAAATCACATGCAGCAGTGTGTGTTAATTACTTTGTCATTAGTGATAATATTTATACCAGGACTTCATTTTTTTTTTTTTTCTCAAAAAAAAAAAAAAAAAAAAAAAAAATCAACTTTCCCCACCCTCATTTCTAAAGTAGATGCTTATGTTTGCAGTATAATTAATGAAAAATTACCATTATTTTTTTTAATAGTGCAACCCACCTTATAATGAATCACGACTCATGCAGCCCACTGTTCAATAAAGGTTGCCCATGCATGATCTAGAAGGTACTTGAAATATACATTTTTTTAAATCTTTTTTTTTTTTATTCCAGATCCATACCACTTACTCTTTGTACCAAACACTAGTGCCAGCACAATTTAATTAGTTCTTTTAATACTCAACAATATGGCATGTTTATTTTTAAATAATTTTCTCTATGGCAGGAGTATTTTGTTCCAGAAACTAAAAATTCCCATTCACATGACTTTTCCATTTGACTATCTTTATTTGGCACAAAAAGAGTACTTAATTGTTGTAGGATAGAAAAAAAAAACAATGAGGCAGTTATAAGATGAAAGACAAACTAGTAACAAATTACTAACAAGTAGAGTGCTTCACCTGAGGAATTCAATCCTGTATTGTTTGTTCAGAAGATCAAACATATTTTAACATTTTTTTTTTAATTTACCTTAAACTGGGTATAACATCTATAGATATTAAAAAAAAATGAGTAGGGTGGCTAGTTAATCCTTGTTGCAGACACCAGGCACATTTGTGTTTCTTTAAAACCAACAGAACCAACTTGTGGTTTATACTGCAACTATGCTGAGAAGACCTTAGTTACAGTTTCTAGGGAAGAGAGAAAGAGAGAGAGCATAATCTGTCATGATCAGTAGTTGAACAAGGCCATTATGTTCGAAGCCTCAATTCCAATGTGATAATGTGTTAGCATGACCATCCAAAGAGTTTTGTTTAACCAGTTATCCTCACAAGGGTTGGCTTACACGACGGTATGCTTTTCAGACACTTCCCAACAGTGTCACATGCTGAAATTATCTCCCCCATGCCGTTATCATCAAGAATGTTACCTTAAAAAATTGACCATGGAGAGATGCAAACGTGAGTTTTAGAGTCAGATAAGGATATACAATTTCTTATGTCAAGAACAGTTTTGAAAGAAAAAAAAAAATATGACATGACAAATTAAAAAAATTATTTTTAAATTTTGAAACTTCCAGTGTCTCTTGTTCGTGGGTATGTGTAGTCACAATAACATAAACAAACCCAGTCCGATGAAACCCAAACGAATGAAACGCACCACAAAAACTTTTTTCAATCAATTTGTCATTCATATACATGATCGACTCTCCCGTCGAACTCGACGTATGAGGGTCAGACAGATCAGTTCCGAGGAACTGAGAGACCGACACCGACACATGAGATTTGATTATAGTGGCGAAGCCTTTGTGCAGGGCCATCCACACTTTTTGGAGGGATGAATACAGGGACCTGGTGCAGCGAATGCCATAAGGTCTCCAAACGACCCTCCGCAGGTTTTGAATTCAGAGTTGTCCTTCTCCTAGACCAGTTGCCATCCAAGGCTATAGAACCCAGTCTGTCCTGCTATTTACCCATAGTTGGAGGGAGAAGAAGAGGATTCACCCCTTTCGCAAGGGTATTAGCATGTAAGTGAATGTAATGGATTCGACTGGAATTCGAACTCGGCTCTCCGATTCCTCAATCCAAGCCGTTATCCATTACTCCACCATGCCTCCTATATATATATTGCACATAAAGTGCCGCACAAATAAAATAGTGCTCAACATATAATAGAATTATATTATATTATATATATATATATATATATATATATATATATATATATATATATATTATATATATATAAAATCTCAAAATCCACTAGTCAGTTTCATATATATAACTTTGGTAACTTATTTATAGTTTCATAACCACCAGAATTCTTTTAAATATTAAAGTTAAAAATTAATAAAAGATAGTAATATAGTTACATTATTTCATGCTTTTTAGTATAAAACAAAAACTTGTTTTAAATTGCAATGCAAAAACAAGTTTTTTTTTTTCTTTTTTTCAAGGGGTTAATGTTTATTTTCAAGGCTCATTACATGCCATCACCAAACCTTTGTTGTGTAGTAATACTGTAATTCCCTGGCAGCCATTCTAAAATTGGAAACACACCTACACAGATCAGTTAGAAGCAGGAAACATACAGCTTCAAAAAGAAGTGAGGAACTGTTGATGATTCCATCTCTAAAATCTAGTAACCCATCTATAAAACTCAGATTTTGAAATTGTTAGGGGATGCTAACTTACTTCCTCTATAAAGGACAATAACTCAAAATAGAATCGAGTACTTTTCCCTGTCCGCCATTCAGTGCGGTACTTCTGAATTCAACATGGTCACAAGCTGACCCACATGTGGAATTTAGGTTTATAACAGAAATAAATCATCCTGATTGAAATTCTACAATGAAATACTTCAATGATTTCCAACGAGTCTTTTCTTTATCTTGTCTTGCTTTTCATCACAACATTCTAAGCTGCCCAATTCTTAAACTGTTCAAGTAAAAAGAGTGAAGCAGCTTCCGACGGGACTTGAACTTGCAACCGATATATCCAAAGCTCATCTTACTAAACATTTCATCTCAGAATTTAAATAACTTAAATCTACAAATATTGATTACTGGACTTTCAACACTGTAAGTGGGTTTGATAAAAAACATAGCTTAGTATGGCACAAGGCCAGAGCATAAAGGAATCGGAAGATTGTTGCATCAGTCACTTTTTAAAGTATGAAAGCAAAATTTCTTTAATTTTTTTTTATTGAAGTTTAGACTAAAAACTTCTGCTGAGATGAGCAAACATATCTCAGAAGCTTGTCTTACATGAACAGTGTATTAATTAATTTAGTCATGGACACCTCACGATTAGGCAGGGCTCAAATCTACAAATTTCATTGTTTACTTTAACTATTAAAGACTAAGTTAACTGATAAAATTAAGATAACTACATTGTTCTTTGACTTTACCAAAATTGTGGGAGAAAACCAAAAAGATAAGGATAAAGGTACAAATAATTTATACAATAATATTTCCTCAAAATCTCAGATAAAGATTATTATTTGACATTTATCTCTGCATAATTGTGTTTGCATTTTAAAGAATAGTTATCTGTAGCTATATATCTTGTATCACTTGAGTGGAGAAGAAAAAAAGATAAAAAAGAAAAAAAAATGGAAAAAAAGAAAAAAAAATGAAAAAAAAAAAAAAATGGGAAAAAAAAGAAAGAAAAAAGAAAAAAAAAGAAAAAAAAAGGAGAAAAAAAGAGAAAAAAAGAAAGAAAAGAGAAAAAAAGAAAGAAAAGAGAAAAAAAGAAAGAAAAAAGAAAAAAAGAAAGAAAAAAAGAAAAAAAAAGAAAAAAAAGAAAAAAAAAGAAAAAGAAAAAAAAGAAAAAGAAAAAAAAAGAAAAAAAGAAAAAAAAAAGAAAGAAAAGAAAAAAGAAAAGAAAAAAGAAGAGAAAAAAGAAGAGAAAAAAGAAGAGAAAAAAGAAGAGAAAAAAGAAGAGAAAAAAGAAAAGAAAAGAGAAAAAAAGAAAAAAAAAAACAAACTTATTTCTACCTTTTTGCCCAGGCATTTATCATTCATAAACAAATTTTTGCAATTTTCTAAAAGCAATGACATTAGTTTAAAAATAAATATCGTAAGATTTCATTTTTACTTTCATTTTTTTTTTATTAGATGAAGAATTGTCAACCATTATTATTCATTTTAACTCATATACTTTCATCTTATTTTTTTTATTTGCTTTCTGAGTAATGTTGTTTCAATCAAAAGCAAATAAAAATTAAGATGAAAATAAATACACAGCAAAGGTCATTATCAGTACACCCAACCCACCCACCACTATAAAAAAGCTATTTAAAAGATAAAATAACTTCTAAAAATCACTAATATTTGTTGACTAACCTAATTTAAAAAAAAAAAAAATTATTTTTTTTATTAAAATAAAATTTAATAAAGAAAGAGTAGAAAGTTTTGCAAAGTCTTCCCATGAGGGTAGGGGTTTCTCAACCTTTGTGGTTCAAGGTTTCTTGGAAGAGTGGGGATTATGTTACTTTTCCTTGATTCTTTTTTTATTTATAGAATTTGGAACCCATGATTGTAATCTTCATCAGAATAAAATCAATTTAATTACCCTGACATTTTATTGAGCTTTCTGATTATTGAATTACAATACCTTGGCATTCTATTGATTTTTTTCTTTATTGAAGTATGCTTCATTTTATTTAATAATTAGTTATGATTTAAAATAAATTACTGTACATGTAGTCAAATTTAAAAATCCATCATTTTCTATTTCTGTTAAATTTGCAAAAACTCTATAAAAATAATTCATGTACTGATATATATAAAAAAAAAAATATGAAGATTTTCAGTGATATATACATATTATTTGGAATGCAGAGTTTGGGTTGGACAATCTTGAAAAGTGAGGGAATAACATTCCGACTTATGGTGAAAAGGATCCAGTGGGCAAAAAAGATTGAGAACCACTGCATTAGGGATTGCTCAAGATTAAAAAGTGTAGTATCTGTTGTCTTTTATTAAAGTAAGAAAATAATTACTTGAATTTCAACTGTCTGCTTTGGAAAACTTTCAGATATTTTGATGAGAGAAGACACTCATTTCCTAAAAAATACTTCACTTCAAATAAAACTCTGAGCCAGACACACAAGCTTTAACTGGAAAAGGTTTAAGCTAAAATGGAACAACAGAAATAAATTGATTTTATATATATGTATTTTTTTTTTTTACAGCTTATCAACCTTTGTGGGTTATTTAAAGCTACAAAAATATTTTTAGATTGTAAGAATTTGTTGGAAGTCATAATGATTTACTAATACAAGTCTTATATAGCTGGTGGGAAAAGAGGTGGATTCATACCTTTCCCCAAGGGTATTTGTATGCAAGCAAATATAATGAATCCAATTGGAATTGGAGCTTGACTCCCTGATTTCCAATTCAGAGTTGTTATTCATTGCACCACCCACACATCCAAGCTTACAGTACCTGGTATTCCCAAGCGGTCACCCATCTTGGCTACTGACCAATGTTGCTTAACTTTGGTGATCGAACAGGAACCAATGTTTCAACATGATATGGCCATAAGCTATACCACCCACACATCCAAGCTTACAGCACCTGGTATTCCCAAGCAGTCACCTATCTAGGTACTTTCCAGGCTCAACGTTGTTTAACTTCAGTTATTGTATAAGAACTGGTGTTTCAACATGATATGGCTGTAAGCCAACAGCAACTAGTATAATACTTAGAAGAATTAGATAAATAGTTTTATTTAGAAATATTATTAAAAGAAAATTTTAGTAACAAAAAAAACAAAACAAACTTAAATATCTTAAGTATGTCTTCTTTTCCATTAACAATCTTGCTATTATTGTATGTGACTTTCTTTTGGACTAAATTACTTGTCTTCGTTGTATCCCCCCCCAATATTGTTTCAGACCCAAAGAAAAACAGAGTTTCCAACTGCTGTAACACAGCATCCCCGTGACTTTTCTATAAATATTTTCATGGTAATTGTTCTGATTAGATTTCTTCCTTAGCACCTAGAAATTATAAGTTTAAGCACATTCACACACAAATAGCCTTGGGACAGGTATGAATCCAGTTCTTCTCCCTCCAGCTATGGGTCAAATAGCAGGACAGACTGGGCCCTATAGCCTTGGTTGGCGACCAGTCTTCTGCAGGAAAATCTTCAGCCTAATCAGTCATGAATCAAAAGAGACAGGGTCACTTAAGCATGTATCATATATGGCCCTTAACTGACTGACTAGATTGGCAGCAAGGACTAACCATAAGCTCTATCTTAGCAGTTTCTTCTCTCACACTTCTCGCTTGTGGAACTCTTTTAGATGCTTGCTTATCAGTCAATTTTGATCTTCAAAAATTTAAATGCAATATCAATCGTTATCTTAATTTTCTTTTTTAATTTTAATTTCCTTAATTCTGGTTCTTTTACTGTTCTCTCTCCTTAATAATGCTTTTTTTTTCTTCTCATTCTCTCACACTCAGTAACCCCTGCTGTCTTAATGGCTTTATTGTTTTGCTTGGGGTGAATTGGAAAAAAAAAAAAGTATATTATGCAAGACAAGGAAATTATTACAAAGAAAAACCACATACAATAATTATAACATCCTGTCTAACAAAATCTAAATATGACATTTTCTTGCGACTAAAAAAAAAAAAATTTCTCCCTTCACTACTAACTCTATGCTTTAACGACTTTGACCATAACTAGATTTAACTGCTCAATACTAAGCTCTGTAAATTTCTTGTTTCAACAATTCACTTAAGTAGCCAACGAAGGTTATTAGGGCATCACAGCACGAACCAAAGCAAGTGCCTATGGCTCCTTTCCCCCTCCTTGGGATCACCAACAGCCCATAGCAGAGTGAAAGGAGTTAGTAAGAAGAAAAAGGCCTCATTATCAGCTGCCATAGTGTTTACCAAATTCACCTCCTCATTTGTCTGCTCTGTGTAACGTCCTGGCTTCTTCACAAGCAACGGGTCCAGGCACAGCAAAAATACCATATAGACAAATAGCAGAGAGACAATACAGATGATAATAGTGACCATGATCTGTAAGAGAAAAGAATTGGAGAAAAAAAAAAAAAGACATTAATGCAAAGAATACAAAAAATTAAAGACATACAAATCTTAAAACAAAGATGATTACATTTGATTTTTGATGAATAGCAAATCAAAAATTGGTCAGTTGTAAGATTGGGGGAACCCATAACCAAATTAAAGGAACCAGACTTAGCATTCCTGCAAAGATATTTTTTTTTACAGGGTGCGATGGATAAATAGTCATCTAAATTATACAGAATTGAAAATAACACCAATATCTAATTTAATATTTACCAAAAGTGGACAAAAATATCTTGAAATACTAAAGAGTAAATTTATTCAATAAAATCGCCATTGGCTTCAACCATGGTCCCAGGACGACTTTGGAATCTCTTGTAACTCTTCTAGATGGTCTCCTTGCTTAAGTTGATGAATGCTGCCATAATCCTTGCCTTCAGGTCATCTTTGATGTTACAAGGAGTTTTGTTGGTCTCTTGCTCAACTGCACCCCACACATAATAATCAAGGGGGTTACAGTCTGGAGAGTTAGATAGCCAGATGTAAGGGGTAATGTGGTTGCAGAAATTGTCTGAGTCATGACTGGGTTCTCCTGCTTGTGTAGCATGGTGCAGAGTCCTATTGCCAGACATAGGGTCTTCCAGCAGCCACCCTCTTGACCCACAACAGCACTACCTCCTCACGGCACTTGATAAAGGCCTCCATGTCGAGTCTGAGGCAGTCACCAACAAATTCTTTTATAAGAATGATCAGAAAGCGTTTTCAAAGCTGCGATACCTTCATAATCACCATTAGATTCATCCAACTCTTTCCGAATCCTCTGCATTGTCCTCAGATTGTTTGTATTGGAGCTTCCAACATGAATGCCAAGCAGTACAGCATGCCATTTCCAGATTTCATGGTCCTCTTTTCCTCTCAGATGAGATGCCCAACTGACCCTACTACAGGGTATCCGAAAGGTTTGTCACCTCTACATAATATAATTTTCTGTTTCAGATGGCCGACACGAGCCCCTACACAAAAATGGTTGTGTTCATACAGTCCTTCTCAATGTGCAACAGTGTCAATGAAAATGAATAAACTGAATCCAGTACATGTGTTTGTATTAATGAATTACTTGTTCTATTGATTTCATTACTTTTTGGTATGGGGTGACAAGACTTTTGGACCACCACGTATACTGTGCAGTTGACAAAACCAAATGCAAACAACGTACATGCACGAAATTAAAATATGAAATGACAACAATTTAGGCATCACAGCCTGTTGATACCCCTAGGATCAAGAGGAGAAATCAACTCTTAGCACTTGAGATCAGATCAGTGAAAGCATTACATATGCTTTTAAAAAAAAAAAAAAAAAAAAAAAAAGAGACCAGAAGCTCTCAAGATGTTACACAGTGCAGATACTCTATTTTAGAATCTAAGAATCAGATGGCTAAGAAGTGACATTTTTAGAATTTCAGAATGCACAAATTAGAGATGTGCGGTTTAACAGAAAAAAAACAACTTTTTCCTGTAACTTCTTTTTTGAAAAACCAACTTTTTCCTGTTTCATCTTCATACTGTGAAACTGCACCAAAATCTTTTTATGAAACCAAACAATTTCGGTTTCATTTTTATATCACCATTGAGTGACCATATCCAAAGAAACACTATTGAAAAAGACTTTCAGATGTTAATAAAATTAAATTTTATTAACATTTATACCATTGTAAGAGAAAAAGATTGAACATTTGACTAGTTTTAAGAAATAAATGTGAAATCTATTTGTTTACAAAAGAAATGAAGAAAAAAAAGGAAATACATGTGCGAAAGTGAAATCTATTGTTTACTTTTTGCAGTAAAATTAAGTTAACAACAAAATAGCGAGTAAAAATGAAAAAAAAAAAAAAATAGTTGCCAGTTTCGTCTTAATGCTAAATTTTATGAAGTTGGGTTTTTTGTAAGGGGTTTTCTAGTAAGCCATTATGCCAATCACGAAATAAAGTTGTAAAAAGAAAAATGAATGAAGATTTTTTCATGAATAAATTTCTTTTTTTATCTAAAGAATGCACCTAAATTAGATATTAAGAATAATTAAAATAGTTCTTAATTTCACTTTTAAAATGTGTATATTTCCAGATATGCGAGTCTGTTTTCTACAAATAAAATTGTTTCTATCTAATGAATACACATAAAATTAGATATGAAAAAAAAAAAAAAAAAAAAAGTTTTAATTTTAGTTTTAAAATATGTATATTTTCAAAACTGCAAGTCATTTTTTAAAACCTGAATTAAAAATTATTCTTTTTTAGCCACTAGTGTTCGGTAGGTGTTTATTAGTTCTAAACAAAAATTCTTCTAAACAAGGAAAATTAATTCATTTTATTTTTACAAATATCTTTATGGTTTTATCTGGCAAATGATACACTTAAGTAAGATTATATTAAAATGATTAAAATAGTTTTTAATTTCGGTTTTAAAATGTGTATCTAAAAAAGAACAGGTGATACTCGCTGATTTGGAAATCTACACATCCTAAAAATGAAATTAAAAGCTTTCAATTTTTAATATTTAATTTTAGGTGTATTTGCTAGATAAAAACAAATTTATTTAGGGGGAAAAATAACTCATTGATTTTCCTTGTTTAGAAGAAATTTATTTGCAAAACCCCAATAATAGTTGGCTGGTGTACCAGAAAAGAATTGCCGGTTTGTTTTTTTTTAGCTTTCCCAGGTCAAAGAAGAAATGAACATCTTCCTGGTTGTAGTTTAGGATTGGTCACTTTGATTTTGCGAAACAAAGTAATGTGTAAAATTTAGTCTCAAAAAAAAGAAAAAAATAATTCCGCATTTTCAGCTGGTCAAAGTAATACCATTTTAACAAGCTGTAAAAAAATAATTCAATGAATAAAAGCACATACAAATTACATATTTAGAAAGATTATTTTATTTTTCCAGCCATGAATATTTTTAAGATTGGACCATAAATACACGAGATATTGCGAGTTGAAGGGACTAAGTTGCAAATTTATCAATCTCAAATGAAATCAGATACACAAGAAAATGAATGGCTTCCTTAGAAAGCAAAAATACTAAATTAAAAACCGAATCGAAAACCGCGATATCAAGGAAAACAAAACCGGAAACCGATACCGAAACATAAATCGACAAACTGACCAAATCGACAAACTGACCAACTCTAGCACAGATATTCACAAAGTTTCAAGCCATACATTAAGTAAATCTATCCATGAACTTTGAAACATGGAAACACAGTCAAGTGGATATTTACAAAACTCTGCTTCAAAATTTTTTTGATATATATTTTCTTTCTAACATATAGTGATCTGCGATAAGAAGTATAGGTGTACTTACAAAACCCTGACAATCAGAAACAATGGCTGTAGAATTTGTGGTAAAACAAGTGAAATAATATGAAATGTGATATTAAATCCCCAAGGGAGATTGACAAAGACTTTCCATTATTGGGTGATTAGTTTTATACAGTTTATCAACCCTTTGCAGGTTATTTAAAGCCAGAAAATATTTTTAGATTGTAAAAATCTTTTTATTTTTTATTTTTGGAGATAATGATTTTAGGGATACATGTCTTACGAATTAACCTATAGCTGGGTAGAGAACAGGTGGATTCATATCTTTCCCAAGAATATTTGTGTATAAGCAAATATAATAAACCCAACTGGAATTGGAACTTGGCTGAACAATTCCAAGCCATTAACCATTAGACCACCTGCACATCCAAGATACAGCACCTGGTATTCCCAAGCAGTAACCAATCTAGATATTGCCAAGGCTTGACACTGTATAACTTCAGTGGTCGTATGGAAAGGAGTATTTCGATGTGGTGCCACGGCTACATGAATCTGTGCTACTCAACTGACATCCAAGTCCCACCCTTTTATTGTTGAAATAGTTAAATGTAACCACCACTTCTACTCCAACAGTTTCTTTTCTTGCACTTCCCAACAGTGAAACTCCCTTCCTTTTACTGTACCAACCCTCTAGTCCAAATCTTGCTCCTTCAGACTATATGTCCTGGTTTATGGTATTATTTTCTTCACTGACAGAACTTTATAAATGCTGATGAACTAGAAATTATATGAGCATTTTTGTCTCCATATAAAAAAAAGTGGTTTAAACAGGGAATCAAACAACTGATGAAAAAGACGAACGAAAATAATAGAACATGATTGTGTTTTGATTTTTAACATTTATTTTGTAATTGCCAAATAAAGAGTCAATTAAAAATCAAATTCTTTTGATGCACTCAAAGAAAATACTTGTCAATAGAGTAGATAAAAAAATTTGAACTTTACAGTTTTCTCAATGGTTAACAGCTTGGAAAAAGTAATCTACAAACCAAGTTCAAATTCATGCAGTGCTGTTTAGAGTTCATATTCCACTAAAAGGACTGAATCCACTTCTCCTAAAAGGTCACATCAATAATTACTTTCTCTTGCTGGTGCCATGAAACCTTTGTACAGCCTGTTATGTGGAGAGAAGTCAGACAACACTAAGTAATTGCAGTTCCCAAAGAAATGCCATGAAAGACACAGCAGGTTATCTGTAATAATTGGTTAGGTCATGAAATAAATCTTGTTAAGCATTAAAAAGAAATGTTTGTAATTATAAAATTATGCAAAAATATATCACTTAAATCATTTTCTGATCAATGATAAAGAAAACAAATATTTAGCTGTTTGGAAGCAAATCCATAAAGTATTATTCATTTACAAGCATAGTAAAATTATAATGTATCTTTCATTAGCTGATTACACAACCATGGCTACTATCCCTTTGGATGCATGGCAGTAACTCTCTTAAGAATTAAGGTCTTTTGTGGGAGCCGACACAAGGAAGAGCAAGCAGACAACAACAAGCCAAGACCTATATCAAGCAGATTTGTGAGGATATAAACTGAAATCCCTCTGACTTGCCAAATGTAATGAACAATAGAACTGAATGGAGACAAAAAAAGTCAGAAGAATCCATGCAAATAGTGCAACTAACAAGCATAGTACCCAAAAAACGATGGATAAATTATTTATGTATTGACTGGAACTTCTTCCTTGGCCTGAGAATATTCGTGTGCTCTGCTAAATACCAAAGTGCCACTCCTTGGGTCCCCTACTTAAAAACAAAGCATAGTATATGTGCACTATGAATATATATATATATATATATATATATATATATATATATATATGTATATATGTATGTATGTATGTATGTGTGTCTGTCTTAAATAATAATAAAAAAGTTAAAAAATTGAAAATTCAGCCACATCGAGTTGTATATTAATATTTTTTATTTTATTATTTAAATTAGGTTCCTCGACTAGTTTTGGCCAACATTGCCATCAGGAGAAGAAAAAATCTGCTTGTTTATATATATAAATGTGCTTGTTTTTATATGTGTGTGTGTGTGTGTGTGTGTGTGTGTGTGTGTGTGTGTGTGTATGGAACCCCATTAAAAATTGTAGAAAAATTCAAGATTTATATAATATCACTAAAGCTCAAAATTAACTCATTTTTGTGCATAAAATAGGCTCAGATTTGAATTTTCACATGCATATATATAAACCAATAAGCGATGTTATTTCAAGTGTGCTGAAGGGTTTGAAAAACTAAACAACCATGTTTTTTTGTCTGCTACAAAATTTGAGGGATCTCTCCTGGAAATGACCAACAAAATTTTCCCTCTTAAAAATAGATATTTAAAAATTGGGAAATATATTTATTAACCAATAAGCTACTGAGCTTAGTAAGCTAATTTTTACTTTTTTCAAGTCTATCTATTTTTTATAAATATTCATGGTATTAAGTTAGTTTTCAGTTTTTCTATAAACCTTTGACATGGGTTGGGTGTTCATTGTTGTGCACAAGTTGGATTCTTAAAACTTTTGTGTAATTAATTACTTATCCTTTTCACATATTTTATTCAAGTAACTTCTTACAAAGCCTAGTGATTTTAAAGTAAATTAAGCACACTCGAAACATACAGAGTTTTGTAAACAAAATGTTATCAGTAGTTATATAATACAGTCTTTCCCATCTGCCAACTGCTAGAAAATTATACGCATTCATAAAACAATGTAAATACATGACAGAAAGAAAAACAAAAATATTTTTGTATGAATTTGTTTCGCAAGGATCTTTTTAATTTGTTTCTTTCAATTTGACAGAAAATAAATACTCAATTTATTTAAATTTGTAGAGTCATGTTTGAACATTATTTATTTCTTCACTTTTCACATGCTTTTTCCTCTATGTGTGTGTGTGAGTAATGTAACAGTGGCTCAAGCAAGAGAAATTGGCAAACCATATCCAAATTCTGGCCAAGTTTGTTACATTCTCTTTTGCAGAAATACCCTTAAGAAAGGTATATAGCCATCTCTCTCCAGTTATGTCACAAATATCTTGGTAGACTTGGTTCTATAGCCTTGACTTTCAGCCAGTCTAGGAGAAGGTTAATTCCAAATACAATTTTTGGGGGAGGCAATATGGTACACTGTGCACAATTTATGTGTTACCAGATTTTCTGAAAAATGTGGCTTATTACTATAAAAAAAAATGTATATGTTGGTAGTTTGATGGTCCAGTTCTAAAAGCTGAACTGTTAGGCCCTCATATGTCGAAATTGATAAGAGACTCCAGTAGCTATACCAAGCTAAGTTCCATTACTGTATTTTGCTGCTTATAAGATAGATTTTTTTCCCCTATAAAAATCTCTCCAAAAACCACTCTGCATCCTATAAATTGAAAATTGGTGATGGGAATTAACTTCTCTCATAATTATGACATTCTAAATAGTTACCATAAATTTGGTACTACTTCTCAGTCTGTGATGAATGTCATTAGTCAGTATTCAGTGAGTAAAATTGGGGATAGTTGGGAGGGGGAAGTACAAGGAAAACATTTTTTTAGATCTTTTCCTTCAAAATCTTTTTGCATCAGAGTGTTTTTAGAAGCAGTAAAATACAGTAATATTACATGTAAAGTTGGTGGGTACTACCAAATATGCTTTATTAAATAAGAAATTTTTGGGGGTCGAGGAATATGGGTACTACCAACTATAATTAGTTCTGGGAGATAAATTTCTTACCTTTATCAAAGTCGTATTTCTGCTCTGGTACTTGCATTCACATCTGGGACAAAATTCTGTGGCTTTTTCTGGCAATGGTCGAACTACATCTTCACATTTACTGAAGAAAAAGAAAAAAAAAAGGCTTCTTTATAATATGTTCTACATGTGAACAGCATTAGTTTAAATTGTGTCCATTTCACACTAATTCTTAGAAAAGTCATGTATCCCCGCATTGTCCTGTTGCTAGTTATCTTGACAAATTATTTCATTACTGGCATGCCACAATGGTTGATAGAAAAAACATTGGTATGGTAGCACTTCATCTAACTACACACCCACAATTATTTTGTATCAGAATCCATTAATCTCATTGACAACCTTGATAGAGTTCAATCATTAATATTCACCTTGGTTAGCTACTTTAGTTTAACAATTATTCAAATTTAGTAAGTTACGTTTAACACTTTCACTATTGCATTGTTATAGCATTGTTGCCTGGCTATGCAAGTAATCCATTTTGGCAAAAATAGTCATTTATTAGAAATAAATGTCTATCAAGACAGTGGTGACAATTTTTAAACACTACCACCATTTCAGTTTCAATCAGTCTGCAGTGCATACTAAGGTAAACAGCACTAACACACAATATTACAAAAATAAATGACAAAAGGGGTTGTATTGTATGCTGCTACTATATGTCATTGAGGAAATAGCACTAAGCACTAGTTAGTTTCTAACACAAAAGTCTTTGGATAGTTGTCCCACAGAAAAAGGTGTGGTTTAGAAAAGACTGATCATCAGTGAAGATTCACTGTCCATCCAAACTATTACTGTTGGAGATGATTTGTTTGAAGTTACTGACATATTTTTTTTTCAGCCCATGCTGGTGGGGTGCTATGTAGCTACATCTTCTCTTGTGCTTTAACAGCTTGGAGAGTCATACCTCTGCTGCTAAAAGTCAAAATTTGTGGCTTTTTAAAAGACATTTTTCCAAAGAGTAGACTCGAGAAAAATAGGGTTTGGTCAAATATTTAACATGTTAATTTCTAACCAATAAACACCAATTTAAATATTGTATGTATGTATTGTGGAATCTTTTTGACATGTTTGTAAATATTATCTGTTATTAGGTAGAAGTTTGGGCATGTTTTAATATGGTATGTATGTGGGCATGTAACTTGTGTTGAAAATAGGGTTCGTTTCATATAATTGCACAATACATCTATCATCATCATTGTTGATGGTATCCTACAATCTCATAACTACTGCTATCATCCTCACCTTAATATATTACAGTCAAATATATAAACTATAGAATTAAAGTAAAAAAGAAAGCCTATTAAACATCACAAATGAAACAAGTTATGCAAAGTAAAGGTAAACTTATTTTACTAATGTTTTTGTGATAAATGTAGAACTATATTGAATAGCCTGATCAGTAGGCCAGCAGTTGTACCCGTCATAAAAACAGCCAACTAACACAATTTAGAAGACCACAAATAGGACAGAGAATAATATTGTAGGTAGTAAATTTATAAACTTCTAAGTTGATGGTATTGATGAATGCAGAAAATTATTATAAGTTCTTGGACATGATATTTTTTCTGAGTAGTGCAGGTCACAACCAATAGGCTTTAAGATGAAGTGTATTATGTATTTATACAAAACAATGCTTTTTCATATTCTGCAAAGATGAAGATTGCCCACCTTACCAAAAAAGGTTTCAAAGGCAGAAAATTAATGGAATAACTCCCAACCTTTTTAAATATTATTCCAATAGAAAACTCATGATCAATCCTTAAGAGAGAAGCACAAGAAAATGGAAAACAGTATTCAAGGAAGCATTAAAAACTGTCACAAGTAATGCTAAAGTCAAAATAGTAGAAAAGTTAAAAATCAGTGATTGAAAGATAAATGAAGGCTATAAAAGCAGTCTAAAATCATTTATTCAGGTATATGGGATAGTGTTATCAAAAAATATGTTTCAATAGCCTATATCTTTTAAACTTATTTATAAATAAAAATTTGTTGTAATTAGTTTGAATGCACAATTGTTTTTATAAGCAATTTAGGATTTTGACCAGTACTTGGATTACTTCATTTTTGAATAACAATGTACTCTAGTTGTTTAGATTTTTTATGGTTTATAAAAAATAAAGATATTTCAATGTCACTAAACTAGTAGAATTTGTAGAATTCTTCAATATAGTATAAAAATAAATTTACTCTTTTGTTTAATTTCATGTTTTTCTTTTGATTTTTGTTTTTTTTTAGTTGGTGAAACCACACTGACATCAGGGGTGGCACTGCTTAAGATTTACTTAAATTTGAATAGAATTACTTATAAACAAGTTGCTTATGTTTTTAAAAATTGTGTAATAAAACCTGACGCATAAATAGGTTAGTAGATATGTTTGCTTAACACCCGGTTCACACTCCTTCTGTTTTTTGAACAGGAGCAGAGGCTTATTTCCTGTTTATGATTGGGTTTCCAGTTCCTTCTCCTAAAGACTCCTCATTCTCTTTCACTCACAGTAACCCCTTGCATCTTAGTGGCATTATTGCCTCACTTAAGGTGCAATGATTAAAAGAAAAAGAAAAGATTATCAATAATTTTGGTACCTGTCCAAGGACACATGGCACAGTGGATAAAGGCATTAGTTAGATCCAGTGACAGGACCCAAAGAATGTGAGTTCAATACTCGGTTAAGGCGGTGGAGAACTTGCAGAGGGGGAATTAACAGGAGATAACTGATAACTGACATCCATTAAACATGGCACATGGAACTAGAACAGTCTACACCAGTGAGCAAAATAAAGGGTTCAGTTTGACATTCCAACCACCTGAAGAAGGCCGGAGTGTACAATGGCCGAAACATTTAATAAATATGGCGACAAAGATGACAATAGTCTGAATAATGTAAATAGTGTTATCAATAATTTTTATAATAGATTTTATGAGATGAACCTCATGCTATATTGTTCATATAAATATATCCTGAAAATTTTACCAACATCAGTTGAATACTGATTTTATTGCAAAAACAATAACTTACATAATAGAATCTGATAGTATATAACACTATTTAACAACTAAACCAATATCCAAATGGAATAAATTGATAAGAAATAATTTATTTCAAAGATAGAAAATTTCCCCTGTTAAGAAAAACAGAAAAATTTAACCTCACAGTGAAGCTTTATTCAATGCAATTTGACTACTGCCCATATGTCAAGGTTTAATCATTTCTTTTATAGTTTAGCAGTTCAAAGGGGAAACAACTATGGTTGCTTTTCACCACACCCCATAAGCATTTAATTTCCAAAACACATTTCATTTAGCAATGTGATCATGACAAATAAAATATTTTTGCATCATTTGAGTCATTCCTTTTTATTTCCCTTCATACATCAACTATGAATACAAAAAAAGATTTTAATATTCATCAAAATTGGGTGTCGAGGAAAGAGTGAGAGAAAAAAATCCCTATCTATCCTAATAATATATTTGAATAAAAAGAACATGATTAACGTAAGATCACATGACTAAGGACATGCTGCCAAGTGCTGATGTAGATTTAGCAAGAGAATGCATAAAAACAAAAAACAAATAGTAAATGTTCGCCCTAAACATTTTTTGTGTACAGTTTCTCTTTTTCTGCTTTTTGAGAACCCAGTGTTTCAATGCAGAGGAGTCAGATAATTTAAAATATGAAAACTATCTTATTTGCCTGAATAAAATGTGGCTCATCAATAAAATGTGAGTCATCAACCACCAGATATTGGAGGTGGTGTTGTACTCTTGCCATTACAACAGTGATTACTGGCAATTATAAAACCTGTTAATACTGCATTTGATAGCCCAAGTATCAATCTCTTTCACTATCCATTCCATATCTAATGTTCTGCTATTAAACCTGAGTGGACATTGCAGGAATTAAGCAAAGCAAATCTTAAAAAGAATAGAAATCGCCAGTATTAATTGGATTGATACTTCATGTCAAATTTATGACAGCCTAACCAAACATGACACATCTAGCACCAAATTATTAGAAATAATCAAGTCGGAATTATGAAATCTTGTATTAAAAAAAAACATATGTCAACAATAGGTGTTAGCTGCCTGTTAACAACAAAAGTTATAGTCCTTGTTTTGTAACTAAATAAAGCAGTCATTTTGAATGAGGAGGTGTGTCTCTCATTTGAGTGTTAGAACAGGATTACCTGGAAGTGAAACAAATTACTTCTAACCTTTTCATTTTTACCTTTCATTGTCATACTAAACACTACCAGTCCAAAAAGACACTGCCACTGTTTAACCTTGTAACTGCTACATTGTTTCCCGACAATGCTCGCCTGTTTTGGAAAAAAATAGGAAATTGATATTTTCTGGAAAATAATAGTAAATAGGTTCACCTATTGTCCGGTTCACACTCCTTCCCAATTTTTTGAACAAGAATAGAAGTTTATCCCTTGTTTCCTGTTTAGGGTTGCGTTTCTGGTACCTTCTAAAGTCTACTTCAGCTCTATACTCCTAATGCTTGTTCTTTGCTATGTTCCATACAGTAACCCTCTACCATGAGTGGCTCTTCGGCTTTCTATTGGATGAACATTAGTTAAAAAAAAAAAAAAAAAATAATAAAAAATTAAATGACTACTAAAACCCTGATGGTGAATTCTCATGGGTGCTTCCATTTTAGTTTCAATAAGATACTCTGCAGTACAGACAAAGGTAAATACCCTGAACACAAAATACAATAAAATTATGTCAGGAAATAAGCTGTATTATATGTTACTATATGCCGATCCTGGTGTGGAAATAGCACTAAATGCTAGTTAACTTATAACCCGAATGATAGAGACCAACATTTCAAAGTGTCTTGAAAATGTATGTGTTCAATGACAACAGGCAATGTAAGTTTTGCAATGACATAAATACATCCACACTGTGGAAATATATAAAAAGAATTTAAGCTTACAAATGTCTGTTGGACTTTGAAGTTAAAACAATTTATATTTTCCTTGTGGAGATTAAATTACAATGGAACCAAATTTTTTCAGACTATAGATACATATAAAAGTTTAACTCTTATAAATATTTAAACGTTTTTGATGCAAAGTTGTTTCATTTTTTTATGGTTTATAAAAAAAATGAAAATATTACAATGTAACTAGAGAATTCATAAAAAAACAAAAATAAAAAACCATCCAGTAAATGTTTGTGCACAGGTTTTCTTTTTCTGCTTTTAGAGGACCCAGTGCTTCAACACAGGGGAAACTTCATCTTGTATTGTAGTCAGATAATTTAAAATATGAAAACAGTCTTATTTGTCTGACACATGGCACAGTGGATAAAGTCATTAGTTAGATCCAGTGACAGGACCCAAAGAGTGTGAGTTCAATACCTGGTTAAGACAGTGGAGAACTTGGTGAGGTGAATTAACAGGAGATAACTGATAACTGACATCCATTAGACATGGCACATGGAACTAGAAGTCTACACCAGTGAGTGAAATAAAAGATTCAGTTCGACATTCCAACCACCTGAAGAAGGCTGGAGCGTACAACAGCTGAAACGTTGTGATAAATATGGCAACAAAGATGAGGATGATAGTCCGAACAATGTAAATAGTCTTATTTGACCTCTCTCAATTCTCTTCTAGAATAAAATGGTGTTCATCAATAAAATGTGGGTCATCAACCACCAAATATTCAGGCGTTGTCATATTTCTACCATTACAACAGAGATGACGGGCAAATGTACAACCTGATTTTTTTTATTATTTCCCCTCAAGCCTGCTGATAATGCCACTAGGATGCAAAGGGTTACTGGGAGTGAAAAAGAATGAGAAGTCTTTAGCAAGGACAAAAGACAATAATAGAATAGGGTTTAGGAAGACAGAAGATGGTGATTGGCATTGCATTTAAATTTTCAAGATTGTAGGTGACAGTGCTAGTTAGCTTATAACACAAATAACAGCAATCAACATTTCAGTGACTTGAAAATGTATGTGTACATTAACAGCAGGTAATGTAAGTGTTGTAAAGATAAGCAAGTACAGCAGTGGAAATGTTGAAAAAAAAGAAAAAAAAAAGAAGAAATTTAAGCTTACAAATGTCAGTTGGACTTTGAAGTTAAAACACAAAATTTACATTTTCATTGTGGAGATTAAATTACAATGGAACCAAATTTTCTCAGATTATAGATACATATACAAGTTTAAATCGTGTGGATATCTAATTGTTTTTGTTGGGAAAAAAATAATTTCCCTCGCTTACTTACCATTGATTAGGATTGACCTTTCTGATGTAAACTTTCCTGCCTGTTTCTGAAGCATTAACAACAGTCTGTGAAGGGCACACACATTTGCATCGATAATCTTCATACTGAGCCTATAAGTACCAAAGGGTAGAAAAGAAGATATATTTAATACAAATGTAGGTAAAGACAAGTTCAAGACATTTCTGATAAGTGATCAACTCAACTACTGTATATATCAGAACAGTGCAAAAGTTTGTGCCTGATTTTCAATGTCAATATAAAATGACTGCAACTTGACACAGGTGTGTTTGATTGAAACTTTGTATTGTTCTGCTGGGAGTCAAAATGTCGATGTTTTGTCCACAAACAAATGCCTTAGAAGATGGAGGATGAAAAGTTGCATCTTCGCCATATAATGTTCTATGAATTTCAGAAAGAAGTAAGCATCAGATCTGTGACAGAAAACAATCAGGTTTATTTTTATCATTTTCTAACTCTTCAGATAGTCAAAAAGTGGTTTGGCCGATTTTGTCAGAGTGATTTTAAACTAAATGATTAACCACACTCCAGCAAACTTCTGAGATCATGGAGAATAAACCAAAGATTTCAATGGAAGGGATTGCTAAGAGTTTGAAAAAGAAATATTTTAACTGTCTTCCACCATTTGAAGAGATTTTGGTTAGTTTCCAAACTCAACACATGGGTGCCACATTCTCTTACAGAACAGAACAAGCTTAATCATGTTTCTGTAGCAATTTCTTTGCTGTTACACCACAAAAAGGAGCCATTCTTGGACAGAATTATCACAGGTGATGAAAAATGGGCTGTGTTTGATAACATTTGACAGAGTTGAAAACAAGTTTGTGAATATGCAGAATCTGTGATTGAAGTGGGCTTGCGTCTAATGAAGGTGTTGCTGTTCGTTTGGTGGTATTGCAGATGGATAATACACTTTGAGCTTCTTCTAGCCAGCAAAATAACTGCAAAGAAGTATTGCAGCCAACTCATCAATCTCAATGTGGCTATTCAAGAAAAATGGGCAATTTTGGCAAATTGAAAAGGTGTCATTTTCCACCATGGCAAAACAGATTTTGCAGAAGCTTAAAGAGTTGAAATGGGTTCCCACCCTCCAGCACTCATCATATTCTCCTGATTTGACTCCTTTAGATTTTCATTTGTTCTGGTCTCTACAGAACAATTTAAAGGGCAAAAAGTTTGTACAGTCAAAACCGAAAACTATCTCACAACCTTCTTCCAGCAAAAAAACAGTTTCTGTGAAAATGGCACCAACAAGCTTGTAGAATGATGAGGGACTGTTGTTAAAAACAATGGAGACTATGTAGTTGACTAATAAATGTTTTTTTTGGAAGCTTGTAAAACTTTGTTTTTAATTTTCTAATCATGCACAAACTTTTGCAATGATCTAATAGTTTCAAATACAAATTTGACAAAACAGATACTCATGACTGATGTGAAATCAATTTTCCATTAGTATTTTTGAGGAATGGATCATTGAGAAACTGCCAAACAGACAGGCTGAATCAAACGTAACATCCAAATTCAATGTATGTTGTATGTCTAGAGAGATACATCATCACTAAATCCATTATTAGTCTAAAAAGAAATATGACCACAAGGCAGCAGAGGTTTATAATCAGGATTTTCCTTCCCCTAAATGGACTGCCTTCCTAGGTTGTCCAAGCTCCATCTACCTAAAGCAGCCTGTTAGGAGGTACCAGTTGTCCACCTTCGGCCATACTCCAACTTGGAGCTGGACTTAGTTGTCAGAGGCTATTTGAGATGTATGCTACAGAAAAATTTTATAGACAATGGAAGCTTGTCCTCACTATCATCCCAAGCCATTACAACCTTTAGAACATATATAATGTATGTATGAAAGGATATGGAAGTAAATCCAGACAGGAAACCCAGGATGTAGCCCCAAAGACAGTTGATTGCCAACACTAACAACTATCTGGCAATTCCTGCAGCCAAGCTAGCCCCAAATGTAATGCCCTGTATTCCTTTGGATTCTTGTCAGTATGGTCAGTGGGGGAAATTTAATCTGGGCAGTACATATCTTCCATATACCTGTATCCTGGAGAGAACATTAGTCGCACCACCAAAATACTGAATTTTGACCAAACTGTGCACTACCTTCATCTTGCAAGATAAACAAAAGCCAACTAGTCTAAACACACATGCATCCATGCACACACACAAACTTATGAATATTTAACTTAAATTTTTTTTTAATGGGTAATCACTAGATCATGAAAATATTTCTATGATATAACAGACCCCAATGAAGTTGGAGAGAGGACGATTTTCTGCACAAATCTTTGTTAGTCTCTCGAGTCACTCTATGTAGATCTTATTTGTGTGACCTTCTCTTCCATCTTAAATCTATGAGTTTTAATTGCTTATATCACAATTACCAATAAAGGAAACCTAACCTGACCTAAATTCCTAACAATAAAATATCTTAACACAATAGTAGTTGTTGTCAGTCATTTTGTGCCATCAATATTTTACACACTTGCCTTTAACCAGAGTATTTTCAAAACAATGGAAATACTAACAACAACGGAAATGTTAATATTAGCCATTTTCTTATAAAGAAACATTCAACATTCATTGACCAAAGTAGCCAGTGTTACTTCCAGTTAAAATTTATAAAGATTTTTCTCTTAAAATAATTTTTCAGGAAAATAGGTTTCTCATGTTCACTGTTACAAGTATTAATGGGGGGTTCCTTCTTAACTTTTTATTTGAAGTAGTGTGAAACATCGACATCTTGATTATGTTATTTTCACTTGCAGGTACATTTGCTATTTTAATTATTGCTGATGTTTGTTATTTAGCACAGTTCTTTGTGATTCTGTAGCACCAGCTTACAAGGTTTGAAGAAGGGTGATCATGGCTTAAACCTACAAGTACCATTTGCTCAAAGCCATTTTTAATCATTGATCTGAAAATACAGCTGACAGTTTATAGTAAACTAAAATATTTTTCTGTGTTTTACTTGTTTTTGTTTTCTAATCATTTCCCCCCAAGCAATGTGGGAATACCACTAGTACACAGGGGGTTCAGGGAGTGAAAGTGAGAGAAAAGGCTGAGTACAGGGAGGAATGAGGGAAGGAAAAAAGATAAATGAGATTCAAGATAGAAGACAATTTACATTGCATTTAACTATTTCAACAGTAAACAGGTGGGACCTAGATGCCAATCTAGTATAATGCTTAAATTTATGTAGTCGGGACACCAGGGAAAAAAAACTTGTCACAGCAGTTACCATGAAAATATTTGTAGAAAAGACAGAGAGAAGCCATACCATGTTGGCAGGAAAGTGACTGACGTCGAGATGCCAAGTCAGGATCGATTACATTGCAGATCCTTCTTTGGATTTTGTCAAGAACCTCAAGATGAATAGCATCTATTAATGAATTTTATTATTAAATTTATTTTCCATGGCCATCTCTGTATATTTATCTATCTACTTATTCACATATAAATTACCCACACACATTTTTTTTCCTAAGAGTCTGCTTTGTTCCGTTTTATTTTTTTAGCCCTTGTTTGCAGTGGATCAATAGATATAAAACTCCTGGTACAATGAACGAATGTATAAAGCAACATCATCTTTTCAAGTAACTAGATTGACTTAAGGAATTTACAAGCTTCGAAAACACTATTCTACCTGACTACTTCTAAATTGTCTTCATGCTGGAATGCAGAACCAAGTATAGCTTTAGTTCTCAACAAACAAAAAGAGAAAAAAGATTGGGGAAGAGTAGTTAAAAGAGAAAGAAGTGAACAAGTGAGCATATTTATAATGGTATGACATTTGAGGATTATGTAAATAAAGCAAACAATTGAATTCTAAAGCAATGACAATTTAAATTTCCACTGGTATTTTGCTATTATTTCATACCAACAGGTTTAAATAAGACAGGCTGTTGCAAAATTTAAACTATCATCTGACCTCCATGACTATAGAGCCAAGTCAAATTATTTGCTATCATAGGTCATGGGGATCACAGGATTTGCAATAGCAATAAATCACAGGATTGTCAAAAAATAATTAATAAAATAAAAAAAATAGACATCCCTTAACAAAAAGAAAAAAAAAAAAAAAAAAAAAAAAAGACTATTCAATCAAATATAAATCTCATGACTGAACCTATCATTAAAAAAGGGATCTTTTCTGTTAATTCACCCCAGATAATCTAGTTACTTATTGCAAATATTAATTCACCAAGAAATTATAAATTTTAAATCAAAGTATGTTTGTTTTTATATTTAATTTTTGGCACTCTTTTGAAATCATAAATCAAAATTTGCTTAGCTTGCTTCACAACAACAACCCACAGAATGAAAAATTACCAAAATTTAGGGACTTATCCACATTTCATAAGTATGGATGATACTGAAGGTACTTACAAGGAAGTTTTTACAATTTAAAAAAAAAAATTTTGACTTGTTTATTGGTGTGAACGCAAACAGAGACCCCCACACTTAGAAATAGCACACATGAATAGCCCACATTTAGGGCAAATGCAAAGGTCAACCCAACCAGAGTGCAATGGAAAGGCCTTGCTCAGGGAGAATTTGATGTGAATTTTAGTAAATATAAATTCACTTTATTTGGAGGTAAATTAATATTTTGGGGTGAATAAACAGAAAAAAAATCCTAAAAAAGAACTAGAAAATAAAAATCTAATATAAATTTTGTTTTTCCAATGATGTGACTACAGTTTATTCTTGTAACAGGAAATACACAGTAAAATCAAATTTTTTTCTTTTTTTTTTTTAATCAGTGTCACCCCAAGCAAGGCAGTACAGCCACTAACACGCAATGGGTTACAGGGTGCGGAGGAATTAGGAACAGAAATATTGGCAATGAGTAAAAAAAGAAAAGAGCAATCAAGAGGACAGTAGATAGCAGTTGACATCACATTAAATTTTTGCAGTTGAAAGTTGGTTGGAAAGCATGGAGCCAAGAGGGAGTTTAACAAGTGAGAAGTGCAAAAAGTAACTGTTAGCATGGAGCCAAGAGGGAGTTTAACAAGTGAGAAGTGCAAGAAGTAACTGTTAGCATGGAGCCAAGAGGGAGTTTAACAAGTGAGAAGTGCAAGAAGTAACTGTTAGCATGGAGCCAAGAGGGAGTTTAACAAGTGAGAAGTGCAAGAAGTAACTGTTAGCATGGAGCCAAGAGAGAGTTTAACAAGTGAGAAGTGCAAGAAGTAACTGTTAGCATAGAAGTTACAGCTACATCTAGTGAGCTCAACTGTAAATTGATGCGATCTCACTGCCAGTCTAGTATTGTGCTTCAACTCATACAGTCTAGGTACCATAGCGAAGAGCTCTTCCGAACAATTACCATGAAAGTATTTATAAAAAAGGCATGGAGAGCCAACCTTAAAATGGTGGGCAAGTGACTGAAGCCAAGTTGCCAGATCAGGGCCAATAATATTGCCGATTCTTTTTTGGATCCTATCAAGGAGCTCCAGGTAAATAGCAGGAGAAAATGAAAAAAGATTTGAATTGGCAATTTTTGTTAAATCTACACTTGAATTTAAACTTTACTAAAAATCAAAACTAAATGGATTTGAATAAAATGTTAGGTATTAATTGATTGCTGAAGTTATTTATGAAAAAGTTAGCAGAAATACTTATTTTTATATAAGTAAATACCACCTTTTATTTCATTCCTCAAATATCTATTGTAAATTAAAGAAGCTTACACATTTAAAATAATAACTGAAGAATTTAAATCAATTTCTTTTCTAAAATGAACCTGCTGAGGGTTATTTAACACATTGACTGCCCATCATGAGATTAACACATCATTGACAGTTTTGATTATGATGCTGATGATGAGTTATCTCAAGTCAACAAAAAGTTTATTTGCAGTGATAGTGTAGAAACAAAAGATTTCCTTTAAAGCTATAAATCAATTCATAAATTATTTTATTGCTTAAGTTGGCTATTATAAAATTAGCATTTGAAGTCAGATTTCATAATTGACCTCTGGAGGTCATGTTAATGCCCTGAATTTGAAAAATTTTAAATTGCAAGAAAAACGTTTTATATTTTAAAATATTGTAGACTTATGGTATGCAAAATGAAAACATTAGATATTAGTTTCTAAAAGATACATTTTTTAATTTGAAAAATTTAAATATTTTAAAGATCTCCCTTTTTTAATATTTATCTTCTTTGCAAACAACTGAAATTTTTTTCTCTATAATAAATGGTGTTTTAATAATTTAAGAAGGTAAAAAAATATCCCACTGTATTTTTAGAATCTTCAAATTGTTTTTGATAACTATATTATACAATCAGTGTATATGAAAGCCCCTTTCTTCTAAAAGAAAAGTCACAGTTAAAAGAAATAAAAAGAATCAACAAAAACTATAATAATTATCAACAATGGATGAAAAATATTCACCGAAAATGATTGGATGAAAAACAGTTTCCTGATAGATCAAATAAATCATGTACAAAAAATTGCTCACTTATAATAAAAGAAAAAACTGTTTTAGATTATGTAGAGGACAGAAAGTGCAACACTATAATCTAAAAATTTATTAGGATGGCCAAAGATCTATTCCAAAAGCTAAACAGAGTATTAAGAGATAGAAAAGTTTATTAGAAACAAAGAGAACTGTTATGTGATATCTGTCCTCCTTTAAGACAGCGAATGCTGGACAATCTCCTCAAAGATGAAGAAGTGACTTGAAGCAATATAAATGTGATGCTACAGAAAGCTGCTGAGAATGCCATGGACTGAACATGTGAGCAACAACAAGGTTTCAGAGAAAATGGAAACAAAAAGGAAACTTATACTTAACATCAGAAAGAGACTGTTGAAATTTCTGATGCATATAATGAGGAAGAGGTGCTTGGAAAACCTGATACTCACAGGATAGAGAAAAAGAGGGACAGAGAAAAGTAAGGTGTAACATACTTGATAAGCTTGAGCAAATAGATGATAGAACAAGATTTGGGAGAAATAACAAAAAGACAAAACTTATTAAGACTTACAAGGGACAGGAAGATTTGGAGGACCATGATCGCCTACGCCCTGAAGGGACACGCCACATAAAAGAAGTTACAGTTCAGAAAAACACCTATCATATCCCTTAAGTAACATGAATTAATGAAAACACAAAAACAATATGAAAAAAACGTTTTCATTAAATGTTACTTGGATTAAAGGAAGGTTGGATTACAAAACTTGAAACTAAAAAAAAAAAATTTAAGTTCTGTTACTATTGTTTATGTTTTCTTTTCGCCTGTTGAAGAAAGAAAGAAGAGAAAAAAAACTTAGAAATAGTTTTGAATCTATTTAGAGAGTGATGTTGTCACATCCATTGTGGGTGTGATGTTGAAAATGTCTTTTAAAGGACTTCTCTTGGAGAACAGAGTCAGCAGAGCAGACAACCTTCAGAATTCGGAATAAAGAGAGCAGGTAAATATTCTAAAGATCACACGTCAATTAGAAGGAAGAGGAGGACGCTAAGGAAGCGGAGCTGTGAAGATGAACGAGCAGGATTCTTTGGTGCATTGAAAGCACATGAAAAACAGAAATATCAGCCCAGTGAAAGACATGGGGACAATGGGTTGGTTTGGCTGCTTGCTTCAAGTACAGAGCCTGTCGTTGTCCTCCCCGTCCTTATACAAACCATTATTATCAGCATCACTAACAACAAGTAGATGGCTGTCAAATGCAGCTCAACCTATATAAATGCAAATCTCAAGTTAATTGCCATAGTATCGATCGGTGATGGCTGCAAATGACAAAGTAGCTGATATGGTCGACAAGAAATCAATGCATTTTTCCTCCATTCTCTGCTTTTTCACATTTTTAGGCTGAGAATTCTTGAAAACTGTTGGAATCAGTGTATACTTATTCTAACATCAAAATTGCTTCATTTATTTTGTTTTTATTTATTAAATTGGAGAATGAAGAGTTATGTTGCTTTCAGTATTTGGTGATGTTTCGATTCCAAGAGAAAAGTAAAAAAAGGTTTACATTGATGCTGAAGTTTGCACAAGGAAAATCTGATTCAAAACATAGGTTATCAACATGAAAAAGATCTAATGTAGGCAGATTGTGATTGTCTAATTGGACAAAAGTCAGTGACTTATTTCTTTTTGTATATTGAATCTAAGGATCTTGTCACTAATCTTATTGATCGGAAAATATATTTGGCTGCATAATGTTTTCTGAATAACTAGTTTATGGCAGTGAATGCCAGACAATCTTTTCACAGATGAAGAGACTTGAAGCAAGAAAATTGTGGATCTACAGAAAAATGCTGAAAATACCATGGACCAAACATGTGAGCAACAAAGTTTTAGAGAAAAGAGAAACAAAAAGAACAGTTAACATCAAAAAGTGAAAGTTGAATTTTTAAGGCACTTAATGAGGAAAGAGGGCTTGGAAAATTTGATACTTGCAGGACAGATTGAAGACAAGAAGGACAGGAAATTGTAGAGAGCCATTATCACCAATGTCCTGAAAGGACATGGTACATAGAAGTTTACTTAAATATTCCTTCATTTACTGTTTATCAGTTGTTTTTCTGTCAAGTGTAGTTTAATTTCTTTTGGGCAGGATTGCCAAAAATGGGTTAGTTTTGAAAATTGAATACTACTAAATTTTGAACTTTGATACTGGCAACTTTTATGCAAATTTTTTTAAGCTAGATAAACTTTGGTTCCCAATGAGAAGTAAATTCAAAATTTAGTATATTTTTTTAATCATTTCTCCCGAAGAAAGACAAGAAAGCCACTAAGACATAAGGGGTTACTGAGTGTAAAGAGAATATGAGAAAAAGAAAACATTATTAAGGAGAGAGACAAATACAAGAACAGAAATTAAGACAGAAGATAACAATTAATATTGCATTCAAATTTTTGAAGATCAAAGTTGACTGGAAATTAAGAGGCCGGAAGAGAGTTCCACAAACAAGAAGTACGAGAGAAGAAACTGTTAGCATAGAACTTGCGGTTACATCTAACCATTTTAACTGTAAAATAATGAGACCTTGCTGCCAATCTAGTCAGTTAAGTGCCAACAGTGATACAAGCTTGGGCAATCAGGTATCTTTCGATACATGACTGACAAGGGAGAAGATTTTTCCCACAGTAAGTTGCCATTTCTTTCTACAGTAGACTAGTTGCCAACCAAGGCTAAGAACCCAGTCTGTCCTGCTATTCAACCCAAAGCTAGGAGAAGAGATGGATTCATACCTTTCCCAAGGTTATTTGTGTGTAAGTGAATCTAACAAACTCAACTGGGATTTGAACTCAAGTTCTCATTCAGGAGCCAATATCCATTACACCACAAAGCACATCTTTGTATTGCTATGGGAGAAATGATTAAAAAAAATACTAGTACTGCTCTTAAATTCATAGTCTAGATACAAAAGAGTCAAGTATTGCTGGAATTTCCAACTACTTGTAGCAATAGCTAGCAACCTTGCTTTTGGTTACTATTATTAGCTATTGTCCAGATTAAGCATTATTAAAGTAAGGATATTGCAAGTCTATAACTTAGTGATGTGAATATCACATTAACAAATGTTCTGAGATTTATTATAATAATGGACTTAAAATAATATATTGTATTGGTCTCTTAATATTTTGTTTTATTCATTAAGCATGTCATAATTAACCATATTATGAATGCAAAATACATTCATTTTTTTTGTTAAAATAAAATTAATTTAATCTGCAAAAAATTAAATGCAATGTTAATTGCTATCTACTGTCCTCCTGATTACTCTTTCCTTTTCCCCACTCATTATTAATGTTCTTGTTCCTAATTCTTCCACACCCTGTAACCCCTTGTGTCTTAGTGGCTTTACTACCTTGCATGGGATGATACAAATTAAAAAAAAAATTTTCAGCATTTGTTTTTTTTTAAAAACATTTTCTACTTATATATTACTGTATTTGACAGTATATTTTCCATATTTTCTCTGATCAATGGTTAAAAATGGCTTCAAATGAATAAATCCTTTAAATCCTTCATCAAACCCTATAACATTGATGCTACAAAAGCAGAAAGAGCTTTATCCAATGAGAAAAAGCACATCATTTGAATACTTCCAACAGCAGTAGCAACAAAAATGGATAGCACATGTAACTAGAAGTGAAAATAACAATATAATGAAAATGTTAGTTTTTATGCTTCCAAAAACAAAAAAGTTTGAAAGAAAATGCCTATCGATATTAGAAAGAGCTATAAAAGTCAGTGGACTTGAGAAGTCTAATTTTCCAAAAAACTGTTTTGAGAAAAAGATTTTATAAATTCCAACTGATGGTAACATTGTTCAGTCAATGAATGCCTAATGTTTCCTGTATAGAAATGGCTAATCTCACCATTACTGGTAGTCTACAGTATGTGGATAATAAACATTAGCCTAACAATACATAGAAGAGAAAATTAGTTCCCAAGCAATATTGGGTACCTCTACTATGAGAGTTCACAGAAATTCAACATTATCATATGTACTATATAATCCAGTACAACCTGTCACATTGACTGGAAAGATGAATATCATTGTCAACCCTCTCAGACTGTGATGGAGGAAGCCAAAATAGAATGCTGATGATCTACCAAGACCTGCGATAATCTGATTTGGTTTTAATAAAAATGGCCTACCGTAGTTCAAGTAATATTCCAAAGTAACTATGGAATAATTGAAACCTAAATATATTCATTACAAGGAAAGAAATTGACTTACCAGGTTAAAAAGGTCAGTCTCGCTGTAGATCTTGTTGATATCTTAATCTTTGACAAGTAATGCAAGACTTGTATTAAAATCTAACCACAATAACAAAAGTATCCTAACAAATTAAATATACATTCTGAATAATAAACTTGTAACATCATGGATAAGCCACAATTTATATTAAAAAGATGCAGCATAAAAAAAAATATATGGTTAGGCAAGAGACTATGAATATAAATCATTTATACTGCAATCTTCTGTCTAAATAAATAAACAGCAAATTATGTCTGCCCGTCCATGATTCTGAAACCCCCTCTAACTCAAGCCACACATAGACATATTATACATTTTTGGAATCAGGATAATCCTGGGATTGAAAATCTGCCTTTGATTTGGTGCTTCAACATCTGGCATTTGTGTCCAGATGAGGAAGGAACAGCTAAAAATTCAAATTTTAAAATAACTGAAAAAAAACTAGTGATTTTAAAAGTTTTCAATTTATACTGAATTTAAAGTAACAAAACCTTCATGAATTTAAACATTTTTGTTTTAAATTCAGTTTAAAATATCTCCAAAACTTTGTGAATTGAGGAAATTGATTTTATTTCTTCAAAATGCCAAGGAATCAGAGTTAAACTGAGAGGTTTTGAGACCTGAACTTTTGAAGTTCTGCAGAGTTTGGGATTTGAAGAACTCAATTTTCAGCCTGAATTGGAATTTCAGTTCTAATCGGACAGAAGTGGACAATGCCGAAATCAGAGTTAAAAAGAGGTTTTGAAAGAATGAATTGAGGAATTCAGAGTTATTTCTCCAGAATTAATATTTCTGTTTTCTAAGCTGTTTGGAATGCAGCTTTTAAGCTAGTTAACTTATAAATTGGTTGGATATCAGAAATGACTACAAGTCCAGCTAAACATAGTGACTACATTTGAAAACCCAATACTATTCATTTTTTTTTTAAGGACCTTTCTTCTCATTTTTCCTTTTGTTATATGTGCCAGGTCCTTTTATGATATTGCCGATCATGGTTCTCCACAATTTCCTATCCTTTGTAGCTCTTAATAAATTTTGTCTTTTTGTTATCTCTTAAAAACCTTGTTCTGCCATCCATTTACTCAAATTTGCTCGATAAGTCATGCAGTGCTTCCCTCTGTCCCTCTTGCCTTCAATATGTCCTGTGAGCATCAAATTTTTCAAACCCTTTTTCTTCATTATGTGCCCTAGAAATTTCAACTATCTCTTCCTGATGTTAAATAACAGCCTAAATTATCAGTTATATATTTGGGAATATTTCCTCAAGTGATATATGCTATATCTAGTCTTAAAACAGTCTCAGGATTTCAGAACTGGTCTTTGACCTGATTCCAAGTATTTGTAAAGTTGTTATTGTTTGTTAATAAAAGCTCACACCTGTTTAAACATTCATTTTTAGATGGTCAGTTCTGGATAGCTGGTTTTTCTATTTATTTATTTATTTAGCTAGGGAAGTCATTGGAAAATTGTTGAAATACATACACTATTTTTTTTTTAAGTTATATCATGTGAATTTGGGGGATCTATGATAAAAAGTTTCAGCAAATTAACAAACTTTTGACATATTTTGCCTGATTGAATAACACTAGCAAAAAAATGTACAAGACAATATTTCTCCTTTTCAGTATAAGTTCCCATAAATTGAAACTATTTAAATCTGAAAAATATGAGAAAATTGTTCTCAGGAAGATATTTAAAATGTACCCAGTTCATTTCACACATTAAATTGATCATTATCTGCATCTGGCACTATATATGCCAGGCATCAAATATCAATTTTCAGCATAATTATCCTTGTCTATCAGAAAGTCATGATCTAAACCCATGGCATTCTTTACTACAGGACTATAGTCTAGTGGTTCAAAGTGTTAGTTCATAAATTTGGTGACATAGTAATTGGGAGTTCAATCCCTTGGCCAGAAAATGTATACTTGAACTCAGTGGAAATAGGGCAAGCAGTAACTATGTAGCACTAAAACAAGAACTAGACATATATCCCTAGAAATGGGTAATGGTAATAGAACAATCTACGCTTGTAGATTAAATAAAGGGTTCACTTCACTGTAGTTTACCCAGATCGACACACCTGATGAAGGTCAGAGAGCACTACTGCCAAAATGTTATAACAATAACAAGGATAATAGTCCACATGTAAATAATAACTCCTCATCCCAGAAATTCAAACAGAAATTAAGTTATTGCTATGCTTTAAAAATAATGAATGCATAATTTTATTCTAATAAGGAACCATTAATACATGTATGAAGTGGTTGAAATGACGTTTTCCTTTTCGTGTGTGGGGGAGGGAAGAATATAGATAACGAAAATGTAATTATAAGCAGCTGTTGGATTGTTTCAATAGGGAGAAATCCACATAGTATTATAATCATTAGATAGAATGAGTGATTTGGTAAGCACTTTTTTTTTTTTTTACCAATATCTAATTTAGATTAAAATCACTTTAAGCTAACAAGTTAGACTGTTATATGAATGAGAGATGACATCCTATTTATGCAGAACTCAGATCAGGCTGCTACTGGTAACATAACCCAGTACAACCTGATGCATGAACAGGTGGTTGACATCTAAACCAGCTCCCCTTACTAGCTTTACTACTGGTTAGGAGGGAGAGTGGCATGTCACACCAACAGGACAAAAAACAAAACTTGTCAAAGGTTGAATGTGCTTCTTATAGGAGCCAATGCCCAACATGTGTGTGTGTATTATATATGTATATGTGGATAGAAAATATATATATATATATATATGAGAGAGAGCGAGCTAGAATGGAGTCTCAAACCTCAAAGGAAAACCTCCCTAGACATAGTATCTGAATAAAACACTGTGTACTTGAACTACGATGAATGTGAGGAAGAGCATCCTGCCTTGTAAAAACCTTGTCTCAAATAATTATGACAAGTCTCAGGATATTGAGGCATATGTGAAGAGGTAAACGGAGATCCTTTGCCAGGTAGGACTAACTTTGCTTTGTCCAAGATTAATCCTGGTCCTGCTTCAACAACAAAAAAAGAGATACAGCTATGTTCATCATAGCTGGATCATGGACATTGTTTTGGAGCCTTTTCCAGAAAATATATAAACTAAGCGCTTCCCCAATGATGAGATAGAACATTTATTCTGAATGCAGACGTGTCAAAGTTAACATTGAAAAGTGCAGGCTCACTATAGAGTGACTTTAGAGATTACACTACCTGGTCTCCACTGTTAGAAAGAGTTGCAATTTCTAGGACACATTAAGAGGAAAGAGGGTTTGGAAAATTTAACACTCACAGTAGTAATTAAGGAAGGAGGAGCAGAGGAAAACAGTGAATAACAGACTGGCAGAATGAGGATGAAGAAGGGTGATAAAGAGTTAAACATTGTTTAGAGCAACAAGAAACAGGAAGTTGTGAAGAGTCATGATGCCGACAACCTGACAGGATATATACTATTAACTATAGTACATAAAAAATTCTCCATGATCTCAAGTCATACTGCTTTTTAAAGTTATAAACAGTTAATCCTTGAAAACAGAAATTCTATAGAAAAAGTATTATTTTCTATGACAGAGAACTTAATTTGTAAGTGATTTTACACTCCACAGAAACACGATATATGAATTTAAAAAAAAAATGAATAATCTTTCTTTAGTTTTAATTTCAAACTGAGCTTTTTTACCGGAAAAAAAAAAGACATTTAAATTTCCCATAGTAATCTTTGGATCACCGCTGACGTAAGAAAAACAAGATTTTTAACCAAAATTTAGAACGTGCTAGAAATGATTAAAAAAAAAAGAAAAAAAGAATTAATAAAAAATGCTTTGATCATTCCTCTTATTTTTGACGATAAAAAAGAACTTTGTTTTCATTAATCAAGTTTAGGCAGTTTTTCTTCATTTTTCATCCCTCTTTTTTAGGGAGAAAGTGGCGGTTTGTTCTATGAGGGCTTTAGGCATTAAAGAGTTGAAACGTGATAAACATTAGGTATCGCTGTGGGTTTTTCTTTTTTGGGGGTACCTAATTGTTCAAATAAGTTTGTTTGTAACAAAACGATTTTTTTTTTCATTGTTTGTTTGTTGCGCCCCCCGGCTTGCGTCAGGTGTGTGTCTGTCTAAATTCAGTTCGAAATTCACTGAAGGTTACCCAGATCGACAAATACCTGAAGAAGTCCGGAAGGATACAACAGCCGAAACATTTTGAATGACAACAAAGATGAAGACATTATTTAACTAAAATAACTTCCCGTCCTAAATTCAGACAAACTTTTTTAATTTTAAAAACCAGTATTACGAGATGGTATTCAAAACAAGAAACTACGAATCATTTATAAAAAAAAAAAAAAAAAATATCAATGACGATAATAAATTTTTATTTTTTATTGATGATAAAACTGACAGGTTTTAAAAACATTTTACTTTGAAATCATAATTTCATTAGATATATTAATAAAAATAACTAAAACCCAGTATTGCTATTACTACAAGATTATAAATAAATAAAAAGAAATAAGGAAAAAAAAATTTAAATAAGAAAATAATTTTTAAAAATTCCAAAACGTAAAAAATAGTCGCGCACAACCTTTTTTTTAATTAAAATAACAGCGAAGAGAAACATTACAATAAGTAATAACGGGTCATGGTAAAAAGACAGAGAGAGAAAAAAAAGAAAAGTTCAAATTGAAAAAAAATTTAATTTTAAATTTAAAAATAACATTCAAACAAAAATATTCAATATTTTTTCTTCCCTGACGAATTTTAAACTAAAACTATAAACAAATAAAAAATAAATATGTATCACTATCGATGAATAAATGCTGGAAAAAAAACACCATTAAACATTTAACTACGTTTATACTAAAACAAAAAGAGAAAAAAAAACTAGGTAATGAATACAAAATAAAACAATAGTTTATTTGTGAATAATAATAATAAAAAAAAACAAGCGTCAGGTGCTACTAGCCGACCGTCATCCAAAACAAAAAAAATGTCAACTCCCACTTAATCTGGGACTTTATTTCTATACTTTCTTTTTAAACAACTTAATCTCAAAAATAAATTCAATATACTCACCGTCACAACTGTTAGGACAACAGCCACCAGACAAAAATAAAATAAATATTTCAGGTTTCCCATATTTGATACTTGAGTAATATTGAAAATCACAACAACATGGCTATGACAAATACAACACGAAAGAGATAGAAAGTGTTTGTTTTTACAGGAGAGTTGACATTGAAGGGAAGTAACTCTGCGTATCTATCAGATTTTACGCTTTCATTTCGAGAATTATGTCAATTGTAGCAAGCAAAACGAGCAAATGTTGTGTCAAGCCGGAATTTGGCATTTTTAAAATTTAAGCACAAAACATATACGTAGTACCGAAAAATTTAAACGTACAATTTGTAAAGATTTATTTACTTACTATTCTATACAAAAATTTAGAAGGTTATTTTTTATTTTAATTTTGTTCTTAATTTCATAATTAAAGAACGAGTATCAGGGTAACTTTGGATTATGTTTTTATAATCATATATCATAATATTTTGATAATTATTTAAATTCAATATCCTGTTTTGTTTCGTTTTTTCTAAAGTCTTTCATTTATAATCTGAATCACATATAAAAACACAAAGCAGAAATGCTATTTTATCGTCAGTTTTTTTTTCATGGAGTTAAATTTTGGTGTTTTTTTCAATGCTACCTTATATAATATACAGTGTAACCAGGAGTCTCTTATATCGGGTTTCTCTTATATCCGGGTTTCTCTTATATCAGGGTTTTGACTATTACATATACATTAACACAGGCTCTAATTTGGGACCAGAGAAAATCTATCTTATATTCGGGTTTCTCTTATATCCGGGTTACACTGTAACTTAATGTGTACTGGGTATGGACTAGCTCTATGCATTGGGAGAAAAGGAGGATATTAAATTTCTTGAGTAATTTGAATGGGACAAAGTAAAGAATACAAGGCTTCTACTCTGATGGGAAATATGCAGAGAAAAAAAACATTTATTATCATGACAAAACTATTTTTCACAATATACTTATCATCCAGTTCATACCCTCTCCAGTCTTTGATCAGAAATAGAAGTTTATCTCTTGTTTCCTGATCAGGATTGGGTTTCTGATTCCTTCTAAAGTTCGTTCATTCGTTTGTTCGTTCTCTCTCTCTCTCTCTCTCTCTCTCTCTCTCTCTCTCTCTCTCTACATGTCTGAGTGGCATTATTACTTTGGTTGGGGTGAATTGATTTAAAAAAAAAATATACAAATATAGGCCTTGCACAAAATATCATTTGTGCACTTCAAATTATCAAGGCAGGTTATCAATTCTTTCAAATACAAATCTGTTTATGTAAAGCAAATGTTTGTTGCATTTTGAATCAATTAGGTTATAAGACACATAAGTTTGGTTCTTGCGATTATTGGTGGCTCTGTAAAAGCATGTTAAGCAATAGTAAATCCTCAATCCCTCCTCTCTTCAATCAGTTGGAAAAAAATTGTCATTAACTGAGGCAGATTGCTTTGCTTGTAAATCTTCTTCCAACTTCACTCTTGACTCATCAGGAGTATCTTTGCCTGATTCTCCACTGAGAATAAAATTTCTACTAAGTAATATACTATCATCACCAAACTAGATCCCCACAAGGCATGCTGACTTGACAGTATCCCTGCAATTGTCTTGAGGAAATGTATCCTTGAACTGGCTCTTGTTCTCTCCAAATTCTATAATAAATGCTTTGCTGTTTCTTATTTTCCAGCTTGTTGGAAATTCTATTCTGTAGTTCCTGTTCCCTGAATTGTCATCCTATTAGTCTTTTACCTGTTTTTGGCAATGTACTAAAGGTTCTAATCAACTCTGAATTGGTTAAGCATCTCACTTCAGACGAACTTCTTTCAGATAAACAATATGGCTTTTGTTTCTTCGGATGAAACCACTGATGCATTAACTGAATTTGTCTATCAGGCTTTAGATAAGAATAATGAGGCTTGGGCTGTGGCTTTAGATATCTTGAAGGTGTCTGACAGGGTTTACCATGCTAGTCTTCTTCACATGCTCAAGAGCTATGGCGTCTTTGTTCAAATATTTGACCTGATCCGATCTTTAACAAATAGTGTAATGAAGGTTGTGTTAAGCTGCCACTCTTCTAGATCATTTCACATTAATGTGGGGGTCCCCCAGTGATCTCTCCTTGGACCTATAGTGTTTCTTATTTTTATCAACAAAATTCCTGATGCCATCAGCTTCCAACTCATTATATATTGCTGATGTCACACTTATTTACTTCTGTCTTAATAGTAAGTCTTACCAATAAAGTAAAACTGGCAGCTGAATATTGGACCAACAAAGTAAAACTGGCAGCTGATCTTGAAAATTACCTTGTATCAGTGGGTAACTGGAGCAAGAAATGACTTTAAAATTTTAATACCTCCAAAATGAAACTACTATTTTTTAGTCATCATAAAGAACTATTTTTGACTTTCATTAGCATGGCTGATGCCAACCTCAAGGAAAGTAATTTATTGTACCTTCTTGGTATCACATTTTCCACTGGCATGAAATGGAATGATTATACTGAATAGCTGCAAAGTCTGCTACTTGGAAAGTTTTGTTCACTGTGTCATGCCAGATAATTTTTCCCACCAGAATCCATCATGCACATTTATAAATCTACAACTTGTCCATACATTTAATATTGCTGCCATATCTGGTTCATATCGTGAGGTTTTTGACAAAATCCAAAGGGTCTATAATGTTATCAGTCCTGACATAGCATCTTGACTTCAGTCACTTTCCAACTACCATGAAGTGTCTTCTCTGTATCTTTTTTACAAACATTTTCAAGGCAATTGTTCTAATAAGATTTTTTCCTTGGTGCCGCAACTGCATGAATTTAAGCATGCTACTAGATTGGCAGTTAGGTCCCATTGTTTTACTGCTGAAATAGCTAGATGTAACTGTAAGTCCTATTCTAATAGTTTCTTTTCTAGCATTCTTGAAGAAACTATTTTGTTTCATGCAGTGAAATTGTCACATAACAACCCCAAAAAGAGTTGAGTTTGGTGACTGATGCTTTCTTGATTGATTGATTCATTTTTTACAATTTATCAACTACTTTGCAGGTTATGTAAAGACAGAAAATATTTTTACATTGTAAGAATTTTTTTTTTTTAGATAATAATGATTTAGGGACTCATAGCTACGGGGAGAAGAGGTGGATTCACACTTTTCCCAACGTTATTTTCACGTAAGTGTATATAACAAACCCAACTGGAATTGGAACTCAGGTTTCTGATTAACAATTCCAAGCCATTAACCATTATACCACCCACACAACCAAGCTTTCAGCATCTGATATTCCCAAGTGGTCACCCCTCTACGTACTTCAGTGATTGTAATTACTTTCTTTGCTAGTCCTTCCTAAACTTTCAAAATTTCATGCTTTAAATTATTGTAATTGGTGATTTTCTTTACTTTATTTTCAAATCTTATGTTGAATGGACTTTTAACAAGTAGCAAATCTTTTCCTGTTTGTCCAGCAGTTATATTTATTTTTCACTTTGTTATTCTTTGTTATTGCCATGGATTTCTAAATGTATTTTAAGTAATTTAAATGTCTTCTTTGAAGTTAAATTTTGAATATATTTGAAAGATAATAGCCTAAAGCCAATCCATATTAAAACAAAAATAAATTTTTGTATATAAATAAAGTTCTGAGGCATTTGTAAACCCACACTTTGAATTAGTGCACCAGAGTTGCCCACATTGGGGGCAATCACAGAGCCTCATTCTGGCAGAATTTGGTGTGAATTTTAGTAAATATAAATTTTGTTTATTTTGGAATAAATATTGTGGGGTGAATTAACAGAAAAGATCCCCTATATCTACTGTTGACATTATTATTATTTCATTAAATGACTTTCTTTTTAGTGACATTTTTTCCCCTGTGACTTCATTACCAGCCACAGGTTGTAGTATAAGAAATTTAAGCTGATTGAGCATATAACATCTGCTTTTCTGAAAGAAAGCAGACACTGTTTTAGGCTTTAGCCTAAAACCATTGACTTTCATAAAAATTATTTTGCACCTTTCTGATTTGTGGAAAAATAGCAGCATGTGATCTATTTTGGCACCAATCAGAGGGATTTGCTCCAAATCCCAAGACACAATCTGGAGCCGGTCTTAGTATATAAAAGAAAAAATACTTAACCCTAGAACACTAACCATCAATTAAAGTTCTACCACTACTAACCATGCGTATATCATACCCGATTTTGAAAATATCAAAAGAAAATATTAAATATAAATCTTTATTTGAAATATTTTACATGCAGGCACTTCAAACTTTGTACTTTGAGTTAACATTAATAGGAACTGAAAAACATTATTTAGGTAAGAAAATCAGGTACTGAAAATTGTAATTAAAAATAGGAAAATTTGAACTGGGTACTATATACCCATGGTTAGTGTTCACGGGTTAATTGAACAGAGCACAGAGGGCAAAAAACGACATCATCACCTGCAAGGGTCAGTCTTGTCACTCCATTCAGAGATCAACATAAGCTGCTGGTTGAATCCAGGTCACTCTGGTCAAGAACAATGACATAAAAGAAATTTGATACTGCCAGCTGAGGACTGAAAAGAATATCAAGGTCTCTCCCTCATCTAAAGAGAATTCATCGACTGGTGTGAAATCATTTCTTCACTGTTGCCAAGAAAGGTCGCTACAGAGATTGTACCTATCATTGCATTTCACTACTCTGTCCACATGACCAAAGGCAGACGTTATATGTCTTCATGACCCTGATCTTTTATTCATTGTTGCCCATTCCTGTCAATTTCAGTTCATTTATATTTATAAGCCTAATGACTTTACTTCTTTCAGTGTTATGAACCTAGTCAGAATACACTTTGTGGGCATTATATATCTTTTATATTTCCTTGCACATCACAGTTTATTTTTCTTGAGATTTTTAGTACTTTGCAGGACCAGTTAATGTTTACACTCTCTTTTCATTTAACCCAATGACTTCTTGCTGAATTCAAGCAGAGAGGAATAAGGAGGAGGAGGAAGAGGAGGAGATACGCAGACCCCTGGACATTGTGGCCAGGGTGGTTGGACAGGTTATGTATTGAGTTACATTCCCATTCATTTTTGTCTGCCAACTGGATGCTAGTTGGGCTTTCCTATCCATTCATACTTCTGGCACTCTTGGCCTTTACTACTTCCGGCTACCTCAGACCCTTACTTCTGGCATTCATAGCCTTTGCTACATCTGGCTACCACAGACTCTTCCAGCAACTTTCGGCATTCCCAACATTTACTACTTTCAGCTACCATGGACACTTATCTTCCAGCAACTTACTTCTGGCATTCCTAGCCTTTGTTACTTCCAGCTACCATGGACCCTTATCTTCTGGCATGCCTAGCTTTTGATACTTCTGGCTACCACATACCCTTATCTTCCAGCATTCCTAGCCTTTACTACTTCTAGCTACCACAGACTCTGACTTCTGGCATTCCTGCCCTCATCTCAATCTAACTCACTTGGTTGATCAGTGTTAATGGACCTGTTTACAACAGACCCAAACTTCCGGCTACACATTGGTCCCTACTTCCGGCATCTCTATCTCGCCCTAACTCACTTGGTATATCGGCGTTAATGGACCTGCTTCAGTTCATTTATATTTATAATAAGCCTAACCTGCTGAACTTCCAGCTACCCCATGATCCTGGCTTTCTGGTCAACCTAACTCACCTAGTTTAGGAAATTGCTGCATGCATATTGTCCAGACATCAAATAACCTATTCCGTACACTTCAGTTATAATACTACGGAAGGTTTACTATTGGACTTGACCAGCAATTACTCAACGCCAGCACTTTCGCAGGACATTCGAACTAAACTTTCAAACTGTGGACTTACATGCTAACTTAACTTATATGGACTCTACTTGTAACATTTAGTCCCAGATATAATATCTAGATCTTCTAGCCGGTCAGTATTTCTCAATTTACTTACTTCTGCCTTCATTACTTGATTCTTTGTTTATTCACATTCCTTTAAACGAATCACTACCATTGTATATGATGTAAATAAAATTTTGTATTAATTTTAAGTTTGTTGTCCTCTTGTTGACCTTGTGGTGGCACGGAGCAAGCGAAGGACCGGATATTAACCCTCAGAGGTTTAGACAGCAAATGACCAATACTGGTCTCTGCGCACCCGGCTCCACGCAGAATTTCCGGTGGAAAACTAAAAAGAAATAAAAAGAATGATAAGCAATTTTCCACCAATTAAACAGCTCCGCGCCATACCCAACAGTTTGTTTCAGCAGACTGACTCTGATCCGAAGGGCACACATAAATAGAGCGATAAATTCACTTCTAAGACAGAAAGCTTTGAAGTACCGTCAGTGAATGTCGCTACGCTTTTCTCACCCGTCAAACCCGATGCCTTCAGTCTTCCTTCACCAACGGAGATATCAAAGGACTCCTACCAACCCATTGACCTCACCTTTCATCTCCTGTGACCAGCACGTCATGAACTTAAGTATTAACAAAAGACACTTATATTCTTTTAATAATCGGATTTCTCTTCTATGAATGAACATTTTGTAACGGACTTTGTGCGTGTAAATCAAGAAACATTGTACTATTCATTGATGTTGCATTTAAATACAAAGTGTTTTTGATATACCCTTCTCTTTCGTATGTTATTTTGTTTATGTTATGGTGACCTCAATTTGATCGCTTGTTGAACCTTTAGGCCAAACTAGCGGCTGTCCCGAAGGACTGCTACTATTTATCTACCTTCTGATACAAGCAACAATTAACAACGAGAACTCTACCCCCCCATCACCATAAGTGGTGACCAAGACGTGATTTTAACACATATATATACACGCACGCACAAAAAAAAAAAAAAATTGAACTGTCACAAAATTAGAATTTTTATTCAACACAAACCAAAAACATGGCAGATGACGCTGAAGAAACTACAATTAATCAAAACCAACCAATCCAAGCTGTTGCGATAAAACCACCAAACTTCATTGAATCAAACGTAATAGCTTGGTTTGCGATAATGGAGGCGCAATTTAATATTGCAAATATAAGACAAACCAGTCAAAAAATTTTTAACACTTTGGCAGCTCTCCCTGTGGACATAGTAGGAAATATACAGCCAACTATACTGCAATCAAAAGATTACGACGCACTAAGAGAAGCAGTGACGGGCGCTTACGAGAAAACAAAACCAGAGATGCTGGACAAATTAATGTCGTCATCGACTGTAACAGGTCGTCCCTCAGTATACCTGAATGAACTTATGTCATTAGCAAGCCGAATTGGCGTAGGGGACGATATCGTACGTCACAAATTTATTCAAGCCCTACCTCACTCCATTAAACCAGTGGTAGCGGCACAAGTCGATTTAGACACAGATCGCCTTGGAAGAATGGCGGATGACTTACTATTATATTTTAACAAACAAGACACCGCACATATTCGACAGATTTCGGGGAAGCAAAGGGATGAACAGCAAAATAAAAATGAAACTAAAAGGATACATGGCTGTTCCCACAGTGAAAATAAATTCCCTACCAGTGTTCGCCCTTTTAACAAGGACCAAAAACCTCTAATTTGCCGAGCGCATTTATACTTTGCGGAACGTGCAAAATTTTGTAAGCCGTGGTGCAGATGGCCAAATAAACGGAATGTTCAAATGCAACCCAACTCTCGCCCAAATTCACCAGTTCCTCGTGAGATTTCGGAAAACTAACTAGGCGAGAGGTGTTAGCTTCCATTTCCTCGCCGCTTCTCATTGTAGCCGCACGGTTAGGAGCTCAAAGTTTAAATTTTATTGTGGATACAGGCGCTGCCGTATCTATACTTCCGAAGAGATATTTAAGCGGAGCTGTAACATACCCAACCAATATCTCTTTAGTGTCTGCCAACGGTCAAAAGATTGAATGCTCAGGACAAGCAGTACTGAATCTAACACTACGGAACCTCAGACGAGAATTTACCTGGACATTTATAATAGCCGAAACTGCTCAGCCACTCCTAGGATACGATTTCCTAAACCATTTCGGGCTAATGGTGGACTGCACAAACAATAAGCTGATTGATAAAATGACTAATAGACAATCCGATGCACATCCATCGTCTATTATCATGAATATAGATTTAGTACCGAATAAAGATGCTAACAAAATGGTACGAGCAATTCTGGAGAAATACCCAAACTTAATTTCTCCTCATCGCGACACGAATGCAACAAAACCAAAGATATTCCATAGAATAGAAACTGGTAGCAACCCTCCTACTTTCTCCAGAGCCAGACAATTATCAGCTCAGAGATGTGAAATTGCAAAAGAGGAATTCAAGAAACTCCTAAAGGCAGGAATAATTTCCCCTTCAAACTCTGAATGGAGTTCAGCCTTACACATGGTACCGAAGTCAGACGGCACATATAGACCTGTTGGCGATTACAGACATTTAAATACCATAACAAAAGCCGATCGATATCAAGTCCCAAATATAAATTCCTTGTCTTCGAAGCTTCATAATAAGAAGTTCTTTTCAAAGATAGACCTGTCGTCTGCTTATCATCAGATACCTGTACATCCGGAGGATGTTTGCAAGACAGCCATCTCTACCCCTTTTGGGTTATTTGAATATAACTATATGCCTTTCGGACTACGGAACGCATCATGTACTTTTCAGAGAATGATGGACAATATCTTTCGTGATACTGATTATACCTTTGTATATATCGACGATATCCTTATATTCTCAGAAGATGAAGAAACTCATTCCAAGCATATCGACCTAGTACTACAAAAACTGAGTGAGTACGATTTTAAAATTTGTCTCTCCAAATGCATATTTAGTGCTAATGAATTAGACTTTTTAGGATTTCATATTTCTGCTAGTGGTCTCAAACCCAGTGCTAAAAAGTTGAATGAATTAAGTGAATTTCCTCAACCAAACGATTCCAAATCACTACGCCGATTCATCGGAATGGCAAATTTTTACAGAAAACTTGTGCCAAATTTCAGCGATATCATACTACCTCTCACGGAAAAAATACGTTTAAACCAAAATTCCAAGTCATTAACCCTAACAAAGGAAGAAATTGAATCTTTCGAAAATATGAAAAAGTCTTTATCAAATGTAACTGTTTTGGCTTTCCCCAGCTCGAAAGCTAACAACTATCAACTTGTAACAGACAGTTCGAATTATGCGGTGGGTGCAGCACTTCATCAAATGATTGATAATCAACCCATCCCCATAGGTTTCTTTTCAAAGAAATTATCCCAAACCCAACAAAAATATTCTACTTTTGACAGAGAACTACTAGCTGCCTATCTAGCAGTACTCCATTTTAAACATTTAATAGAAGGCAGAAATGTAATGTTACTGACGGATCACAAACCACTTTGCAGTGCTTTTAAAAGCCAGTCTTCCTTAAAATCAGATAGACAACAGCGTCACCTCTGTTTTATCAGCGAATATGTAAATGACATTTCACATATAAGAGGTTCACAAAATATAGTAGCTGATTGTTTATCACGACCTGTCAACGCGATCACTATTGATATATGTGACTTACAAGAAATAATGAAGCATCAAGCTACTGACAATGAAATTCAGGCATTCAAAGATCAACTGAAACCATACACAATAAATCAAAATGAAACCATATTATGTGACACGACATTACCTTTTCCACGACCTTTTGTGACTGAAAAGCTCAGAAAATCGGTATTTGACAGTCTGCATAATCTATCACATCCAGGAATAACATCTTCAAGAAAAATAATAAAATCCAGATACTATTGGCCGAAGATGGACAAGTCAATAAAAACCTGGGGCACAGAATGCCAACACTGCCAACAAGCAAAAATAATAAAACACACAAAGAGCAAAGTAAATCCATTTGAATTACCTTCCAGTCGTTTTGAAACGGTGCATGTGGATATTGTCGGTCTCTTACTACCAGTAAAGAACCAAACTGACCCTTATTTTTCACCATATCGATATTTATTAACATGCATTGATAGAAATACGAGATGGATAGAAGCATGCCCAATAACAGAAATTACGGCAAAATCAATATCAACGGCTTTTGTCAATCTGTGGATCTCCCGATTCGGGGTTCCTCTTCATGTCGTTACGGACAGAGGAAGCCAATTTGAATCCGAATTATTCTCAGAACTATCAAAAATAATAGGCTTCCACAGATTACGAACAACGGCGTACCATCCGCAAACGAATGGATTAGTTGAGCGAGCACACAGAACTTTAAAAACGGCTATTATAGCCAGGAAAGAATCGTGGTTGTCAGCTCTTCCTATCGTCCTTTTGGGAATGAGGATAACACCTAACGAATCAAACTATTCTTCATTTACTGCAGTAACAGGGAGTCATGCACAAGTCCCCCGATTGTTAATTGACTCTATCAAGAACGAGAATAGTGAAATGACAAACTCGCACGTTAAAATTCTAGCCGACGAGATGCAAAAATTTGACATGGACAAATTATCCAGGGGACACCTGCATACAATACCTAATTCTTACATTCCAAAAGATTTACAAACATGTAAAAGTATCTGGCTAAGAACAGACAGAGTAAGAAAGCCATTGGAAGCTCCATACACAGGTCCATTCCAAGTATTAAGTCGTCATGAAAAATATTTTACTATTAAAAGATCGGATGACGTACATAGTAATGTTTCAATAGATAGACTAAAACCTGCATATATTTCTGAAAATATAAAATCAAAAGATTCCATTGGATCAAGACCGGATTTGGATAACTCCCTATCTTGTTCCGAAGAAACTAATGATAACAAACCAGAAACTAGAACGAAGTCCGGTAGAACGGTTAAATGGAAGAAAGAAAACACATATTTTTATTACTAAAAAAAAAAAAAAAAACAAAAAAAAAACAACAACAACAACTCCGTTTACTGGGGCGAAAGTTATGTGGTGGCACGGAGCAAGCGAAGGACCGGATATTAACCCTCAGAGGTTTAGACAGCAAATGACCAATACTGGTCTCTGCGCACCCGGCTCCACGCAGAATTTCCGGTGGAAAACTAAAAAGAAATAAAAAGAATGATAAGCAATTTTCCACCAATTAAACAGCTCCGCGCCATACCCAACAGTTTGTTTCAGCAGACTGACTCTGATCCGAAGGGCACACATAAATAGAGCGATAAATTCACTTCTAAGACAGAAAGCTTTGAAGTACCGTCAGTGAATGTCGCTACGCTTTTCTCACCCGTCAAACCCGATGCCTTCAGCCTTCCTTCACCAACGGAGATATCAAAGGACTCCTACCAACCCATTGACCTCACCTTTCATCTCCTGTGACCAGCACGTCATGAACTTAAGTATTAACAAAAGACACTTATATTCTTTTAATAATCGGATTTCTCTTCTATGAATGAACATTTTGTAACGGACTTTGTGCGTGTAAATCAAGAAACATTGTACTATTCATTGATGTTGCATTTAAATACAAAGTGTTTTTGATATACCCTTCTCTTTCGTATGTTATTTTGTTTATGTTATGGTGACCTCAATTTGATCGCTTGTTGAACCTTTAGGCCAAACTAGCGGCTGTCCCGAAGGACTGCTACTATTTATCTACCTTCTGATACAAGCAACAATTAACAACGAGAACTCTACCCCCCCATCACCACAACCTGTCAGATCTCATGTCATTTATTTAAAAAATGTATGCTGGCCTCCTGTGACTCATTCCTTATTTGGGCGCACAGGCCATTTTGTATTGTGCCCTCTCCAGGGGGGTCCACCACATACCTACTACTTGAAAGACATTAAGAAAAGTACTACCTTTCCCGTTTCTGTATTTGTTTTAATGTCGTTTGGCTTTCTGGGGACCTCATGCTGCATATTTTATATTTTTATTGTAAAACAGCATACTAAGTGTTTAGTATATCCTTTATTGTATTTGGAAAAATTTTATATCCTTTAATGTAAAAAAGCATATTTTTTTTGCACTATATACTTTTATTTGCATTATATATTTTTCTATTTGTATATGCCCTTTTTTGTAGGGTTTTTTACCTTATAAAAATCTTATAGCAGAAAACAGGCACTTTGGTTCCATCTCTAGCCATTTTTTGTTGTTGATGATAACAACAATTTGTATTTTTATATTTTTTTTTCAAGTTGTATACTTTATCTATGCTTGTTATGATGAATAGATAACAGTACCAGATTGGCAGCTAGGTCTCATCATTTTACAGTTGAAATGGCTAAATGTAACTGTAAGTTCTATGCTAACAGTTTCTTCTGTCACACTTTTCGCTTGTGGAACTCTCTTTCTGGTTTTTTGCTTCTCTGTCAGCTTTGATATTCAAAAATTTAAAAATAAATATGCAATGTCATTGATTATTTTCTGTCTTTTTAATTCTTGTCCTCTTCTCCTTAGCATATTTTCTCACATTCTCTAACACCCAGTAACCCCCTAGCGTCTTAGTGACTTTATTGCCTTTCTTGGGGGTGAAATGATAAAAAAAAAAAACGAAAAGAAAAACAGTGGAGCTATAATTAGCCATTCATCGGTATTTCGTGTTTTGTTTTGGTTAGCTGTTCCAGTCGTAATGATAAACGACCTATGTGTTTGCTAACTATAGTATTGCACTACGATTATGTATCCATTGCTTGATATTAAAAATCGTAGCTTAGTTTTGGTATAAAGCGCAGTTGTTATCTACATAACCAAATAGTTACAGTTACACTATGAGGGTGGGACTGCTAATGACGCTTAGCACTTCCGGAAGTGTTGTCATGGTAACAATTTACGACGCTAACGCAGAGTTTTTAAAAATATAAATTATGGACATAATGAAAAATGAAAATGAACACTAACAGTATCCTTTTTATGTGTGTTGTCTTTTTAGGCATCATTTCTTCTGGTAAGATAAAGTTTAATTAATAGTCATTCACAGTCAAGCGCCTCTACCTTATTTTTTTTAATTAGATATTTTAATTATTAAAATATCTAAAGCTAGAGGCGTTTGTTGATGCAAACAATTGTTCGCAATTTACCCAAATTAATTGGTCGATTAAGTTATTTTTTTCGAATCTTTCAAAACATAACACTTCTCTTCATAGCTACATTTTTTTTAATAAATTTTACGGTCATTGACGTTTTATGCTTAGTTTTAAATTTTAATAATAAATTTACTGGTAAAAAAAAGTATAGAATCGAGACCATAAAACAGGGACAATAATTCGCGCGTTAAACTTTTTAGTTCTGAATTGCAGCATAGATTTTTTTTATTTATTGGAAATATTAAATTTAATCTCGCAGCTTGAAATTAAAACTAAAAAAAAGCTTCAAGAAAGTTTTTCATTATTAAAAATTCATTTTAAACGTCAAGTAACATGTTTTATGGAGGTACCTAATACTTATCGCAAATATTAATTGTTAAATTAATTCATCCTAAGAAATTTTTTAATCAAAGTTTGTTTTTTTGTTAAATTTTTGATACTCTTTTAAATTATAAATTTTAAATCAAAATTTGTTAAGCTTGCCTCGCAACAACTTCAACCCGCAAAATGAAAATTGAAAAATTACCAAAAATCAGGGAGTTATTCACATTTCATAAGTGTGGATGATATTCGAGGTACTTACAAGAAATAATTAATTAATTTTTTATAATTAAAAATAAAGAAAAAAAAATCTGTTTTTAGCTTGTGGTGTGCGTGTGCTGCTCTGATTTGTTTTAAAATTGTTAATGAGGTTGTTAGTGAGGCTGCGTTTTTAGTGAGAGCATATACATTTTAAAATTTGCAAAAACACAACGAAAGAATAACAAGAGATCAGATTGCATTCAACAATAAAATATATATTGAAAATCAACGAATACAACAATTGTGCTTATGTATTAATATTTAGGGAGAGAAAAGTAGCTTCCCTTGTCCTGATATCTGATACAAGATAGGAATAAGGTACTTAAAAATTTTCTTGTTGAAATGTTCAGAGTTCAGTGGACAAATAAGATTTGAATTCAAGAATGAAAAGTTTGTACAAAAAGGATAATAGAATTTGGTTTGTGACTTGGCTTGTGACAGACAGTTAACAGTGTAGTGTAATGGTAGTTCTGTGTGTGTGTGTGTGTGCGTGCGTGAGTAGAAGAATGTAGATATGCGTGCGTTGCTGAGTTCTGCTGATTTATTATTCTACTAATTTATTTCTGGAGTACGAACTGTTTAAGTACTTTTTGGGTAGGCTCCAGAGAGAAGCGGGAAAAATATCGAAAGGAATATCTAAAATACACGATTGGATAAAAACTGACCAATCACTGATTCTTTTACAAAACCAAGTTAGGCAAAGTCATGGCAGAAAATTTTGTGTGGATACTGCGATAGGTAAATTGTCCTGTTGTAAACAGTACTTATTTTCTAACCAATTATAACTGAGTATTTTGTGGGCATGGTAAATCGGAGTAGTCACTACAAGCTTGTTTATCGGTGTATGCGCAAACGTAGACCCCCACCACATTTATATAACGCACCCGAATTGTCCACATTTGGGGCGATTGCAAAGGTTTATATAACCCTACCGAAGTGCAATGGAAGGTACTTGCTCTTGGAGAATTTGGTGTGAATTTTAGTAAATATAAATTCTTTTTATTTTGAGGAGGTGAATTAACACTAAAACAGAAAATATCCATATTTACTTTTATTGAGATAACACAACATTCCCTCCTTTCTTATTTCTCTTTTTTATCCTTGTGTTAAACTTTATAAACAAATAACACTGGCACTACAGTAACACTAACAAACACTAATAGTGATGGCCTGCTCTGAAGCTGAAATTGCTATTAACTTCATCCTCAGAATTTTCAATGTTGATTTTGATTTTTTTTTTTAGAAAAGCAAACCTTCTTCCTTTTACTTATGAGAGTGTTTAAGCTTTCAACTGATTCCCCCAAAAGTGTCATTATTTTTCTTAAAATAAACTTTGTGAATTAAATTAATGAAAGCTAGGTACCACAATGAACTTTCTAAAAAAACAAAAAACAAACCAAAAACACATTTTAAATAATTTGAAATGCCTTCTTAGGACTTAATTCTTCTTCATTGGTTGCATTCAAACATATATCATCTTGATATATTATCAGATTTTTTATGCCCCCTCTTAGAATGTTTTCTATTGCTTTCTGAAAAATAGCACTTGCTTTTTCACACCGTAAGGCATACAAGTCCATCTAAGCAGTCCAAATGGGGAGTTAATAATGGTGGTTTCCTTAAATTTATCATCAATTTGAATTTGATGGTATGCACATTTTGCATCTATTTATGGAAATGTCTGGCAAGAGCAATAACAGCTAATGGATTTGAGAAACCTATTTTCCTGAAAAAATGTTTTAGGAGAAAGAGTTTATAAATTTCAACTGACAGCAGTCATTAATCATGTTAAGTGTAATTATACTGACTAACTGAAAATATACAAGAATGAATCTTTCATATTTAACATTTACATTTTATTTCACTCTAGTACTTCTTCAGTTCTCATTGGTCAGTGTGTGTGTGTGTGTGTGTGTGTGGCCTCGGACACTTCCTATGAACTTGGATCTTACATTCTCACCTATGATATCTGAGAGACCGCCTATTTGCCAATGGGGGGTATATTTAACTGTCCAATGGCCAATAGGTGGTTACCTTTTCAAGTCACTGCTAGTATTAGGTCAATTGCCATCACCACCTAGGAATTCATCCCTGAGGTCGTCAACCCTACACCTGACTTCTCTGAAGGATATTGAGCACAATATCTATTCTGCATGATCTGAGGTGAAACAGATACTACACAAGCATTATACAGTGAAATGTTTCAGATCAAAATTCAGACACTGATCCTCCCTTGCATGCCCTGCGTTTGACCCATGTCCTTCTCGTGTCAGTTCAAATTGACACCTTCTTTTTTTTTTATATATCTGTATTAAATTATAAACTGTATTTATGGAAAGTGAAAAATTCATTGAAATATATTGAAAAAATTCCAAGGTTTCATCTGGAGTTAAGAAAATACCAACTTTAACTCATATCCTTCCAACATCAGTTTAAACTGACACCTTTTTCTTTACATATATGAAAACTTTAATTAAAAACTATAATATTGGAAAGTGAAAATTTCATTGAAATATATTGAAAAATTTCATAGTTTTCATCTGATATCAAGAAAATTTTAACTTTAAGCAAAATGTTCATAATATATTAAAATATTGTGTCAGTTTTAACTGATGACAGGTGGATATGGTTTGAGAGAAAGTGAAACAGGAAACTTTTATGAGAAACAAAGAAAAATATTCAACAGTTTGTGGTATCAATCTTCCTATATAGCAGCAGGAGACTTGAGACAACAGAAATATTGTTCTACAAAGGGATAATGTGACAATCAGGCAGATAATGTGGGCAACATGAAACTTTTGAGGAAATTGGAAACAAAAAGTACACTTGTACTTACAATCAGAACAAGAGAGTTGAAATTTCTGGAACACATAATGAGGAAAGAGGGTTTGGAGAATATGATACTCCCAGGACATACTGAAGACAAAAAGAGCAGAGGTAAACAGTAAGTAACTTACCTAATGAGCTTGAGCAAATGGATGGTGGAACAGAAACTGGGAAGAATAGTAAAAAAACAAATATTTTTAAGAGCTAGAATGAATAGGATGTAGTAGAGAGTCATCACTGGGAACGGTGCATAAAAGAAGAAGATTGAATTAAATTGATAAAATACAACACATCAATGTAGGAAGACTTTACAGACATGTGTTCATTATTTGATTGTTAAAATTGAATAGATATCAGTTATGATTATAACTAAAAATAAAAATATCAAGTTCATAATAATTTTTCTTTTCAATATTCATTGCAGCTGTCAGCTTCAGATGTTATATTTGCAATGGCTGTCCATATCGACTCAACACGACTTATGACAGTTATATGATTAAAAATGGATGTTCAACTTGCCTTTTGACTACAGAAGGGGAAGGTATTGAAATTTCTAATTCTTGGATTTTTACAGCTTATCAAACTGTTGCAAGTTATTTAAAGCCAGAAAATATTTTTAGATTGTAAGAATTTTTTTCTTGAGATAATAATGGTTTAGTGATACAAGTCTTACTAATTAACTCATAGTTGGAGAGAGATAAGGTGGATTTATATCTTTCCCTTGGATATTTGCATGAATATAAAGAACCAAATGAGAATTGGAACTCAGCTCTCCAATTCACAATTCTGAGCCATTATCTGTTACACCACCCACACCTCCAAGCTTACATAATAAGCAGTTGCCCATTTAGGTACTGACCAGGCTCCATGTTGCTTAACTTCAGTGACTGTACAGGAGCTGGTGTTTCAATGTGATGTGGCCATCTGATTTCTTTGAATGATATTTACAAGCATAATACCAAATGCTGAAACATATACTTTTATGGTTAAAATTTTCTTTGGATAAGCTTGTAGGAGTTTATTATTTTTTTTTATCATTTCACCCCAAAGCAACGCAATAATGCTACTAAGGTACAAGGAGTTACTGGAAATGAAAGAGAATGAGGAGACTTAGTGTGGGGAAAAGACAATAAAAGAACAGGTTTCTGGAAGACAAAAGATGGCGACTGACATTGCATTTAGATTTTTGAAGATTGTAGGTGGTAGGGAAGCAAGAAACCAGAAGAGAGTTCCACAGGTGAGAAGTGTGTGGCAAGAAACTATTTGAATAGAAGTTATGATTACATAATGAGATCTAGTTGCCAATCTATTGGTATGCTTAAATTCACATAGTCAAGGCACCAAAGAGGAAAGTCCATCAGAACAATTGTCATGGAAATATTTATAAAAAAGACTGATGTTGAAATGCAAAGTTAGGATCGATTACATTACAGATCCTTCTTTGGATTTTGTCAAGAATTTTAGAGATTTGTATTAAGAACAACAGACCAGCTATGGCAGCAATATTCAATATACAGACAAATGGTAGATTTACAAATGAGCAAGAAGGATTTTGCCAAAAATGTATTACCATATTTGATGGCACATAAGACTGTTGTAACCTAGATAGGGTTACTGAATGAGGAATAACCAAAATGGAGGTTGGAAATGAAATGGTAATCTTTATAAAATCAACAAAATACAATACTCGGCAGCATGTGAAGTAGGTAAACCACTGATAGTGGTGGACAGCTTAGATAGCATATTACCCCCACTTACAACAGTGTCCAATGTATTTATGAGAATTGGGACATAACCATTAGTGTTCATAGGTACAGTATATAACAAAGACATTGCTTTTACCAAAAATAATGGCTAAATCACTTTGCATCTCAAATAAAATGTTAAGACCTTATATTGGTAAATTTTATTTGTAATGCTCACCACTATAGACTATAATTTTAGCTCAAATGGTCATCTCGACATAGCCCAACTCCATAATAATGATCTTTATCAAATGACATTATTATTATTATTATTATTAGTAGTAGTAGTATTTGTCTTTGCTTTGTATAGTATGTGTTGCCATCAAGTCTCAATCAGAGACTTCAAAAGACCTCAAGCTTTTTGCATCAGAAGATGCAAACAAATGAGATGTCATAAAGTTAGAAAAATGTAATTGTGTTCATTGACCACCTCATGGATTCAATGTGTGACTGTTCCCCTGGTGTTCAGCTTGGGAACTACAACCTAACTGACCTGGACTACACTGACAACACAGTGCTGTTCAGTTGGTCAGGTTGGAGGGGGGAACTCTAGATGTTCAATGAGGGAACAAGGCTTAGGCTGCATGTCAACTGATCAAAACCCAAGCTGATGTATGTTGGAGATGGCCCCTATCCACCACCCATCATCATGCAGTGACCCTGTCAAGTTCTCCACATCCTTTTTATATTTGGGCTCAGAACAAAATACTGGCAATCTTCTCATGGAGATTAACAGAAGAAATGGGCTGGCTGCTGGTATCATGACATACCACTGGAGACCACTATAGCGACGTTGCAAAATCCCTCAACATACCAAGATATGAATTTACAATGCCACTGTCCTCTCTGTGCTACTGTATGGTGCCAAATCAAACCCTTGCCTCTCATATCCATGGCTTCAACCTCTGCACCCTCGGGATCATCGAGGAGGTGTGCTGGTCCAATCTTGTGTCCAATGAGGAGCTCCACCGGGTAACAATCCAGCTGAACATCCTCCTCACCATTGCTCAGCACTGTGTTCACTGGCTTGGTCATGTCCTGTGACAACCTGATGACCACCCTACCAGAGCCATCTACCAATTTGAACCTCAGTTTGCACAGCCACTGGAAGGACACCATCAGCCAGAACCTACAGCAGATTAATCTGATGCTGAAGGAACAAGGTGGCTCTTGTGGGATCAGCACCTATATGGCATGAGATTTAGCAGCAGGCCATTGGATGGAGAGAAATCCATGCAAATTTTGAGAAGTATCCATTATTATTATTATTGTTGTTATTATTACTGGTACTGTTTATCATAACAAGGTACTGGTGATGTTTTCCAGCAGCAACAGGTCCATCGTACTTCTGCCTCAATGTACTCATATCATTAACCAACAGGAAACTACTGCTGAAAGAGATGAAACAGAAAGATAATACCAGTAATGCTAAAAGCCTTCAACTAGATTATTATGTAACAAGTTCTATGCTAATAGTTTCTTCTATCACACTTCTTGCTTGTGGAACTCTCTTCTGGCTTCTTGCTTCCCAGTCAACTTTGATCTTCAAAAATTTAAATGCAATGTCAATTGTTATATTCTGTTTTCATAATTTCTGTTCTTTTATTGTTCTCTTTCCTTAATAATGTTTCTCTTTTTCTCATATTCTTTCACAGTCAGTAATTTCTTGCATCTTCGTTGTGTTATTGGCATGCTTGAGGTGAAATAATTAAAAAAAAAGACTAAGTAACACTGTTCATGAGACTATGCCTTCCTTGCTCCTTAATAATGTTTCTCTTTTTCTTATTCTTTTACACTCAATAACCCCTTATGTTTTAGTGGCTTTACTGCCTTGCTAGGGGTGAAATGATTAAAAATAAACTTAAACTCAAGAAATCAGTTGTCAGTTACCAACCTGGTTATTGTCAGGGTTACATGAAGATACACAAACTTACTTCAGTCTTACATTCAATTACAATTTCTATATCATAAGTGTCCAGTTTTGTTTACCTGTTATCAAAAATGTTGAACCAATTAATATTGCCCGATTTATATGATAAATATAGAATAATCTTCATGAACAAATTGAGATTCTGATTTCTGCCAAATGAAACAATGAAATTCTTGCTTAACTCCTTTTTTTTTTACTCATGTTTATGTCAATGGTACTAGTGAAATTATTACATAAAAATATTTATCTGCATTCCTACTTCTCAGTTATTAAACTGTAACCGTAAGTTTTATGCTAACAGTTTTTTTCTGTTGCTTTTCTTGCTTGTGGAACTCTCTTTCACCTTCATGCTTTCCAGCCAACTTTGATTTTCGAAAATTTAAATGCAATGTCAATTGTTATCCTCTGTATTCTTAATTCTTGTTCTTTTATTGTCTTCTCTCCTTAATACTATGTTTTTTCTCAGTGATCCCTTCCATATTAGTGGCATTGTTACCTTGCTTGAGATTGAAATGATTAAAAAAAATATATGCACCATTTTGGTCATACAAAATTGTTTGTAGTTTTAAGTTATTCTTTTATATTTATGATTAACCAACAGGAAACTAAAGAGGAAAGAAATGGTACAGAAAAGCAATTCCAGTAATGGTAAAACACTAATCTAAGAAAGATAGCATTAAACCCAGAGAAATATATCCCTCATAAGAAGCAGTCAAAGAAGAATAACTGGTGAAGGGGTTGGTGCATTTATATTGTGATTTCTGATTTTTGTGAGTTCCACTAACTTACTTTTTATATACAGTAATGTTGCTTGCTTTTATTAAAGTGCTTTTATAATATTTTGTAATGCAATGATAGTGTGTTTTAAACATTGCATGCTAAAAACCTTTTTTTTCATACTGGAATGAGGTGTGTCTAATATGCTTGTGTATCATCAAATATGGTAATTATTATGTTTTTTTTAATCATTTCATCCCAAGCAAGGCAATAAAGCCACTAAGACATAAGGGGGTTACTGAGTGCTAGAGAATATGAAAAAATATTATTAAGGAGAGAAAACAATAAAAGAACAAAAATTAAGAAGACAGAAGATAACGATTGACATTGCATTAAAATTTTTGAAGATCAAAGTTGATTGTTCATTTATGTGCCCAGAAAGCTAATCTATTTTCCCAGTGTTAGGTACATCAAGTACCCAGGGGATTCCAAATTGAACCAAAGAGTGGGGAGCTTAATATCCAAGCTAGCTCAGCTCATGCACTTGGTCAACAGGCCAATATATGCATGCTGACTCCTTCAGTTTCATGGTTATATTTCTGAGATGAGTTTTTGTAACTACTCACACTATTTATGATGTTCGAACTATTTTCCTCATCTTTGCTGTCAGATTCACAATGTTTTAGCTGTTGTATGCCCCAGCCTTTTTCAGGTAATTGGACTTTCAAACCGAACCCTTTTCTTCAACCGCTAGGGTAGATTGTTCTAGTTTCATGTGCCATGCCTCTTCTGGATAACTCAGTTTCAGTTATTTCCCTTTAACTCAATTCTCCAAGTTTTTGTTCATCTCCGCTGTGGCCAGGTATTGAATTTACAACTGTTGGGTCGAGTCACTGGATTACCTTGCGGGTTCAATACCCGGTTACAGCAGAGGTGGACAAAAAAGATATCCAGAAGAGACATAGCACGTGGAACTAGAACAATCTATCCCAGTGGACAAAATAAAGGGGTTGGTTTGAAATTACAGTCACCTCAAGAAGGGCGGAGCTTACAACAAAGATGAGGGCAACAATCCGAACAATGCAAATAGTGTGAGTGATAGTTTTTTCTTTTGCTTTGTATCCGATTTCTTTTGATATTTTTAGTTTAATGATTTGAAAAACAGAAATCCTCCTTACATGCAGCAAAAGAATTAATTGTAAAGATATAAACTAACATTTCGCTGCAGAAAATATAACCAATGCAATTATAAAATTACTTAAATATTGCCATTATGTCTTTGATGGTAATGGTAAACAAGTCATTTTAAAAATCTGGAATTCTTGCAAAACCTCATTTTTTGTTTGTTAAAATTTCTTTGTTTCTTGACAGTCGTTCATATAAAATACATGAAAACTGCAAAAAATGTGTATTTATCAGATTGTCAGTTTCAATGAAAAGTCATTAAGTTGTGGCACTTATACCTTCACTGCTTTAATGTTCAATGTTTTATCTAATTAGACATAATAATAATGATTTTAATAATAATTTAATTTTTAATAAGATTTTTCACTTTTATAATGGTTAAATTATAGAAATATAAAATCAAACAATTTCATATCAAATATCATCATGTTATAACATTTTTAACACTTAAACATTATCATGTTATATTTGACACTTAAAACATTATCACATTATAACATTTTTTCATATAAAACAGGTTTGTAATTTGTTTGGCATCAATGATTAGACTTCTTCTTGTAGTAAATTAAATATAAATATGATAAATGTTAATGAATCCATTAGAAAAGCAGTGTGTCTCGAAAAATCAGAAGATAAGTCTTTTGAATTTATATATATATATATATATATATATATATATATATATATATATATATATATATTAATAAATATCCATAATATCCCTCACCGGTAACATGACTTGGAGTTTCATGCACAACACAATGTCCAGGTGCTGGGATAATATGTATATTTATTAATATCTACTTAATAGCTCTGCTATATTACATCAAGCACTATTTTATTAACACCAGCACTCAATGTGCAATATCTTGTGTGTATATATATATATATATATATATATATATATATATATATATATATATATATATATATATATATATAGGCTTAAGATTTTTAACAAGAAATGCAGTCTTTACAGGTCTGAAACCAAGAGTAGTCATTCAGATCTATTTAATCTAAAAGGCAACACCTGGGCAACAAGTAACACCTCTCAGTAACGTGCTCCAATAGTTTTGTTCACTTGAAAAATGGATGGGCTCACACAAAAGATGGTATGTCCTAAATTAGTTATTATGTCTAAATGTAAATACCAGGAAATAGAAGCTGAAATTCTGAATTCTTGTTTCATATTCTTTTGAAATTAAGTCCAAATGTCTTCAGTTAACAACAAAAACAAAGTAATTGGCCTGCTGTTCCAATACTTTTGGAGAGGACTATATATATATATATATGATACAAATCCTAACACCTATCAAAATACATAAAATTACTGAAATTTAACATATTTCAAAATGAGCAGAATTTTTATCAAAAAGTGCTCAATAGAGAACTAGAGTAAGAATAGTCAATAAATTAATAAAAGGTCAATTGACTTATCTCTCGGTTGACTTCAATGTTTTGTGGATACACTGCTTATCAGGGTCAGTGGCTTAGATAAATCTGAACCTCTACTAATTTATTGACTATGCATTTATCTATTTGTTCATATCTATCTACACACACACACACACACACACACACAGCGTGGACATAGGAATCAGCACTGCATCATGAATATTACTTTCACACTTCAATTGAGTTTCAGACCATGAAAATTTAAGTGTACTATTGGTTCTGTTTAAAAAAAAGATTTTCAATTTAGTATTTATTACATTTTAAATACTTTGACAGTTAAAAATAACTCGATGGCGATTAATTCTTAGCAATTTAGTTATTCTTTTTAATTGTCTGAACATTGCTTGAGACATGAAACTGCCCACACTGATGTCCGCACTTTCTACATCTACAAATATTCTATCTCTGATATTGATTACTCTTCTGCTATAAATATAGTAATTTTTGGACAATATAATAATATATTCATTTTTGTCTGTAATATTTTTGTTAGTTACAGATCGAGCCAAGTCAGATCGGAGATGTCTGACAAAAAGGTCAGAACGATATTTTGAGGCCATTGGAATCAGTCTTCGTGATGGTTGCAGCAATATTTCCCAAATTCCTGCAGTCACAAAAATATGGCATATTTGTTTCTGTTCAAAAGAGCTTTGCAATTCAAGTTTGAATTTCCATGTCAAACAACACATGTGGATCTGGTTTTTAGAAATTGCTAATTTGTTATTTCAGTATGGCTGATTTCAAATGCTTACCAGAAGCTTCTGGCAAACATGGACCTCTGTGCCTGCAAAAAAAATCTGTTTCAAAAGGACAATTTTTCCATTGACAACACTATTATTTTAACTATGTTCACTCCCTTGGCAATGCTTATTTACAAGATTATAAAAAAAATTAACTTTTATAAAGATTTATTATTTACCATTTTATGAAGAAATAAATGTGAAAAGAAATATTATTCAAAAATTTTTTGAAAAATTACAAAAATGTTTGTCCATAACAGGTGATTTCATTGTAGTTTTAAGTGAATAAAACTATCTTTCTTGTATCATCCAGAGATAGTTATATAGAAATGCTTTATAAATCAAATAAAAAAAATATCAAAAACTAAAATCATTTCTAATTCCCATACAATTATCAACTGAAGATGAACAGTAAACATACTCATGAAAACATTGTAAATAAATTTTAAAAATACATAAATAGCCATGTTTTTTTGTTCAGGTAGGACTGGGATTAATTTTGCACAAAGCAAGCTGGATCCTGCCTGACAGAAGATTTTTTTTTCACAATGATTTGAGGCAAGGTTTTACAAGGCCAAAAACTTTTTCTGACACCCAACTCAGACACTCACTGTACTCCAATTACATGGAGTGTTTTTATGGAGACACCATCTCTAGAAAAGTTGTCATTCAAGGCTTGATATATATATATATATATATATATATATATATATATATACTTTGGCTGTTGTCTTGCATAAGAAGTTCACCCACCCTTTGACAGGTCTTGTTTTTCAACTTGTGGGGGTGACATGCCACCATACTCACCAACAGAAATTCTAGTGGGGGAGCTGGTTTAGACAGCAATCACTTATCTATGCCTGAGGATGATCAAAGAGTGGACTGGCTTAAACGTACTGATCAAAGCAACAACGATTAAGATCTTATTTTATGTGCCATCTTCTATTCAGGATGTGGGTAAGCATAGCGCTCCTCTGTATTTCTTAGCAACTCTTGTCTTCTTACTACCCTGTTCTCCTATGTATTTACACAAACTCGTTTAGTACGTTACTCACTGAATTCCCCTGTCTCTTTTGCCTTCAGTATGTCCAGTGTGTGTCAAGTTCTCCAAACCCTCCTTACTCACTATGTGTTCAAGAAATTTCAACTCTCTTTCTGATTCTAAGTATAAGTGTCCTTTTTGTCTCCTTTTTTCTTAAAAATTCCTCATTGCTCACATACTCTGTCCATTGTATTCTCATCATCCTTCTGTAGAACCACATATCTGTTGCTGTAATTCTTCTCTACATCTGTGATGAAATTGTCCAGCATTCATTGCCATATTGGAGGATTGATATTTTTTAATAATAACAAGACTGTCAAAGGACATTCCGATAAAGTTCGTTTATTAATTCATGAAGCATAATGATAAAAAATATTGTGTGCTTAAAGTACCCTTTGGCATCATTTGTATTTTGTGTAAGCTTTTTAAAAAGGTTTCACAATAACTTGATTTTTTCAAGCTAAAGGAATTAATAAAAAATCACACTGAAGAATATTCTGGCCAAGAGTAAAACATAACTCTGAAAGCCAGTTAAAGACAGCATAAGGAAAAACAAACAAATCTTTAAGCTTGTATTCAATGAAATTTGACCACTGCCCATATATGAGATTTATTCATTACTTATATAGTAGAGTAGTTTGAAGGGGAGACAACTATTTTTGTCACCACGACAAACAGTATAAACATTTCTTATACTTTTTTTGAGAGAACAAGTTTGAAATGATCCACAGTTTCTTTCCAAAGTTGTGTACATTTTTTAAAATAATTCTTGATTAGTCTTGGTACTACTTTGTATCATCCAAAACTGAAACAAATACCTGGGTAAAATTTGTAAAGAATTTAAGAATTATGGTTTTGTTCAAATTTGTAGCAAATCACAAAATGTGTACCAGTCAAAATACATAAATATATTCAGTTTATCTCTCTTAAAATTGCTCTCAGGATTTTAAATTGACATGCCAGAAGTCATAGGACAGGGTAATTCTCTGTAGGATGTAGCAACATGATATAGCATTGATTCCAGAAGTCATAGGACAGGGTAATTCTCTGTAGGATGTAGCAACATGATATAGCATTGATTCCAGAAGTCATAGGACAGGGTAATTCTCTGTAGGATGTAGCAACATGATATATCATTGATTCCAGAAGTCATAGGACAGGGTAATTCTCTGTAGGATGTAGCAACATGATATAGCATTGATTCCATAAGTAGCCAGAAGTCCTTTGGAGAGATGTTGAGCTATGATGGCTAGACAATTGTCCATATAATATCCAATATCTGTCGATGCAGGATTTTGCATGTAAATATACTTCTCCATTACGTCCCATAAATTCTTGATTGGGCTTGTGTTCAAGTGGACATGGTGGTGTCATCATTTTTTGAAAGTTTCCAGAATTCTTTCCAAACCAATTTTGGTCAACAGGGGCAACTGATGATATGGGTCCCTAATGAATAATTTTTTTTGAGGTGCATAGAATCCAGAAATGGGTGAACATAGTCATGAAATACTGCAATATAGTGGTCACTAGTCAATGACATATCTAGGCAGACCAGCAAACCCAACCCAACACATGGAAACAACTCATGTGATTATGGAGCCACCACCAGCTTTTACAGTGATTTGTTCACAACTAAGATTCATGGGTTCACAGTATCTGTGACATATTTGAACCCTACTTATCAGCCTGTAACAACTGGAACCATGACTTGTTGGACATGCTTCCAGTTCTCAAGGGTTCAATTAGTGAGACCAAAAGCCCAAGTAAGATACTGTGTCTGCTGCTATGATACTTACAGGGCCACCCTGGTGAGTTTTCTGCTCCCATATCTCATAGAAACTAATAAGTGCTGAATGGATTTGTTAGATATGTTTGGTACTGCAGGCCAGTTATGCGTTTCCCAACATTAGTAACATTGGTGTTTGAAATTGGGAATAACATGCTGTCTCCTGACAAAAAATGGTGGACACAGCATGTGAGTCCATGTGAAGAAATGCAAAGAAACCACAAGAACCAGTACATGTACAAACAAATGATAATGTATTAGCAAGAAAGGTATACAAGTGACAAAGATAATGATGTGTGTAACAAAATGTTATATTCCGTGTTAATAGGAATATATACTTGAAAAAACATGGTGGATAAAATAATTAAAGGGTTATTGTAAAAACCAGTACAATAAGAATAAAGGTAACAGTTATGCACAAGGTCGTTGTGAGTCAATCCAGTAGTGAGTGATACTATTGGAAGGTCAGTAGTTCTTGCATAAGTCTGAGTTGTACTCAACAGATCCCAGCTAGTCTCTGTAGTCCGTTGACTTACAGATACTTATAGGTAGTTACTACCTATAGTGTAGTCACTCATGGGAGTGACAGGTAATTCCATTACATCACAAAAGAATGTGAAAACTGTTTGGGTTCAAAGTATGTGAAGTGGATGAATGTGTGTATGTATGTGTGTTGTGTATGTGTAGTTTGTTCGTGCATTTACATGTTGATGAGTAAGCGGATAAGGTAAGAAGAGTTTACAAAATATTATCACAGGGTATTTATAGTCCAGAGAGCATCCCCTAGTAGTGGTTTTGAAAATTAGGAGGAGTTAACCCGACAACTGTCTTCATTGAACGTGGATGTGATTTGAGCCAGTGTCTGCTACCACTGACAATTCTGACAAGACACCTCTGATCATGATCCTTAAGGACCTATGGTTGACCACTGCACTTGTCCACAGTGGGCAGTAATACTTTCCATTAGGTATTCCTAAAACACACAACACTGTAGATCAAGGGATGTCAAATATCCCCAAAATTTCCAAAATAGAATGTCTTCTCTGTTTAACACTTGTTATCATGTCCCATTCAAACTCCACTAGTTCATGTTCTCTTGCCATGAGCACCTTAGCTGATATTCAAACTGTTATGATCTGGTGGTGCCACCTATCAATACCTTTACACAAAAATATATTGAAAGTGCTTTAATTGCTAGATCACCTACAGTATATTTATGACCAGGTTCTTACAACATTTCACCTTTCTTGACAGATCTTCTATTATCACAATGTGCGATATTTAAGAAGAAAACTGATAAAAACATAAACAAAAAAAATTTAAATGAAATCGGATAGACTATATACCCAAACAAATATTTAAAAATTTTTAAATTTCAGTGTCCCCTTTCTTTCATATATATTTTCATGGTAATTGTTCAGATGAGCTCTTCACTATGATCCTAGACTGTTTGAATTTAAGCACAGTACTAGACTGGCATTGAGATCTCATCAATTTACAATTAAGTTCGCTAGATGTAACCATAAATTCTATGTGAACAGTTTCTTTTCTCGCACTTCTTACTTGTTGAACTCCCTTCTAGCTCCATGCTTTCCAGCCAACTTTAATTTTCAAAAATTTAAATGCAATGTCAATCATTATCTACTGTCCTTCTGCTTACTCTCTCTTCTTCCTGCTCATTATTAATGTTTCTGTTCCTAATTCTTCCACATCCTGTAACCCCTTGTGTCTTAGTGACTTTACTGCCTTTCATGGGGTGATACCAATTAGGAAAATAAATGTATGTGTAAATGTTAACATCACTTTAGTCTGATGAAGTCCTAAAGGATGAAGTGTGTCACACAAAAATCTTTTCCCACTTTGTCATAGATTTTCCTAATACAGCTACTCCACAACTTTTGGCATGGCAGGGTATTTGCTTATTTTTAACTTCTTAGGTGAAAAAAAAATAGAAAAGCAAAATGATTTACTGCCTTTGTTCTGAAGATAAGACAAATAAACTGTAGGATTTTTTATTAAGTTTTCACTCAATTGGAAATAAAGAATATTGTTTTTTTTTTTATCATCTATGAGCAAATGGTTTCGTCTGGGGTTCCAAAGAGACAAAAATGAAAGCAAGAAGGATAGTTTCATGTTTTTATTCAGTTGTATCCTGTTAGCACTGCTACATTTTTTAAAAACAACTGGAAGAAAAAGTTTAACCAGCATTGTTGCAAGACTGATTCGGGATATAAAGAGGCCTCAAAGCAATGACGAATATGATTCTGAAGCCATTTAACCATGGCCTGATGAAAACAGAAAAAATCAAACAATTGCATATATTTTCATGGGTATTTTAGTAGGATCCCTATGACTATGCAGTATTATTGTATGTGTTGGATTGAATGGCGATGGATGAGTTCTTGTGGTGTATGAGTAAATTGTAATGGATGAATGGATCGTGAACCAGATTAGCTAGGTGTAGGATAGTGACAAACCAGCCTTTCCACAATCCCACTTTTAGCCTTTTGCCACATAAAATGTAATATTTCAAAATAAATAAGATTCTATGGACAGATGACTAGGATCAAAGTGTAGTATCTGTTCGCGGATTACTCACTGAATGATCGCTATGGGGCCGGGATTCCTTCTCCGATACGGGCCGGCGGCAGGGATTGGTCCCTGCGCTGGTGGTATCGTGGCTACGTCTGACTAGCTATGACCAGCTCTGACCAGCTTGGACAAGCTATGACCAGCCAAGACCAGCTATGACTAGCTAAAGCCAAAGCACTGCGACCCGGGTGAAAACTCGGGTCCATTCCCCCTCCCTTCCCACGTTAAACTCCGACCTTGTGTCACAACCTGACCGTGTGGGAGGTCAAGTAAATCCCGTGTAGTATCTGTTCGCAGATTACTCTCTGAATGATCGCCTATGGGGCCGGGATTCCTTCTCCGATACAGGCCGGCGGCAGGGATTCGTCCCTGCGCTGGTAGTATCGTGGCTAAGTCTGACTAGCTATGACCAGCTTGGACAAGCTATGACAAGCTAAGACCAGCTATGACTAGCTAAAGCCAAAGCACTGCGACCCGGGTGAAAACTCGGGTCCATTCCCCCTCCCTTCCCACGTTAAACTCGACCTTGTGTCACAACCTGGCCATGTGGGAGGTCAAGTAAATCCCGTGTAGTATCTGTTCGCGGATTACTCACTGAATGATCGCCTATGGGGACGTGGATTCCTTCTCCGATACAGGCCGGCGGCGGGGATTCGTCCCTGCGCTGGTAGTATCGTGGCTATGTCTGACCAGCTTGGACAAGCTAAGACCAGCTATGACTAGCTAAAGCCAAAGCACTGCGACCCGGGTGAAAACTCGGGTCCATTCCCCCTCCCTTCCCACGTTAAACTCCGACCTTGTGTCACAACCTGACCGTGTGGGAGGTCAAGTAAAGTAGTATCTGTTCGAGCAGCTGGCCCATGGCTCCAGCCAGCTATAATCAATCTTCAGCTCGGCATTAGTCACTGCTCCAGCCATCTTCATCCAGTGACTACAACAAAACTGTCCTTTTCAAGGTAATGCTCTTCAGCAACTACCAAAACTGTTCTTTTCAAGGCAATGCTCTCCAGTGACAACCAAAACTGTTTTTTTCAGGACAACATTGTTCTCATCCTCTACATGAACATGCCGAGATATTTTTTGCCTAGTGCACTGTAACCTTATTTTTGTTGATGTATTTTCTTTAATGAAAATAAAATCGGCAATATATTTTTTACTCAAGTTTTCATCTTGTTGTTATTTTCCGTCATTAAATATCTGTTTGCAGGCCAATATTGCCTGCAACAGAATGGCTATGGCTATCATACAGGAAGTTATTAGTATATACAAAGGGCAGGAAGAGTCCACAAGGTTGTAGACATAACTAGGGGTAGTCACTAATACATGTAACATTACCCTCCTTTTGAAACTTCTGATTTATTTTAATTCCTTTATTTATTTGTATGTGTCAGGATAGAGGGCAAATGTACAGAGGTCATTGGGATAGAAAGAGTTGAGAATATAATAGGTGAGGGTTACATAAGGGAGCTCATATATGTAGTCTTGAGATGTCAGAAGAGATGCCAGATACTTGTTTCCTCATTAGACATAACAAGAACTGTAGAGGGTAATGAGGACTACTCACTAGTTGGTACTGCTTTTTTTTTTAGTGTGTCAGTAAAAATGCGCATGTGTGTCAGGACTTTACATCTCAAACAATAAAACCATAAACATCAGACAATACATCAATTTTTTTAAAATGGTTGCACATGTGACTCAATAAAAATGTGCACGTCTGTCAGGACTTCATTATTGAAACAATAAAACTGTAAACATCAAACAATACATCAATTTCAAATCAATGGTTGTGCATATGACTCAGTAAAAATGCACATGTGTCAAGACTTCATTACTCAAACTATAAAACGTGTACACACCTGACAATATATCAATTTCAAAGAACAAGGGCATGCATATAAGTCAGTAAATTAATATTAAGGCAAAATATATATATGCAGATGTTTCCCTTTTGAAACCAGGCAGGCTCAGTTCAAATGGTAGCCAGCTATTTCAGACTGAGAAAAAGAGGATGAAAAATAAATACCTTGCAATCAAGATAACAACCTATAGATCTGTGCAGAGGTATAGATCAACAAAAATCTGCCACCATGTTTCATTTGATTTCCCAAAGAGATAAAGAATGACAAGAGGCTGTATTAAGAACAGTATCATGTCTTTATTCAATGACTACTGTACAAAGAGTGATTTGTACACTCAAGGGGACAGAAAGAGTTTGTCGGAGTTAGCTCCTCCTCATTTCCTTAATCTTTCAACAGGGGTCTCTCTCTCACGAGTATAAATACTGGTTGACCTTTCGCCTCTATCTCTTTTCCGACTTAGGCATCGGGCGGCCATCTCGCGGGGAGATGAGGTAAAATCCTTTTTCGACTCAGGCCTTGAGCCGCTACCTCGTGCGGAGGCGAGGTATAAAACTTTCTCTTTTTCACTTAGGCCAATATGTGACATCTCACAGATACAGCGTTTCCCATATTCTGGGAACACGCTAAGAACAATACGCGTACGTACGACACTCAACACAACACCCACATAACTTCTACATACAAACACTCTGTAACTTTTCATGTCTTCGTGTATTAATATATTTGTTTATCCAAAATATATATTTGTTTGCATATATGTATCGGTCTTGTTTGTTTTCTTTGGACTCCATTAAAGTCCAACATTCCTATGTAGCTGGACCGACTAGCAGGAAATCTTAGCCCAGAGATATCACCTCACTTTCACCCCTCAGTCCTCTACAAGTTCACAAGGTGGGGGATATAACAAGGGGCAGTCAGTTACTTACACATGTAGTACAAATGAGGTATGAATTTTGCCAAAATTTGAAATCATTTCACCCCAAGCAAGGCAATAAATCCACTAAGATGCAATATGAGACAAAAAGCACTATTGTAACAGGACAGTTGGGGTGAATATGAGGATGATATCTCTGAGCTAAGATTTCCTGCTGGCCGGTCTAGCTACATGAGAATGTTGGACTATAATGGAGTCCAAAGAAGATAAAGAAACAAACAAGACCGATATATACATGTATGCAAACAAATATATATTAATAACAAATTACAATGACATGAAGACATGAAAAGTTACAGAGTGTTTGTATGGAGAAGTTATGTGTGTGTTGAGTGTCCGTACGAACGCGTATATTGTTTTTAGCATGTTCCCAGAATTTGGGAAACGCTGTCTCTGTGCGAGGTCACATATTGGTGTAAGTGAAAAAGAGAAAGTTTTTTTTTTACCTCGCCTCACGCACGAGATAGCGGCCTAAGGCCTGGGTTGAAAAAGAGAGATAGAAAAAAAGGGTCAGCCAGTATTTATAGTCAGGGGAGAGAGACCCCTGTTGAAGGATTAAGGAAACTGAGGAGGAGCTAACTGCGACACTATTAAGGAGAGAGAACAATAAAAGAATTAAGGAGAGAGCAAATAATGATTGATATTGCATATAAATTGTTGAAGATCAAAGTTAACTGGGAAGCTGAAAGAGAGTTCCACAGGTCAGAAGTGTGATAGAAGAAACTGTTAGCATTTTATGGTCACATCTAGCCAATTCAACTGTAAAATTAAATTTTAAATTTAACTTAAATTCATAAAGTCCCGGTACCATAGGAGACAGTTCATTAGAACAATTACCATGAAATTATTTATAGATAATGCAAGTGATTGAATCTGAGATACCAGGTCAGGACCAATAACATTGCAAATTCTTCTTTATATTTTATCAGGAATCTCTAAATATATAGCAGGAGCATCGGATCATATGTGGCAGCAATATTCTAAGTGTGGACGAATGGTGGACTTATAGATATGTAGGATAGATTCTGGTGAGAAAAATTATCTTGCTCAACACAGTGAACCAACTTTCTGAGCTGCAGTTCTTCCTTTAAGGGAAAATGTGAAAGGAAAGGATATAAATCATACATTAAAGCATCTATGGTATTATAAGGAGGGAGTTGGGGATTTATGACCCCCCCAAATTTTTGCTGTTACTGAAAAGTAAACAGAAAATTTGTCATATTGACATCAAACTATAATAATACTATTGAACTGAGCTGTATCATTTGTGTAAAATTATTACTGCTGTTAATTTTCAAAATAAATAAGAAAGCTTAATTTTTTTAAAAATATTAACTTTTAAAACTTCTATATAAATATTATATGTTTAAAAGATTTGTAGTTTCATTCCAGAAAATAAGTGCAGTAAAGAAAAAAAATTGTATTTAAGATAAAAATTATAAAAAATTATGATAGGGAAATAAATTTAAAATATTTATTAAATGAGATCAGATAAAAAATATATAATCAGGAATCTTTAACACTTAACATCCCCTAGACCAGCCATTCTTAACCTTTCCTCCATCATTGACCCCCTTGGCTTTATGTATTTCTCCATTTACCCCCGACTCCCATACAAAAAATTCATAGCCATCATAAAGCATTGATGTACAATTTTGTGACTAAATCAATGAATGATTTTTTCATTCAAAATACTAAGAGTTTTTTTTAGTCAAAATACTGTGACTAAAAAAAAATACTAAGTGACACTCAAAATACTGATTTCTTATTTAGTACTAATCTACTAATTTTTTAGTATAAGTTAATACTCTGTATAAAATTCAGTATTTTTATTAACGTTTGTAGTCATTAATAAAAAATTATTCATTTTATCCGCTGTATTAGTAGATGTACAAATTAATACTAATCATACATAATCATTCATTCAAAAAAAAATTTTTTTTTAGTATTTTTGTTTTTCGCAATTTAAAAAATTTTTGGAAAATATTAAAAAAATTTTTTTTGGAATGAATGATTATGATTAGTACTGACTAATTTGTGACTAAAAATTGTGTAAATTAGTCATTAGTAAAAATACCAAAACATTATGTTTTAAATTATCAGGTACTTCAATTATTTACCCCCGACTATATAATTTTTTACCCCCTAGGGGTAAATTTACCCCTGGTTGAGAACCTCTGCCCTAGACAATAAACTACAATCAGCAGCAAGAACTCAGAGTGGTAGCAGCTGTTAAGGTCAAAGCTATGGGCAAATAGTTAACCCCAAAACTGGGGTCAAAACACTATGAAAGTGTAGAAATATATTCTCATAACCCTAACCCATGCATCTGAATATTACAAGAACTTGTAGTGGACCGATCATGCGGTGTAGGTGGATGTGTGAAGAGAAGATGAGTTATCTCTAGGTTATGGCTTCCGCTGGCCAGTCCAGCTACATAAAAATGTTGGACTTTAATGGAGTCCAAAGAAACAAACAAGACCGATATATATGTACAAGACAAATATATATTAATACGTGAATTACAAATAGATTAAAACACGAGTTACAATACAATGAAGACATGAATAAAATGTTACAGTGTCTGTATGGAAAGTTGTGTGTGTTGAGTATAGTTGAATGTCCGTACGGGGTGAATTTTGTTTTAGTGTGTTCCCAGAATGTGGGAAACGCTGGTTGTGTATAAGAGTTCACATATTGGAAATTTTTAGAGAAAGTTTTTTGTACCTCGCCCCGCGTGCGAGGTTTCGGCCTGCGGCCGAAATCAACATAGTTGCTCACACATGTGCGTAAGCAGAGAAAAAGAGAGAAAGAGGCGAAAGGTCAACCAGTATTTATACTCCCGGGAGAGAGAGACCCCTGGTGAGGGGTTAAGGAAATGAAGGGGAGCTAACTGCGACAAACTGCATGAAAATCTGAGTCATCCTATCGATGCTAGATATTATGTATATTCAGTTTTATATATATTTCAAAATCTTGGGGAAAATGAGCTGAATAAATATATATTGAAAAGGTAGTTTCTTAGATATGTGTCCAAGATCCTTCTTGTTGTCATTGGTTTCAGTATTTTATCAAACCTCAGACTGGAGTGGAGCAATTTCCGAAAGCAAAAGCAGATATCATTGCGCAAAAGAACACCATTTAGAAAAAACTACATCTGGCAGCAAGGCCCCTGACTGGGAGGTTTTGAGGAGCATGAAACCAACTTTTAATTGCTGCTGTTCCTAGGTCCACCCTGACCTGGAGTGGTAGCAGCTGTTAAGGTCCTAGCTATGGGCAAATAATGAACTCCCAAATTGGGGTCAAGAAAATGGAAGTATAGATTTTAAAAATAAATTACCAGCAATAGATTTTTGTAAAAAGAAAGAAATTACTCATGTTCCTAAAAAGATTAAAATTCAACATTCAATGATCCATAAGGAGTTGATATACCGTTAAACAAACGAACATCCCCTAGAAATTAGCTTGTCTCTGGGTTATGTACGGGTCTAAGTGGTATTATGGGAAGTTCTAAGAGAATAAAACATCTGTTGAAATTCCCCGATTACATTGTTAAATATTTGAGCTTAACAACTTTAACAAAATATTCCAATAACAATCATAAATATGAATGCTGGTCATTATTTTAAGAAGTGGGTACAAATGAAAAGATTCAAAATTGACAACTTTTCCATTTCATTGATACAGATGTTAATTACTTCTATTTTCCCTTTTTTCTTTCTCACTTTGTTTGTTTGTTTCTTTTTTACTTTCATTTTTTCATTGAAACCGAGTAGCATCTCTGAAATGTCTTTTCCACTCAATCAAAATGGAATAGTCCATTATTTATGAGATATTGGTAGGAGATGTAAATACTCTTGCTTTCATTTTCTCACTGAAACAAAGTAGCATCTCTGATATGTTTTTCTGTTTTTCCATGTGATCAAAAAGGAATAGACCATTATTTATGAGATATTGGTCGGAGATGTAAACACTCTTGCTTTCATTTTCTCACTGAAACAAAGTAGCATCTCTGATATGTTTTTCTGTCTTTCCATGTGATCAAAAAGGAATAGGCCATTATTTATGAGATATTGGTAGGAGATGTAAATACTCTTGCTTTCATTTTCTCACTGAAACAAAGTAGCATCTCTGATATGTTTTTCTGTTTTTCCATGTGATCAAAAAGGAATAGACCATTATTTATGAGATATTGGTCGGAGATGTAAACACTCTTGCTTTCATTTTCTCACTGAAACAAAGTAGCATCTCTGATATGTTTTTCTGTTTTTCCATGTGATCAAAAAGGAATAGGCCATTATTTATGAGATATTGGCAGGGCATAACAATCATGCTAAATAAGGGAGAACCAGGCAGAATTATAATAAGATGGGTTTGTAATATCTTTAAGTTACCAGTTTGTAGCAGCATTGACTCATTTGGTGAAGAGTGATATTTTCTTGTGATGGATGGATATATATTTATATGATACAGTGTAGTGGGGATGTTGCTCTTGCATGAGATTTTTCTGATTTGATTTGTTTTTTACAGTTTATCAACACTTTGTGAGTTATTTAAAGCTGAAATGTATGATTGTAAGAATAGAATAATTCTTTTTTTTGCAAATAAATATTGCATTAACAATTTTTTTAGAATAACAATATTTTTTTTCCTGATGAGTTTAACAATTTACAGATCACAACATCTATCAATCAGAGAGATGAAATTTAAATTTTTATTATTGCATTATTCCAAAATTTTAAACACATCAGCAGATAGCTATTAATATTAACTGAGCACAAATAATTATTAAAAAATTAATAATTAATGTATTATATTATCCATAACTACATGTACAATAATGTCGTTTTTAATAAAAGTTAAAAAAATAACCATAAATACATAAAAAATGCGTATATTATCGAAAATTCCTTTTTCCACAGTATAGCTATTTGTGCTATATTATAATGCTTATTACCTAAACAATAATAATACTGAATAAATTTATTTTAAACATTAAAGTATATTTAATCACATCTCTCCAATAGCTGTCGTGATCTGTAAATCCGTTGCTAGAGGGAGAAAATAGATTCAGACCTCCCCAAGGGCATTTGTACATAAGTCAATGTAATGAACCCAACTGGAATTTGAACTCAGGTCTCTGATTTCTCACTGTGAGCAACTATCAATTACACCACCTGCACATTCACTTCTTGAACAGGAGACAGTGTAGTAATAGTATTGTGTTGAATGTGACGCATGATTCACTGGGGACAAAGAAGTTCCTTGGAGGGGAAAAGACATATATCTTGCCCATACAACATCCTGTGATTAAATATTAAAAAAAAAAGAGAGAGATTTTGTGCTTTCCTCTTTTAACATGCTTTATACAATACCACCTAGTGTATGTTAGGAGAAGTCCCCGAGCAGATAAGGTGTAATAATCGCAAAGTTCTGCAGAAGCCATCAGTTAAGTGGGTGCTAAAATGTTTGAATACCAACCAGAAATCTGTATAAGGCCCAGGATCCTCGCAGGGTAGAAGCTTACAGAGTAAGAGGTAAGGATCACTGTTTATGTGGATATCTGGGGAAAATAACAGTTAACCCTAGACTTGAAGAGGTTAAGATTGTAATGATCAGGGAAGCATGCTCTTGCGAGTTGGTTCTACAAAGTAGCAGTTTGTGGGAAGAATCTGTTCAAGTGGTATTAAATCTCACCAGTGGAATATAAAGGAAATGAGGGTGGTTTGCTACAATGTGTGTGGCATAGCAGGTCTTAGCTGTGATGGTTAGATCTAGTGGAATTAAGGAATGTAGTTTGTCAACACTTTCCATGGAAATAGTGTTAGAGCATTGATAGACTTGCAGTGTTTCACATGTGGGAAAGCTGTAGGGTGGAAAATAATTCATCACCCACAGAGCCGCATAGATGAGAAATGATATCAAATGGACAATTTCAAGTTGATTTTATAGCATTTGAAGTTATGTAGTGATGATTTCTTTTAGATTATTGGTCTTTATTATGTACTACTGTGATGTGAAGACCAAACAGTAGCTCATATAGTAGTGACTCTTAGGATATCCACAGCTGAAAAAGTTCAAGATCAATCTCAGCAAGAAAGGTCATGGTCATGGTTTTTAGGATAAGAATAGTGTTTTCATGACTGACCATCTTCAGAACGGCCAAACAGCTAATGCAGAATACTACTCTGCTGTTGCTGTTACATATATCCACTACAGCCAATTGTCTGTATGTGCTGCTGTTGCTGTTACATATAAACTACAGCCAATCATCTGTATGTGCTGCTGTAGCATAAAATCACTACATTATATTTAGGTACCTCCACTAATTTGGTATACATAAAGTTTAAAATGAATTTTAAAAAATGAAAACAACTTTCTTGAAGCTTTTATTTTAGCTTTAATTGAAAGCTAAAGGATTTAAAATTTACTATTTTCAGTAAGCAAAATACTCTGTGATCTATTTCAAACAGAAATGATATTGCTCAGAATCGATTTTTTTTTCATTAAAATCAATCAAAATGGTCATTTTTGATACATTTGTAAACAAAAGTTAATTCTCAGTTTTAAAAATCTTGCAAAAATAAAATATCTATTTTTGAAACATTATTTGAGGAAAATTAAAGTTAAATTAATCTGAAACAAATATTACTTATAGTGTAAAATGTTGTATACAAACATTTCCTAACTCTGGGGTCTTTCTTTCTGACATGTTAATCGATTTATTTACATCCAATTGACAGCTGAATGTGTTCATAGTTAAGTATGGTGGAGCAGACAATAAAGTTTGAGGGTTTTTTTTTTTTTTGCCATAACCCTTAAAATCTTTAAATGCTAGATTTATCACTTTGTAAATCCATACTTCAGAAATTCTGCACATAATCACACATACAAAAATAAATCAAAATTCTTTTAAAAATATTCAGGGTCGTCAGATTATAATATAGTTTTACTTAACAATATTTTCTAAGAATTATCTCATTGAAAATGAATTTTAAAAGATATAAAAATAGGTACTGCCACTTGCTTGCTGAAAAAACATCATAGCATGATGAAAAAAGGCCTTAAATTTAATAAAAACAAAGTTTTATCATCTAAATGTTTATGTTATTATTAAGAGGAAAAACCAATTATGGCAGTAATGGTGGATGAATGGCCAACAAGAAGTCTGATTTTTTCTTGTTGATAACTCCATAATGGTAGGTTTCTTCATAATTTAATTGTTAATTTGAGTTCAGCATGTACATTTACACGGAATTATGATGATTTGTGAAAATTTTAATTGGGCATTAAAGAGCAAATTTACCATATTATTTTATTATTTTATTAAATTTTTTAATCCTTTCTAGCACATTCAAAATTTTGATTAATTTTTTTTTCAGCAGTTGCGTAATATTTATGATTATTTTTTTTGTGTGTTTTTTATTTTTCAGGTGAAAAATACATTGATTTGAAAATTCTTGCAAAAATCAAATAATTGTCAGATTTTAATGAAACTTCCAGGACTTATTTAAAAATGAATGAAATTATATTTTAAATTTTTTTTTAGAAAATCTTGGTAAAAAGTATTTGTTTTTACATATGTTACCCCCACCACCCACTTTTAGAGAAAGTAATGTATTTTTATTAATCTGACAGAAAATTTGCTTTGTTTATGTTTGGACATGAAACTGTACAAATACAAAAACTTTCGGGAGCATGATGACGAGAGAAGTTTTCACTTAAAGATACAATTCAGCCTTGTCTGACAAATTAATTCTCTGTAGCTGAGTTGGTTAGAGCCTATCAGATTTAACGATAGCTCCCTTGGCCCAGAGGGACACAAATTCAATTTCTGTCAGAGAGTGTAAATTTATCTTTAATAAGATTTCTTTAACATTGTGACAAAAATAAATAAATCTACCGTTTAATAAATAAACTGAGTGTCTACTCAAATATAAGCATCCACCAAAAATAATGCGATAAAAATTGTCTTAATAAAAAAAAAAAAATTCAGTTCCCTGCAAAATTGTAAAATGCATATAGTACAGTTGTTTGCTGAGAAAGTAAAAGTTTTCTGGGAGGATGAAATCAAGAAGTTGACTGAAAGATTTTGGAATGGAACAAAATGGTAAATATGTTATATAGTATGGGGATTCACTCACATCATATCAGCAGAAATTAGCTTTGTGCTCACAAAGATAAAAACATACTTGACAGGAAATAAAACATACAGAAATAACAGGAAAGCATAGTAAATTGTATGTTAATTTCATACAATTTATTTATATTTTTCTTGTCTGTATTTTTTAGGTAACAATTGTTTTATGGTACATGTAATGAGAGAAAGAAGTTACTTCATATTATTACACACCATATCACAGAGAGAAGTTGGACATGTGTTGCCTGTACCAAGGTTTGTGGTGAAGAGATTGAATTTAACATCTTTTGGCAGGATGTCTGTATTTCCAACAGGAACACTTTTTGTTGCATGCTGGAAGTATTTTATTATCTTTATTTTTTTATTTAATTTACTTTAAAAAGAGTTTAAATATTATTGTTTTATTTTATTTATAAGTTTCATTATTATTATTCTATATTTTATTCTTATTTATTTATAATAATAATGTCCCAACAATAGTAAAGTTAATTTAATTTCACGCAATAAATTGAATGACGTTTTTAGTCAAGCAATATTGTTTCTCTATCTCTGTATCTCTGAATATTGCTTGAATACAAGCCATTGGTAACAGTAATGGTAATAATAATAGTAATGGTGAAATTAATGTTTTTGTAGTTGATTAGTAAATAGGACTGTACCTATTTGCATAGGTTAAGTAGAAGAGATATAAAGTCTACAATAAACTAAGAGACAGGCAGAAATTGATTACTAATCATGTGTCACAGAACAATACAATGCAATACAATATGTTTTCATATAGTAAAACATTCAGCATTCATTGACCAAACACTTAAAACTGTTGGTTAAAATTTATAAGAAATAAACACATACATACACACATATATACCACATTAAAACACGTCAAAAGTTTATTTTCTACCAATAACAGACAATATTACAAACAAAAAGATTCCATAATACAACACACACCATTTAAATTAAGATGTCTATTGATTAAAAATTAACATCACCATGAGAAATATTTGACCAATTGAAGAAAACTAAAACCCTATTTTTCTCAAATCTACTTTTGGGAGAAAAATTTCTTTTAAAAAAAATCAGCAGATTTCAACTTTCACAGATCAGGGAAGTGACTGTCTCAACTCCCAGCCCCCCCAGCATATGTTAAAAACATGACTGCTACTTCAAACAAATCAGCTATAACAACAGCATGGATGGCCGGTTGGCAATTTCAAATGAATCTTCTCTGACAACAACAACATTGGCAGTCAGTGAATCTTTGTTAACGATAAAAGCTTATTGCTGTTGATGATAGATATATGCGTTTACCTGATCCAAAGCGTCTGAGGTTTCTGGCCTGCCAAACCACCAAGAGGTCAAAGGTGCATGCGTGATATTGAAACTTTTTATGAACATAGATCATTTGCATATGAGGACAACCACTTATTTTAAAAGGCAGTATACAATGATGGTAGAGGGCATAGAGAAATTGGAAGTGAAGACATAAGATTTCTTTTTTTTTTTGTAAAGACTGCTATTCGTTAATATGACTACAGAAACTAAGTAACAACCAATTATTTAAAAGTCATTTTTAAACTACAGATTTTTCTGTGTACTGACTACCCAAAGACTTTAACTCAACTGCTTTTAATACGTTTTTAACTCTTTCAAATTCATGCACATATGTTTGTAAATACAAACAATTTATTTAACAGGTATACCATGTTTTCTTTATTTTTATTTTATTATTGTTTGGAATTCAAACATTCAGATTTGTATCTGTCTATATTTCTGAGATGAGGTATTATGTACATTATTTACATTATTCGGACTATTGTCCTCATCTATGTCGCCATGTTAACGGCCGAAACGTTGTGATAAACATGGCGACAAAGATGGGGACAATAGTCCGAATAATGTAAATAATGTTCAGATTTATAATATAAATAATATATAAAAAAACTGGACAACTGTATTTACTACTGAATTTCTTACAAATATCTCTCTTAAAATAGTCTTCTCAATTCCATAGTTGTAAATCTTTCTAGTATAGATGGAAGTATTCTTCCTAAATTTTTGTTTCAAGTTGGGTGGTAAGTCAAAATCTTAATTATGACATTTTCCATTCTAGTTACATATGTGAAACAGTTTTTTTTTTTTTTTAAAGTACATAAATTTTGTTATTACTTAGACAATACCACACTCATTTTATTTAAGCATTATCCAATACTCCAAACAATATATGAAAAAAAAAAAAATTGCTACCATGTATAACAGTTATAAGACTTTTTGGAATATTTTTTTTTTTTTTTTCAGTTGCCTCTTCAACTGTTTTCAATAGTTAAATGAAACAATTGCCCACAGCCGAAAATGTTTATCCATAAGGGGGACAACCCTTGATAAACATGATCTTTTAACAATAATATCACATATGAAACACCATACTTAAAGAACATTTAGACACACAAAAACTTTTTTAATCATTTTAAAAATTTCTGGTGTGATGATTTGTATTAAACTTTTCAATTTTTATTTAGTAAATATAGCCTTTAGCATTCTGTTACCACTTGATTGTGTTATTTTGTACAAACTAAACACCAAAATTGATCACACAAGCCTTGAATAATTCTCCGACTCCTGATTGGATAATACAGTGTAACCTGGATATAAGAGAGTTGTCGAGACCGGAGAAGAAGTATCTTATATCCGAGTTTCTCTTATATCCGGGTTTGGTCTATTATATATACATTAACACAGGCTTTAATTTGGGACCAGAGAAAACCTCTCTTATATCTGGGTTACACTGTATATGTGAAAAACATTACAACGTATACGCACAAGTGTTCAGAGTCAATTTACCACCAAAATCTGGTTACGTGTTCATGAGCCTATCATGTGATTCACATTACTTGTAAATACTTGGACACATCAACTCTTCCTCTTGTTTTCTCTCACCTGCAAGCGATGTAAGCTCTGTGGAGAAATTGCGTTTTTGTCCCTTAGGGGAAACGCTATGAAATGTCATGACATGCACGCACACATACGTACGCACATCTATTCACTCCTTCAATCACAAGGACACAGAAACTTATCAACTTCTAACAGTGAGATTATCATCAGCAAACAGCATACTGTTCGAGGGAATACAACTTTCGACTCTTATCAATTTTTTACCAGTGAGTAATATTACGTCACATATTCTGAAGCTACAAGTTTCTTATCAACATAATCTCAGCTTCCCAGAACACACTCACTCAATTCATCTCAACCAATGTCATTCCTCTATGGTGAACGCATTTGAGTGGCAAGATACTTCAATATATTTATGCTGATTTTCAACTCGGAAGTATTAAAGTAAAACCTACAATACAATACCAAATACAACTTATCGATTTTCAAGCGAAGACTACAATTTTCCCCGCTCAACAAGTTTCTTTGAACTCACCTTAAGCAGTTCAAGGTAAATAACTCCTGCTATATTTAAACATTGTTCTTTCAACTATATAGACACACATATTGTGAGTAACAAACTGTTTAATTCTCTAACACGTAATAGTACATCTTACTAAAGTTCTCCAAAATCACACATTTTTTAATACACATCACAGTTTATCAACAGGAACGTTTTCCTCGCTCAAAATTCCAAGGACAAGTAAATTTCAGCGTTTCAAACACAACTGAATTACTGTTTTGTACAATTGTTGTTAATGTTATGCATATAAATTCCATTTACTTATGCGACTTTTCTTCTTGAATGTTACTCTTCTTGTTTGCTTATTCCTTGTTAGCACATTTGTAAAGTAAAAAACAAAAAATAGTACGGGCTGATTCAAGGTCATTCAACCTGCAACAAGTCATCACTTAAAGTTAATACCCCAACTTTGATGTTTGGAAGAATTTTAAAAATATTTTTGAAACTTTATAAATTAAAAAGAAAAATGCAAACAATTCTTGTAAAAATTCATTATTCATTTAAAAAAATTTTTCTTCAGATTATAATGTCCTTATATCATTTTTCCTACAAATCTCTCTCTTAAAATGGTATAGATAGAAGTTTCTTTCCTAAACTTTTGTTCCAAGTTAGGTGGTAAGTCGGAATCTTAATAATGACATTATTTTCCATTCTAGTTACATGTGCTAAACAGTTTTTTTATATTTATTTATTTTTTTTTTTGAGTGTGGAAGTGTTTGAGTGATGTTTTTGTTATTTGGTAAACTTAATGTTTTCAAAGGAAATCCAATAAAATATTAACCATTAACAATAAAGAAATAAACATTTTGGGGTTGAATAATGTTTTAATTTTTGGTATGTAGAAAAAAAAAATGTTTAATTTGCATTTTATTTATCTCTACATTTCTTTTTTTCACAAAAAAAATAGTATTATCCTTATGAGGACCTGTGAAATACTGGTCAAACTCAAGGTGAGCAGTTGTTTACAAAACTATGGCGTCGATTCCACTTCACCACGTGAAACAAAAGTTCTGTACAACTCGACCGTCGTACCGAGAAGGACGAGAGCCTAAAGCTATCAAGGTAATAAAGTGACAATTATATCAACAATGCCTAAAAATCAGTTTGTACATTAATAAAGATTTTATTAATATGGCATTCCGTACTTAGTATCAGTTTACTTTCTTTTTGGTATTTTCATTTTCGATTCAAAAATTAATTTTTCGGTGTCTATTTTATTTCAATTATTGTTTGTTTATGATAACAATATATGAAAAATCTCAGAGTCTTATGCTAATAATTTCTGTGTCACTTTAACTAAAGTGAATAGCATGGTTGAAAAGGAAGAAATAAGTCGCTTTAGTTTTAAAAAGTGTGTAGGGGCAAAATGGGTTTCTTGTTAATTTAAAAAAAATCGGACCCATGCTCTTCTTGGTTGTTAGCAAAAACAAACACGAAAATTTAAACAGTTTGATTAAAGAAATGGCAAAGTGATTATTGTACGTATGACAATTCATACGTACAATAATAGTACGATAATACAATAATAATAAGATAAATCTCTGATCCACACGTAAAACAAGTGTAGTTTGTTTACAGTTTTACTTGTTAATATTTTTTTGCAAGTTGTTTCTGTCATTCTGTTTGAAAAAAAAAAAATAAAATTACAATAATTTCGTAAAAAAATATATTTTATTTTATATAGTGAAAAGGTTAAAATCTTTAAAAAATAAATGCTTCGGGTAATTATTTTTCATGTGTTGGATTTTAAAAAATTCCAGTCGGGTTCGTTTCATTTCCACGCAAATACCATTGAGAAAAACTACACATGATGAATCCATTTCCAGAAAGTAGTTAGGACTTGTTTTTTGTATCTGGAAAAATCATTGTTATTCTTAAAAAAAAAAAAATTAATGCAACAATTTATCGAAATTTAATGTGGGTGGGGGCAACATTTTTTACCAAGATTTACTTTTTTATTCATTTGTGAATAAGTCCTAAAAGTTTCATTAAAATCCGACAATTATTTTATTTTTGCAAGAATTTTCAAATCAATTTATTATTTTTCACCTGGGGAAAAAAAAAAAAAAAAAACGTGCAAAAAATCTAGTCGTAAAAATTACGCGACCGCTGACGTAAAAAAAAACAAAAACATTTTGTTTTGAATGTGCTAGAAAGGATAAAAAATACTGGTAAATTTTGGTTTTATTTCCCGAGCGCTAAAAATCTCTTAAAATTTTCCAAAATCGTCATAATTCCGTGCAAATGTACATGCTGAACTCGAATTAACAATTAAATTATGAAGAAACTTTACCGTTTTGGAGTTATCGACAAGAAAAAAAATCGGACTTCTTGTTGGTCATTCGTCCCCATTACTTCATTCGCTGCGTAGTACCCACGCAGGCGTAATAATAAAATTTGGCCTATTTACTTCTTTTACAGACTTTCCTTGCAGAAAATCACTACGCACTACCGTAAAGAAATGTAAATTTTTTTTTTTTGGTAAGTGTAGTTTTATTTGTAACAAAAACAAATTAAATAATACAATAGAACCTTTTTTCCGTTTCAAATAGCAATGACAAATTAAAAGAACAAATTAAATAATAAAAATAAAGCATTTTTTATATTGTAAAATTGAAAATAAACCTAAAATTAATGCACAAATTTAGTAAAGTAGAAGGGTTGATTGTATTATTTCATTTGTTTTTAATTTTTCCCCTTTTCTACACAGAAAAACCCACCCCTAACCTTAACACATAACTCTAAAGTTAATCTTTTTTAATTTGTCCCCTTTTAACCCTTTAAGTTAATCTTTAGGGTTCGGTGTTAATGTTAGGGGTGGGGTTTTCTTTGTGTAGAAAAGGGGACAAATCAAATTTTACAATATAAAAAAATTAATTTTTTTTATTTTCAATTTTACAATATAAAAAATGCTTTATTTTTATTATTTAATTTGTTCTTTTAATTTGTCATTGCTATTCGAAATGAAATAAAGGTTCTATTGTATTATTTAATTTGTTTTTGTTATAAATAAAATTACACTTACCCCCCCAAAAAATATTTACATTTCTTTATGGTAGTGCGTAGTGATTTTCTGCAAGGAAAGTCTGTAAAAGAAGTAAATAGGCCAAATTTTATTATTACGCCTGCGTGGGTACTACGCAGCGAATGAGGATTCATGATGGCAGTAATGGATTTACGAATGACCAACAAGAAGTCCGATTTTTTTTCTTGTTGATAACTCCAAAATGGTAAGGTTTCTTCATAATTTAATTGTTAATTTGAGTTCAGCATGTACATTTGCACGGAATTATGACGATTTTGGAAAACTTTAAGAGATTTTTAGCGCTCGGGGGAAATAAAACCTAAATTTGTTTGGTAAATTTGCTTTTTAATCCCCACGATGAATATCTCTTAAAATTTTCCCAAATCGTCATAATTCTGTGTAAATGTACATGCTGAACTTGAATTAACAATTAAATTACGAAGAAACCTACTGTTTTGGAGTTATTGACAGGAAAACCTCGGACTTCTTGTTGGCCATTTGTCCACCATTACTGCCATAATGTACAGTAATTTAGCACGGGATACATACATCAGTGAAAGCAGAAATTTTGGCCTATTTACTCCTTTTACAGACTTTCGTTGCAAAAAATCAATCAGACTACCGTAACCTTTTCTTTTTTAAATTGAAAGTGGACAAATTGAAAAAAAAAAACATATTAAATAATATAAACACTTATTTCGTTTCTTTCATTTTTTTTATTTTGTATGTTTATGGGTTAAGTTTAGAGTTAGGGTTTGTGTTTGGCTTCTTTTTTTTTGTTTTTCTGTGTAGAAAAGAGGACAAATTAAAAAAAAATAATTAAATAATACAATAAACCGGGTTAAGTTTAGGGTTAGGTGTTAGGTTAGGCTTCTTTCTGTGTAGAAAAGGGGACAAATTAAAAAAAAAACATTAAATAATACAATCAACCCTTATTTCATTTCTACTTTACAAGTTTAAAATATAAAAAATGCTTCATTGTATTATTTAATTTGTTCTTTTAATTTGTCATTGCTATTCTATACAGAACAAAAAAAGGTTTTATTGTATTATTGAATTTGTTTTTGTTTAACTTTTTCTGTTATAAATAAAACTACACTTATCAAAAAAAAAAATTGCTTTACGATAATGCGTAGTGATTTTTTGCATCAAAAGTCTGTAAAAGAAGTAAATAGGCCAAAATTTCTGCTTTCGCTGATATATATATCCTGCGTTAAATTACTGTACATTATGGCAGTAATGGTGGACAAATGGCCAACAAGAAGTGCAATGTTTTCTTGTCGACAACTCCAAAAACGGTAGGTTTCTTCATAATTTAATTGTTAATTCTAGTTCAGCATGTACATTTACACGGAATTATGATGATTTGGGAACTTAGTTTTTTAACACATTAGCCTCCTAGTTAATCTTTAACACATCAGAAAAACAAGACCCAGTAGCTAAGAAATGCTTGTATACTAGGTTTTATGCTATAAGTAATATTTGTTTCAAATCAAATTAATTAAACTTTAAATTTGCCAATTTTCCTCAAATAACATGTCACAAATATATATTTTATTTTTGGAATATTTTAAAAATTGAGAATTAACTTTTGTTTACAAATCTGTTAAAATGGTTGATATTTATTGATTTTCTGAAAGCGGCCAAAATGTTAATATTCCAATCAATATAATTTCTCTTTGAAATACACCAGAGTACTTTGCTTACTGGAAATAGTAAATTTAATTATTTAGCTTTCATTTAAAGCTAAAATGAAAGCTTCAAGAATGCTTTTTCATTTTTAAAATTCATTTTAAACCTTAGGTATTAAAAATTTAGTGGAGATCCCTACAATAAAATAATTATTCTTACAATCCAAAATATGTTTCAGCTTCAAAAAGTTGATAAGACATAAAAAACAAACAAATTAATCAACAATTACTGACCACTAAATAGTGTCTCATAAGTCATAACCTTTTGAATTTTGATGTAGCTTTGGGAAAATGTTTTGGTGCCTGACTCCAATCCAGCGATTACATGAAACATTGTCAGTTGTCATAAAAAATAAAACATTTTCTTAATAAATTATCACAATGTTATCAGGAAATGAATTGTTTTTGTTGCATCCTAAAAGAAGAGCTGAATTTTTAATGGCAAATCTTTTGATTTTTTTTTTTTTTTTTTTTTTTTTTAGTTCTGTTCATGTATCATTCCTCTAAAAATACTCATAATAATCTTAATTTCTTACCTCCTTCTCTTCCATTCATATCACACACCTTTTTCTTCTTGACCATTTTGACTGTAACCCTCTACCTTGACTGGCTTCCCAGCCTTGATTTATATCTTCATTTCTTACTATATTACACACCTTTTTCTTCTTGACCATTTTGACTGTAACCCTCTATTTTGAGTGGCTTCCCAGCCTTGATTTATATCTTCATTTCTTACTATATTACACACCTTTTTCTTCTTGACCATTTTGACTGTAACCCTCTACCTTGACTGGCTTCCCAGCCTTGATTTATATCTTCATTTCTTACTATATTAAACACCTTTTTCTTCTTGACCATTTTGACTGTAACCCTCTACATTGCCTGGCTTCCCAGCCTTGATTTATATCTTCATTTCTTACTATATCACACACCTTTTTCTTCTTGACCATTTTGACTGTAACCCTCTACCTTGCCTGGCTTCCCAGCCTTGATTTATATCTTCATTTCTTACTGTATCACACACCTTGTTCTTCTTGACCATTTTGACCGTAACCCTCTATTTTGAGTGGCTCTTGAGCCTTGAATCGGTTGAACTTTAGTATATTTAAAAAAATTGATTGGTAATAATATTACTGAGTTCTCTGCTTGGAATGATGAAAAAATATAATGCAAATTGAAGTGTTATTGATAACGGATACAAACTTACGGAGTAAGCATCCGCAATGCTAAGGTTGAATTTTTGAAAATTTAAGTGTGAGCGTTTTTTACTAATATGGGAATTTAAGAATTTTTTTTTGTAGGAGTTTATCAGTCAACGTGGCATGAATTAAATGGTTCAATAAGTAGAGCAATGTCGCAGTTGTTTTTACCAAATTTTCCCCAAAAGAAAATTGTTTCCATGCCTGATGAAATTAGGAATTCTGCACAGCTAAATATACAACTTACATAGTGCCAATTCTCCATAAATGAATGAACCTTCACAACTGACTAACGAAGATGACATTGAAGAAAGAAGAATAGATCAAAGGACACTGCTACTTGAATGAGCAAACTGATTTGAAAGTAAAAAAAGGAGAAACATCAGAGAAAGAAAGAGAAAATCATATTTTATTTCAGAAAAAGAACTGAAGCTTCATTTTTGTTTCAACTTTTACCCTCATAAAATAATACATGCATCTTTCCACACAGAAAATGTATAGTATACATCTTTCCATGCATTTTCTTGCCTAAATATTTTCATGCATTGTCTAGTTATAATTAAATCTTGTTAATTTGTATATTGGCGTTTTGTCATTTGTTACTGTTAGTTAGTGTTCTGAATTTGTGTATTTGACCCTGCAAATAATCTGTCCACTATGAAGCGGTAAACCTGGCGTCTTCTAGATAGCGAATTGTTTTTTATCTTTTCTTTTTAAACTTTGTGCTGTAGTAATTGTCTGCAACATTAGAAATGTCTTTTAAGGACATCTAATCTAATTAGAAATATCATCCAATTCTTTTAAGTACATCTAGTCAGATTAGAAATGTCTTTTAAGGACATCTAATCATATCTGATTAGATATGTCTTCAAAGGCATCTAATCTAATTAGAAATATCATCCGAATATTTTAAGGGCATCTAATCTGATTAGAAATATCATCCAAATATTTCAAGGGCATCTAATCAGATTAGAAATATCATCCAAATATTTTAAGGGCATCTAATCAGATTAGAAATATCATCCAAATATTTTAAGGGCATCTAATCAGATTAGAAATATCATCCAAATATTTTAAGGGCAACTAATCAGATTAGAAATGTCAAATAAACCATTTACATTTTTTCTAATATATTTTGATTCATGCATTTTTTTTAATGTTTTTTATTGGAAATTCTGTTTTATTCTTTAATTTTTTAAACTTATCATTGATCCTTTTTGTTGGGAATTAATCAAAAAGGTGTCTGGTTGCTTAAAAGGAATTAGCTCACCTTTTTCTTTTGACAGTTAATTTCAATGTCTTCACTTCAAGATATATTTATGCTCTGTATTGTTAAAAAAAACTATTTAATGTCAACTTTGTATATGAATAAAATAATCTGTCCTGAAAGTACGTATCCATTTTGAATCTCTCAAGAACTGGTTGTGCAGCCTTGAAGTTATTTGTTAGTCAGTCAGAAAGGACCTTAATGCACATGCATGAACAACAAAGTGATATGTTATTGAATAAGCTTGTGTAGTGTTGTACAGTCGCATTCTTGTGCAAGTTTTCAATTGCTTTATCTAAGCCTGTCGGGTTTTCTGCTGTTTGGATTTACCTTCTTGGAACTTTTGTTTTTCCAAATCTAAACTTGCTGTTGAAAAAAGGACATTTCTGATCATAGTTGAGATAATGGAGAATGCAAAGAGGCTACTGATGTTGATTTCAAAAGTTGACTTTGTGGATTGTTTCAAAAAGTGGAACGCGTATTTGCATATTTGCAGGTAGAATAAGTTGCTATTTCCCCAGGAAGGCTATTTTTTCATTAATATTAGATAGTTGTTTTCTTTCCTGACTGACCTTGTGTATCTATTTTAAGGTCTAGTGTTTATATTTTCACTTAAATGTTTTTATTTAGTGAAGTTTTTTTTTTTTTTTTTAGGTCTACACTGTATCTTCAGAGTCTAAATATCTGCTTATTCAAGGAGTGCCAATAAATCATGGTGAAGATTTGGCTCCGATATTTAGTATCCATGGTGAAATTGATGAACTACGTGGAATAGGAGATTATCCAGAGAAAGAGAAATTCACGGAGGTATTTTTAATTAAATACAAGCATATTCAGGCTGCAAGGTAAAAAGAAATTTTAAAATTTAACCCTGTTAGCCCTTAAGAGATTTCAATTGTCAAATTCCTGGGGTCCTGGCCAAATTCTTGAAAAATCTGAATATGCAATGTTAGTGCAATTAAATTAATATATCTCAAAGACCACTGAAAATCAAGTTACCATGTTTTTTGAGAAATTTTTAATGAAAATTAAAGGCAAAAAAGGGAATCATATTATACACAAGTACACATTTTCAGAAATTTTTACTCGGTTTAAAAAAACCTCTTATTTGAAATAGCAAGATTTCAAATACACTCCGTTAGTACAATAGATAATAAAACATAAATAGGCAGGTATTGATAAGAATTGTTTACAAAAGGGTTTTGTTATGTCGGCCATATTTGTTCTTTGGGAATCATTGAATTAATTGAATGTCTTTTGTGTCAGTTTTGCTCACAAGATAAATTTTGTTTGTTTTGATTTCCTTGTTTTTTAATAAAGTTTTCTCACTTCATTCTCAATGAAAGATGATATTTTTTTTTATTTTCATAGTTTATTAATATATAGAAATATAAACTTACTAGAACCAATATTTTGTTGTGGTGAAATGTTTAAAAATTGCCATTCATAAGATGCAAAATAAACTACATAAATATCTCACAGTCAGGAAGAAACTGCTGCAAATTTACCATATTTTCTTGTGTATGAGAAATTTGAAACAAATTAAAGGAAAAAAGCTGGGGTCAGATTATACACAAGATGTTTTCAGAAATTTTTACTCTGCTTAAAAAAAGGCTTTTTGAAACAGCAAGATTGCAAAAACACTCAGCACAATAGATAATAAAACAAAAAATAGGCAAGTGTTGATAACAATTTTTTGCAAAAGGTTTTTGATATATCAGCCATATTTGTTTGTTGGGAATCAGCATAAATGAGCATCTTTTGTCTCAGTTTTTCTTACAAGATAAATGTTATTTATATTTTGATTTCTTGTGTTTTTTGTATAAAGTTTTCTCTCTTCATTCTTAATGAAAGACTATTTCTTTATTTTCATAGTTTATTAATATATAAAAATATAATAAAGTTATATCAAACCAAAAAGTATGGTAGTTTAGTTAACACCTTAAAATGTATTATCTGGTAAGTCAAATAAACACCTTTCACAGAAAATTCGAAATTATGTTTTGAAATGGAAATTAGGAGAAGAAACATGCAATGGCTAAACATTTGATTTATTTTTATTCTTTAATATCATGAAAAATTAAATATTTTAGAGAAATATATGTATGATATTGAGGTTTTAATGGATAATATGGTACATCTTTTCAAAACAAATTTAGATAGGGATGGCTGTACTACAGGGTTGTATTATACTTGACTCAAGAATGTAATTTCTTCCCTGTTTTTAGCTTGAGAACATGAGATTGTATTATACTCAAGAAAATATGGTATTACAAGTTGATTTCATATCAAAGTAAATTGATTTCTCTTCCAAATGTTAAAAACTTTAACCTCTTTAGTATAATTGGTTAGGAGATATGGGTTTGGAAGTTTACTAGTTTTATGAAGGTGTGGATTTCCAGTATTTCTAGTTGATCATATAACGAGTGTTAATGCTGTGTACCAAAATACATTGCTACCAGATTGTAGGTGCATTCAAGCAAAATTGATACAGACATACAGACAGACATATAAATGCCATAAACAAACATATCTTCTCAACCATTGAAAAGGAAACAGAATTTAAAAACAAAACTTCTCAATTTTTTTTTTTTTTTGACTTTGAAAATTTCTGGTGAAACTAAATAAATAATAAAACATGTTAAATTTATAAAGGATTTATATATTTTACCCGTTCCTTATTTAGTCATCAATTAATTTATTCAATTCACATGGAAGTGTTTTTTTTTTAATTACCTTAGAATCCTGTAAGAGATTTCAATTGTTAAATCCCTGGACATTTGACGAAACTGTTAAAAAATCAGAACATGTGATGTTAGTACAATTAAAGACCATTGTGAGACCTAGTCTTACAAGTTGATTTTATATGAAAGTAAATTGATTTCTCATTCAAATGGTAACAAATTTAGCCTCCTTGGTATGACTGGTTACGAGATAAGGTTTTGGAAATCTGTAACTTTTACACAGTTGTAGATTTCTAGCACCTCAAGTTGATCATGTGATGGCTATTAATGTTGTATATTGAAATACAATGCTGAGTACATTTGAGTGCTCCAGGACTGTAAGTGGGCACATTTAGATGCTTCCAGATTTTTGTTAAATAAAACAATATTTAAAAAGAGGAATATTAGTGGTAGGATTATTTCTTTTCATTAAAATGAATACAAATCATCAAAATTGCTGTTATTTGAGTCTTTTCTTTGTTAAAAAAAACATTTTTTATTTATTTGACTCAAGTGAATTTATATTTGATATAATTCATAAAGCAAGAAATAAAACAATATTTAAAAAGAGGAATATTAGCGGTAGGATTATTTCCTTTCATTAAAATGAATACAAATCAGCAGAATTGCTGTTATTTGTGTCTTTTCTTTGTTAAAAAAACATTTTTTATTTATTTGACTGAAGTGAATTTATATTTGATATAATTCACAAAGCAAGAATTTTATGTGGAAAATTGGGCTTATGGTCATATCACATAGGAGCACCAAAGTTAAAAAAAAAACAAACATTGAGCTTGGTCAACACCTTGATGGGTGACTGCTTGAGAATACCAGATGCTATAAGCATGGATGTGTGGGTGGTGTAATTGATAAGAACTCAGAATTCTAAGCCTTCTGATAACCTAACCTTCTGATATGCAAAATACATTCGCCAATCTGCAACAATAGGATAGATTTGCATTTGGTATGTGTGCAGGTTTAGTTAAAGAGTTAGTATCGTTATGGGATTAGTATTTAAAACGTATGAAACATTGGATTAAACAAGAAAGAGACCAGTTTATTTAGTTTTGAATTCCAGGGGAAGTAACTCAAATTGAAACTGGATGAAGTAAAAAAGACAACCGTATATAGGAGGAGGGGGCCTTTATTTCATTGGCTGATGTTAACTGACATACGTCAAAAAGAATGGTCGGACTCCTAGCCATATCTGAAATTTTCTTTGCAATGTGGAGGTGCATAGCATGACGCTATCGAGGTGGCCTGACTCTTATGGAGTCAGGGTTGCTGTTTGAGCCGATATGATGCAAAACCTGAAATCGGTGATGAGGACAGTGCTTTACTGAGCACCACCCTCGAGGCATCTAAAATGTATTATGCAACAATTATGACTTCGTTTTTGTTTATTTTTTCGTAAATATTGTCGTCTTTAAGAAGGAATTTCATTTTTTGTTGATATGCGTGTATATCCATGATTATAATTTCACTGCCTTTGTTGGAAGGAGATATATGAATGTTTTTGTTATTAGATATTTCTTTCAGGGCTATCATATATCTGCAAGAAAGTGAAGTTTCATTGTTTTTATCAAACATTTGCTTGAACTCATCAAAGTGCATTGAATATTAACAATTCATCTCGAAACCAGAGAAATCAAGTAATTTTAGAACACAGTTAATAATTTATTCTTACATCTTATATCTGATTCGGAATTTGAATTCATGGAAAATAGAAAAAATACTTTCAAACATTAATTTTAAATTAATTTAATGATGCAAGGGAGATAACTCTAAAAGTAATCTCGTGTTAGTAACAAGTTATTTCCCTTATTACGAAGTATAAAGATGTTTTGCTCGGTCATTTAATAACGAGTGCTACCGATTTTGTACGGAAGTGTATTCAACTTTCTTGGTTTACTATTGAGCTAATAGTTGGAAAACAGTCTTTGCTGAAGGTTTCTGTTCATCCATGGTCAGAAACCAGTAAGAATGCGCACAGATTCCGGGTGGGTATGTCTCCCCCTGAGTCATAAATCGACGGACCAGGAAGTTTATTCTATTAGAGAAAATCCACCCGGGACATAGTTATTCCAACAACCCTTTTTTTTAATTAAATATTGTATCGAAACTCTTTGTCCTAGAATGTTTGCATTAATTTATTTTAATGGTGGGAAGAAATTTAATGAATGTTTAATAAAATGGAATAAAGATGCTCTGGTTGAATTTCACTCCAAGAAAGAATAATAATTCCGGACCATCTATAAAAAATTTATATCCCTACCAAATCTAAATTCTTGTGCCAAACACAAGATCATCCTAGGTATGACGATAAACTACATCCGCGTCCTGGGTAAGATGATAAACTACATTCAGCAGCAAGGCCTCTGATCAGGTGGTTTTGAGGAGTGTGGAACCACCCCTTAATTGCTGGTGTTCCCAGATCCACTCTGACCCAGGGTGGTAGCACCTGTTAGGGTCCCAGTTATGGGCAAATAGTTAACACTCAAACTGGGGTCAAAACACTATGAAAGTGTTAAAATAGGCTTTAATACCAGCAATACGTTTTTGTAAAAAAAAATTACCAGCAATAAATTTTTGAAGAAAAAAATTATTACCAGCAATAAATTTTTGAAGAAAAAAATTATTACCAGCAATAAATTTTTGAAGAAAAAATTATTACCAGCAATATATCTTTGAAAAAAAATATTACCAGTAATGCATTTTTGGAAAAAAAAAATATTACCAGCAATAAAAATCTTGTCGGCATTAAATAACCCATTGACGTTGATATACCATAAAACAAAACAAACCAAACCAAACATAAGAACTTAGTAGGTTAGTAGGAATAAAAAGGGAAAAGAGAACACATGTTTCTCTTCTCTTTGAGGTCAAAATAGGTGCAAATAATAAAACAAGAACCACTGCATAATCACACAAGTAAAGACAAAAAAGGATACAAATACAAAATTTGCACAAAGATTTCCTTTTCTGCATCTATTAAAGCAGGAAAACAAACTCCTGATGTTTTTGAAAAGATTACCATAGAAAAATGGAAGAGAAAGGGTTTACAGTTTGGGAAAAGACACAAGGATTAAATGACAAAAATAAAAAACAAATCAAGAAGGCAGAAAAGCAAAGGTACAACTACCTTTCAGAAAAAATGAAAACACCTACTTTTACTTGCTCCACTAGCATCTCTGGGACATTATAATAAATTTAGAAAAGTCTCTTTTAAATTAACACTGTTTATGTTTGGGAAAATTTCTTTGAGTTCTTTTTTGTTTTTTGTTGTCCAACTTCAGGAGAATTTTCACTTGTAGCAAATTTTTGGAGGTACTTAATATTCTCATATTTTATTTTTGTTAATTTCTTGTTTTTTTATTTACTAATTTTGAGGGTTAGGGTGAGCTAATACAGTCTGACCTCTTAAATCTCACACCCTTCGGACTAGACCACTGCTGGACCACAGAAAATGCCAGATGACAGAAATCGCCCCCTAAAAAAAAAATCTATGTAAACATAGTCTTGCTAGCTCATTCCATATAAATTGCTGTGTTATCAAAGGCAGAACAAAGCTTAAAAAGGAAATAGATCAAGCCTTAATGCTTTCAAATAAGTTTTTTTTTTATTGTTTCATGCAGGACAAAGGCTAAAAAAAAGTGTAAAACCAAAAAATATATACTTACTATCCTAAATGGGTAAATATACATCTATATATAAGAAAAGTACACAAAGAGAAAGAATTTCACAAGCGAGAAGTGTGAGAAAAGAAACTATTAGCATAGAACTTATGGTTACATTTATACAAATCAACTGTAAAATGATGAGACCTAGCTGCCAATCCAGTACTACTCATAAATTCATAAAGTCTAGATACCAAAGAGGAAAGCAATATTTTGAAAAATACAAAAATGTGGCACAAGGCCAAAAGGGGGGATAGGGGAAGGCTGGTCTTCAATCTGTCTTATCTTAACTAGCTACAATTACTGATCCAAACATACCACAGTATTCCTTACACCAAAACAACACCTTCTTACTTACCATTCTTACTACAATCACCGTAATACCTCAAGGTCTCTATGTAGTCTTAACTAGTTCCCATATACACAATTGGTTTGGTTTGGTTTATTTTGTTTAAATGGCATATCAACCTCAATGGCTGTCTATATTTCTGAGATGAGGTATTATGTACATTATTTACATTATTCGGACTATTGTCCTCATCTTTGTCGCCATATTTATTTCAATGTTTCTGCCGTTGTACACTCCGACCTTCTTCAGGTTGTTGGAATGTCGAACTGAACCCTTTATTTCGCTCACTGGGGTAGACTGTTCTAGTTCCACGTGCCATGTTTAATGGATTTCAGTTATCAGTTATGTCATGTTAATTTTTCCCTCTGAAAGTTCTCCACTGCCTTAATCGGGTATTGAACTCTTTGGGTCCTGTCACTGGTTTTGGTTAGATCCAGTAACAGTCTACTCCACTGAGCGAAATAAAGGGTTCAGTTCGACATTCCAACCACCTAAAGAAGGCTGGAGCATATAATGGCCGAAATGTTGTAATAAATTTTTTTTGTTTTAAAGCTTTTTACCCCAAGCAAGGCTGGAAGCCACTAGCACACAAGGCATTACAGAAGGTTTGGAGGAAGAGCAGATAGAAGTGGTAGAGGAAAGGATGTGGAGAAAGATAGTGGATCGATCAAGGCAAGGGGGTTACAGAAGATTTGGAGCAAGAGCAGATAGGAATGAAAGGGGAAAGGATGTGGAGAAGGGAAGTGGATAGATCACGACAACTGGATGGTGACAAAGATGAGGACAATAGTCCAAATAATGTAAATAATGCAACCTCAATGGGTTATTTAATGCTGATTATATTTTTAGGATAGGTTCGTAGGAATAGAATATGTAAGAAATCAGTTTGTAGATCAGGTTTCATTGACATATTTTTGTAAAGAGGGTTTTTGTCAAGAGTCAGAAGAGAGTTTCACAAATGCGAAGTGTGAGAGAAGAAACTATTAGCATAGAACTTATGGTTACATCTTCAACTGTAAAATGATGAGACCTAGCTGCCAGTCCAGTACTGCACTTAAATTCATAAAATCTAGGTACCATAGAAGAAAGTTCATCAGAACAATTACCATGAAAATATTTATAGAAAAAGCGCAGGGAAGCTATGTTACGACAGTTGGAAATTGATTGAATCCTGTATACCAGATTAGTACCAATAACATTGCAAATTCTTCTTTGTATTTTATCAAGAATATATATATATATATATATAGCAGGATCACCAGATCAGATGTGGTGGCAATATTCAAGCCATTGATGAATAGTATTATTATATATTATTATGTATAAAATTATATTATTATTATTAAATATAATTATGTATAAAATTATATTATTATTATTATAAATTTTGTATAAAATTATATTATTATTATTATTATATATTATTATGTATAAAATTATATTATTATTATTATTATTATATATAAAATTATATTATTATTATTATTATATATTATTATGTATAAAATTATTTAAATATATTTTGTTGATACACTGGTGATGTATGTCCTACTCAACATGACCTGCAGGATATTTTTCTTTTTAATCATTTCATCCCAAGAAAAGCAATGAAACCACTAAAGTGAAAGGGAATATTGAGTGTGAAATAATAAGAGAAAAAGAAAAAAAACATTATTAAGAAGAGAGAACAATAAAAGAACAGGAATTAAGAAAACAAAAGATAATGAATGATCTTCAAAAATTTAAATGAAATGTCAAAGTTGACTGGGAAGCAAAAAGAGAGTTCCACATACAAAAAGTGCAAGAGAAGAAACTGTTAGCATAGAACTTACAGTTACATCTAGCCAATTCAACTGTAAAATGAGGAGACCTTGCCATGAATCTAGCACTTTGCTTATATTCATAAATTCTAGGTACCATAGAAGAAAGTTTATCAGAACAATTACCATGAAAGTATCTATAAAAAAAGACACAGGGAAACTACATTACAGTAGTGGGAAAGAGACTGAAAGTGAGATGCCAGGTCAAGAACAATAACATTGCAGATTCTTTTTTGGATTTTATCAAGACTTGCTAAATACATAGCAAAAGCACCAGACTAGATATGGCAGCAATATTCAATGCATAGATGAATGGTAGATTTATAAATGTGCAAAATATATTATGGCAAGAAAAATTGTCAAGCACAACAAAGTGAACCAACCTTCCTACCAGCAGACCTAGCAACTGAATCATTATAATCTTTCCACATCATGTCCACAGAAAATGTTAGTTTATTTAAACTATTTGTATCTATAGTAGTAAAATTCTACAGATATTAATGGTATATACTTTTGAATTTTATGATAAGAGGTGTCATTTTGAACCATTAATAATTTTTTTTATTAATATTTCTTTTATTTTAATTTCAGTTAAAAATAAAACAAAATGAAACCATGTGGTTGATTAAAGCTTCTGTAGTCATTGGATTTTGTAGCTGAAGGTGTAACGCAACCAGAGGATTTAGATAAACTTCCTGAAGAATAAAAGAAATTGCTTTTTACCAAAAGAGTGTTATTTCCCATACATGCTGTTTAATAGCAGCTGTAGAATAAGAGACTTCTTAAAAATCAATAATAATTATAGCAAAATGATTTATTTTTGCTTTCATTCTAATATCAGACAATTGTTATGCTGGCTAAGTATTATTAGACATAATACCACTATCCTGTCAGTAACATTTTCATTTATTCTGGACCACTGACAATCCTTTAATTTTTTTAAATAATTTTTTTTACCTCATTTTAAATGCATTTATACTCTAAATATATGATGTGTAATAAGAAATGGGAAAGCAGTATAGCTTAAGAAGCTTTATTTAGCTTAGAATAGTTTAGCACAAGAATAAATACTATTTATGGTTGTTTAGACAAGGAAAGATTTTTAGTCAAGAGAGATAATCTCCAACAAGCAGGGTAGCTGTGTGGTTACCTACCACGTGCTAGGGTGCCAAAAAGTTCTTATCACAACTAAGAAAGGGTGCAAAAAAAAAAAATTGCTATGTTTGGTCAGATTTTGGGAAACCAGCAGCAGAGTTAATAAGAAGAAACTGAAACTTGCCTACATATATCATGTTTATTGCTTAAATGAACTTATGATGGTTAGGAGGTTATCAGTTATGGATGAGTTATTTATCTTACGACAATATCTGTTTCCCACCTTATATTGGTATAATTGATTTGGGTGTATGTTCGCCTTGGGTAATGATTAAAAAAAATGGATAGTGTTGGTAAATACAAAATAAATCATTATATAACACAATATAATAATACAGAATGATAAGGTCAAAGTTGGTGTTTCAAGAGTTCAAGTGTAAAAGTCCTAAAGAGAGATACAGTCTGGGAAGACGTATATATATATATATATATATATATATATATATATATATATATATATATATATATATATTCAAAGGTAGTAACCACTGCTTGGCAATGTGGTGAAGGAGGGTAGGTTTGTTTTCAATGTAGCAAGGATGGTTTAGCCATCTATAGTCACCAGCTAGTTCATCTTTGGCCATTTCACAATGACTGCATCATCAAAGAATGGACAAAATTAATTTATTGACTTTTTGGTTGTGATTCTACCTGCTTATATACACATCTATAGATCTGTTTAAAAAAGGGTGCTCTTCTTTGCAATGGCTTATGGCCTTATATCCTGGTTGTGAAAGTTTTTTGATTGATTGGTTGAATTATTTATTTTTAGAAATGGTACAATTTTGGTCTCCTTATTTATTTATTTTCTTACATCCTGGTTCTGAAAGTTTTCTGTTTGGTTGGTCAAACTATGACATTATTTGCCTGGTGATTTTAAGTACACATCTGTTTTTAAAGATGTTGAAATTTTGATATTATTATTATTTATTTTATTTATTTATCTATCACCACAAACTGATGTACCAAAAAATTAAAAGTAACTCTTAATAGATAGCCCTTCCTTTTACCTGAATAATGGCAGCTGTGTAATCTGGCATGGAATCTATGAGGTTCTGCTATCATTATATATCCAGGCATATTCCAGTGTGGTCCATAACTAAATTGTATTTATTGGACATGGCTGCAGAATATTTAGTGTCTGTGATATGTACTATATATGCTCAATTTGAAAAGTACAGGGGCGCAAGAGAGGACTTTGAAGTCAGTATTCCTGGAATGGAGATTATCTTTTTGGAACAATCAATCATCACTAGGAAAGATAATGAGCATAAAGAGAGGCAAATGGTCTGCGACAAGATCTATGTATGCCACACCTGTCAAGGTAGATTCCAATTTTATTCCATTAGAAACACACTTCTACATCAGCATGTGTAGACAAACTCTGGCTAAAAAAAAAAAAAAAGATTAGAAATATGATGCATTTTTATGATAAAAATCATTTCCAATGCATTTTGATAGTAAAACTCATTTTCAGTGCATTTTTATGGTAAAATCATTTGCAATCGATTTTTATTTTAAACATCATTTACAACATATTTTTATAGTAAAAATCCTTTCCAATGAATTTTTATAGTAAAAAAAACAAAAAAACATTCGCAATGTATTTTCATTGTAAAAATAATTTGTGAATCATTTTTCTAGTAAAAAATAATTTTCAGTGTAATTTTATAATAACCATTTGCAGTATATTTTACAGTAAAAAATCATTTACAATGCATTTTTCTAGTAAAAAAATAATTTTCAGTGTAATTTTATAATAACCATTTGCAGTATATTTTACAGTAAAAAATCATTTACAATGCATTTTTCTAGTAAAAATTAATTTTCAGTGCAATTTTATAATAATCATATGTAATGCATTTTTATTTATATTATATTTCTTTATATGCTTTGGAGATTTTCAGTATTGCTGTATATGTTAATATCAGAGTGAATGAAGTTGCGGATTCACCGGCTTAATGAATCCTACTCATAATATCACAGACTAAGTAAACAGCACCTTTTCCTGCCACTATGCAGTAAAATCTTATTTTAAGTGAAATATATTAATATTTTTTGTCTGTTATATTGTAGAAAAAATATTTTATAATTTTAGATTTGCCAAAAGAAAATTGGATGAACTTTCTTTCTTTGGTGGGTGTCTTCATGTTTGCTATGCTCCTGAATATGAGACTGTAGCCGAAACACGGGCGAAACTGCTACAGAGACGAAGAATTATTGCTATTAAAACCAGTAATCGTAAAGGTATGTTTCGTTTTGGGAAATCATCTCCATAAATAAAACCCATTATCTATAAATGTGAATATATATATATATAATATATATATATATATATATATAATATTAGTGGTGAATATACACATACATATGCAATTATATATACACATACATATATGTATAAAAATAATTCCAAGAGGATATGATCCAGGTAGAACTCGATGTCCAGGACAGAGTAAGGATATAATAAAAAGACTTAAACACTAATATTCCATGGTCATAATTTATTCCATTGGAATCGTAAGAACAATCCAATTCATCACCTGATGAATTGGATCGTTCTTACGATTCCAATGGAATAAATTATGACCATGGAATATTAGTGTTTAAGTCTTTTTATTATATATATATATATATATTTATATTATATATATTATATTATATATATTATATATATATATTATATATATTATATATTATATATATATATATATATTATATTATATATATTATATATATTATATATTATATATATTATATATATATATATATATATTATATATATATATCTCACAGCAATAAACGTATGAAGCTTGATATTACTAGACATATTAAAAACGGGCGAAGCAACCGGTTTCGCTCCCGCTCATCAGGCTTTCAACGGGAGATTTAATTTAAATTAAAAACACAGAAAATGTACAATAAAAGAAAATGTGGAGGAGGAGGGGAAAAGAAAATGAGCAAAAGGAGCTAGAGGCAAATGACAGCGAGCCCCAACAAACACTCACGTTGTTTACACAAGGAAGGCTTGCGGGACCCCATGTAAAGTGCCTCCAGCACCTTAAGGTGAAATAGCGAGTGTGACCGGGACAACACGGTGAACTGGTCAACACTAAAATTAGCTGCACATGATCTAAATATCTTTAAATATATATATATATATATATATATATATATATAATGTAATAGAATTTTGGGGATTTAGGCAAATCATTATAGTAAATCATTGAGTCTAGAAGAATCCTCAACAGAATGCAGAATATTCTATTACTTGTATATTCTTGCTTGACCCAGCTAATGCTCTGTGATGGAGCGATTCAGGGGGCGTGGAGGAAAGTCGTGGCCCTTGGGGCACAATCCGTTGGGTTATGAATACTTGGATGAGTTTCATCACAGAATTTGTGAGTAGCAGTGCTATATCAAGTTTATTCAGTTTCTTCTTCGTCACCAAGACCTGTTGGTACAGTTGGTATGACACTTGCTTTGTATCAGAACAGTTCGAGTTTGAATCTCGGTAGTGGATGTGCACTGCTGATGAGTCCCCAAAATAGGACAAAATGGCCGTCCAGTGCTTTCTGCATTCTGTTGAAGATTCTTCTAGACTCGATGAATTAATATAATGAGATATATATATATATATATTGTTTTACCCTAAGCAAGACAATAAAGCCACCATATTGCAAGGGATTACTGAGTTAAAAAATACGAGAAAAATGCTATTAATGAAAAAGAACAAGAAAAAAAGAATAAGAATTAAGACAGAAGATAATGATTGACATTGAATTTAAATTTTTGAGGATCAAAGTTGACTGGTAAGCAAGGAAGTGGAAGAAAGTTCCACAAAAGAAGTGAGACAGAAGCCATTTCAACTGTAAAATCATGAGATCGTGCCACCAATCTAGTACTGTGCTTAAATTTGTAAAGTCATGGTACTATAGAGGTAATTTCATCAGAATAATTACCATTTAAAGTAATTATAGAAAATGCACATGGAAGCTATATTACAGCAGTAGGAAAAAGACTGAAGATGAGATGCCAGGTCAAGACCAATAACATTACAGATTCTTCTTTGTGTTTTAACAAGAATCTTTAAATAAATTAGATTAGAAGACCAGATGTTGCAGCAATATTCAAAGCCTCGAAGAATGGTAGGCATACATATGTAAGATAGATTCTGGTGAGAAAAACTGTCTAGCACAACAAATTAAACCAACTTTCCTAGCAGCAGATATAGCAATTGATTCAATATAATCTTTCTGCTTCCTGTCAGTGGAATACATTAGCCTGAGAAAGCGCAATGAATCACTCTTCTAGAGGTTAGCATCAGCCATGCTGATGGAGATAAAAAGGTTTCTCTCAGACAATTAAAGGAGAGCAGTTTAATTTTGGAGGTGTTAAAATTAACAAGCCATTCCTTGCCCCAGTTAACAACAGATTGTAGATCTTTTTTTATATATACATAGTGTCCCATAATGATGGGACATATTTTAAATGCAAGTATCTTGTATTATAGAAATGACATGGAGTACCAAATATATTTATTACATAACTGATATACATGTTATCTAAGATTTGAATATTACATCCCTGAGATGGTCACCACCATGAAGAGACATGCACAAGCCCGCTCTCTCATTTCACACACAGTTCAGCTTAGCATATTAACTGGAATTGCTGTGATCTCTCTACAGCTGTGGAACCAAAGCAAAGCTTCTGTAGAGAGATCACAAACATTCCGTTTGATATGCTAAACTGCACTGTTTTTGAAATGCAACAGTGAGCTACTTTTGTACTTCTTTGAAATTAATTAATGTCTTTCCTGAAAATGTTTCCAAACTTGTGTGTGTGTATATATATATATATATATATATATATATATATATATATATAAAAGTGAACATAGAAGTCAACACTTAGAGGCGACAGTCTGTTTCATGCTAGATGCAATCATCAGGCCATGAGTGTTGTTATTTTTCTCGCCTATTTATATATACGGGTCAGTGGTGCATTGTGGGTAGTCTATTTTGGCAGTTATTTTACCAGAAGTCATTTATTTATTTATTTGGGTTAAATTATTTGGCTTGTTTTTATTTGTTTTTATTTTTTTTGTAAAATAACCGCCAAAATAGCACTCTTTTAAGAATAGTATTTGTTGGTTATTGGAATTTATTCCGTATGCACCATTCCTATACTTGGATGGATATATATATATATATATTTAATTAATACAAATAAAAGGTTTATTACTTAGCTGATCGATGTTACCTTCATCATCCTGACTCCAGGGTTTCATAGATGAGCCCATCTGTCCACTTGTCTGGAGATATAAGCAATATTATTTATACTTCTTGATTTTACTTTTTTATGAAAATGAGGAAAAATGGATTGTCACCAGTCAGTAATAAATGTCTGTTACTGACTGAATAGAGTTGCTATATGTCTAAGGTAAATGCATTATTAATGATTTTTTGCTATAGAATAACATTGCAATTATTTTTAGTATGAAAGTATTTTATTATAGAAAAATATTTGTAACTGAGGCATAAACAGATTGGTATTTGGTGTTGATCAGGAATTAATGTAAGATTTCCAAAATAGGCCTAATTTAGGACATGAAGCGAAAAGTATTTTGTTTTTTGAAATAGGCTTTCTTAATGGTCAGTTTTAGATAATGAAATTGTCTAATTGTCTTTATTTACGTCTTTTGCAGGAAGCTCTCAGGATGCTGTCAGTTCGACATCAGTTAGTGAAGTGCCAAGTGCTTGTCAACCACAACAAGATTTGGTGCCACAAACTAAACCTCCAGAATTTCTTGCATCTTCACCTGTTTTACCTATTGTCCCTAATTTATCAGTGCCTCCACCACTGCCAGAACTCTTCCTATCAAAACTGGCCTTACCTCCCCCACACCCTCCTCCTCCACCCCTACCTCCTCCTGCTCCTAGTGAAGAACCTTCTGAGAAATATTCATTATTATTGCCACCCAAACACCTCTCTAAAGAATTACAAACTCCAAAAGTGAAGACTAAATTTGAGTATGCAAAAGTGATGTCTGCTCAGGCTATGTTCCCAGTTGGATTTGATGCCAGACTTCCGTCCCAGTCACAGACTGTCACAGACAACCAACAGGTTCCAACACTTAATAAAGCTTCAAGTTCTTTGAGCAGAAATCAGCCAAATGCAGAAAAAATTACAGGTAAATATGAACAAAAAATTAGGAAAAAAAAAAAAAAAATCTATATTTCTTTCATATTTTATTTATTTTATTTATGAGGATGAGTCAAAAAGTAATGCAGTTTGTTTTATTATATCAGAAATAAGGGACACAATCCAACATGTCATACATCAAGATATTCCCAGGCCTCATGAATTTAAGCATCCTACGAGGCTGGCATCCCGTTCCCACCCCTTCACCGTTGAAACTAATAGATGTAGACGTCTCTTCTACTCTAATAGCTTCATGTCTCGCACATCTCGTCTGTGGAACTCTCTTCCTTATTCCTGTTTCCCTGACAAATATAATCTCCAACTATTTAAGTGTAACGTCAATCGACATCTCCAGTTGCCTTGATCTATCCACATCCTTTCCCCTTTCATTCCTATCTGCTCTCGCTCCAAATCTTCTGTAACCCCCTTGCCTTGATCGATACACTATCTTTCTCCACATCCTCGCCTTTACCACTCCTATCTGCTCTTCCTCTAAACCTTCTGTAACCCCTTGCGTGCTTGTGACTTTCAGCCTTGCTTGGGGTGAAAAGCTTAAAAAACAAAAAAAAAAATAGATATACATCACAGGTTCACATCTCTACTTCTCAACATGGTCACGACCTCTTTCAATGGCAGTGTTCTACCTACAAACGAGAGCATGTATCTGAGCTTTGTAAGACTCTGCTGGCTGCTGATGTAGCCAATTCCTTACCACAGTTTTCAATTCTTCATCACCACCTGACTTAGCACTCTCAGACTTTCATCTCTGTGGTCAAATGAAAAACACTAAGCGGCAAACATTATGGTGTCATAAAATTGATTAATACATTTAAAAGACATAAAATGCCTATTCTTTTTACTAAGATATGTTTGCATGAAAAATAGGTCCCAAAATATATTGAATTTAAATATTTGAGTTTGTTCTTTATGGGTTATCAACCCTTTGTGGATTATTGAATGCTGAAACATATTTTGGGGATTGTAAGAATTTTTTTTTTTTTTTGTGACTGAATATTGCATTAAAAATTTATTGAGGAAAACAATGATTTTTCTAGATACAAGTCCTTCTATTTAACCCTTAGCGGGGGGCACAGGATATGGATTTATACCTTTCCCAAGGATATTTGCATGTAACTGAGTATAACAAATCTGACTAGATGATTTTATATTTACAACATTCTAAAAATTAATACACTTGTATTAAAACTAATGCAATGCAATATTTATCATTTACTAATTTATAAACAAATTTATACATAAACAATAATTGAGTTGGGATAGGAAATTCTTTCTCATGCTGTATATTTGTACCAGACTTTGCATCGTCAGATTATTGCTTTGATTATCGAAGCATTTCTTTTCTACTCAAAAATCTAAAGATGTTTTCAGTGTTGAAAAAATCTTTGACATGTTTATTGCGTTGTAGTCTGAGTAAATTTTTATCAAGCGGAAATATAAAATCTTCCAGAATGTTGTCATAAGGTCATTGAAAGTCAAGGAAAATATTTTGATGGGTAATAAATACACACATGAATTAGTAATTTACTAATTTCAATAAGAAAAAAATTCTTAGAACATCTGCAGCTGTCTAATATTTATAAGAGTTGGTTGATGGATTATATGACATATCAACTGTTGTTAGGTTTTCTTTTCAAATTAAAACCTGTTTTATATTATACTTATGTCTCTAGTAAGTATTGGTTGAATTACTACTTAAATTTAATCATCAGTTGGGTTTCTACTTGAGTTAATAGGTAAATACAGTAAATTTTTTACTTTGGTCTGTGCAGAAATCTCCATTAGATTTATACTTAAGTCAGGTAGATATAGGTTTGGTTTCTACTTGAGTCAGTAGGTATGCTTTGGTATCTGTCTATATTTCCGAGATGAGGTATTATGTACACTATTTACATTATTTGGACTATTGTTCTCATCTTTGTCGCCATACCAACCACCTGAAGAAGGCTGGAGCGCACAACGGCTGAAATGTTGTAATAAATATGCCAACAAAGATGAGGACAATAGCGCGAATAATGTAATTAGGTAAACTTTGGTTGGGATTCTACTTGAGTCAATAGGTAAACTTTGGTCGGGATTCTGCTCGAGTCAATAGGTAAACTTTGGTCGGGATTCTGCTCGAGTCAATAGGTAAACTTTGGTCGGGATTCTGCTCGAGTCAATAGGTAAACTTTGGTCGGGATTCTGCTCGAGTCAATAGGTAAACTTTGGTCGGGATTCTGCTCGAGTCAATAGGTAAACTTTGGTCGGGATTCTGCTCGAGTCAATAGGTAAACTTTGGTCGGGATTCTGCTCGAGTCAATAGGTAAACTTTGGTCGGGATTCTACTCGAGTCAATAGGAAAACTTTAGTTGGTTTTCTACTCGAGTCGATAGGAAAACTTAGATTTCTACTTGGGTCAATAGGAAAATATTGGTTGTTTCTACTTGAGTTTGTTGGTCAAATTGGTTGGGTTTCTACTAGAGTCAATAGGTAGACATTGGTTAGATTTCTATTTTACTCTCGTCTACATTCTTGCACCTGGAATGTATGACCATTTTTTTCAGTTTTGACCTGGGTGCAATATGTGTTTTCAGATCAAATTTTTCAAGTTGTGTATGATCTTGTGATGATGTAACACTCATACTAGTGAATTGTGTCTATGTGTCGGATCATTGTTTCATAAAGCTTTTTTACTTCAGGGTGCACTTGAGTCATTCCTCGTCAAATTAACAAGGGTCTGACCATCACTGACGCAGATTTTTTCACATTCGGTACACTTATAGAATTTCATGATACAAATCGAATGGTATCTATTATACATCTCTAGGACAAAGGGTTCTCAAGATATGATACTTTGACCTTTGCCAAAAAGGTGAATTTTGGAAAATAGTCAAAAGTTTAAATATCAATATCTCAGTTAATTTTTCACCTACAATGCTAAATTATATACCATTTTAAAGTACTTGGGTAGATCTAAAAGGTGATATATTTATTTTTTTTATTAATGGTTAAGGTCAAATTATCTTATTTGACCTTAACCATTAATTTCTCAAAAATTGTATCTTTAATTTTTTTAAAAATTTGATAACAAATTTGTCTGCCTTATGGCAAGATAAGTACAAAAGTATGTGGTGGACTTTTGACTGGTCTGAGTTAGAAGAATTTTACTGTGTTGAGCCAAATTCAAAATGGCAGATTTGGGTATTTGCCACTATATGTTAACATTTTTATATCTCCTAATATGGTCAAGTTGTATATCTTTAGAAAGCTCTTTGAATGCTGATTAATATTCACATAAGATCTATGATCATAAAATCAACAATTTTGTGTTATTTGTGTTTAACTATTGACAAATTCAGCAGAAAATAAACAAACTTATTTTTGGTTTTCTGTACATTTTTATTATACAACAAATAGATTTTTGTATGAAAAAGTGATATAATGAAAATAATACTTTTAAAAAAGTGTCATGAATTAATGTTAAAATAACATAAAATTATATGAAAATATGCAACAAATGATGTTAATGTTTAACAAATCTTTGTTGACATTTAACATGGTGCACTAAATGTTTAAATATAAAATAAAAATTTGGATATGCAAACCACTTACTTTTTCACTTAAAGTTTTTGTGATGACCAACCTTGATTGTATCTTTTATTTAAGGTTATTTCAAGAAATTCTCTTCCTTAAAATATTTGACGTTTTTCCATTTCAATTTTTGAAGGTTTCTAAGTTCTTCCATTGTCAGTTATTGGATCAACTAAACTAAGAATATCAGAATAATTTAAAATTAATATATGTGGATGTAATGGATAACAGAAAGATCGAGAAGGGTCCTTTGTTTGTAAAAATGGCAATGTTACCTCTTCATTGTCAGGATATTTTTCAAGCACACATCCTAACCACCAATTCCTATCATAGATTGCTGTAACAAATCCCTTAATGTTTTCAAGCTCTGTATTATCGCGTTTTATAATTTTAACTATTTTTTTTTTTTCCTGTTTTTACTTCTATCTCTTGCTAAAACATAGGTGTGTTCGTGGGTATGACGATAAACTACATCCTAAACTATGTCCAGCAGCAAGGCCTCTGATCAGGAGGCTTTGAGGAGCGTGGAACCACCTCTTAATTGCTGGTTTTCCCAGGTCCACCATGACACAGGGTGGTAGCACCTGTTAGGTTCCCAGCTATGGGCAAGTAGTTAACACCCAAACTTGTATAAAAATAGGTTTTAATATCAGAAATTTGTAAAAAAAAAAAAAAAAAAAAAAAAAAAAAAATTACCAACAATAATTTTTGAAGGAAAAATTATTATCAGCAATACAGATTTACATTTAAAAAAAGAAAACGTTACCAGCTATAGATTTCTTGAAGGAGAAATATTCTCAGAAATAGATTTCTTGAAGGAAAAATATTCTCAGAAATAGATTTCTTGAAGGAAAAATATTCTCAGAAATAGATTTTTGAAGAAAAGATATATTACCAGCAATAAAAATTTTTGTCAGCCTTAAATAACCTATTAAGGTTGATATGCCATAAAACAAACAAGCTAAAACAGAGGAATGAAACTATGTAGTTTTTGAGGTCCTGTAACTGTTGGAGCATTTTTTAATCTATTTTCTAAGATTTCTGTTTTGTCTGTTGAAGAATACAAAATATGCCTAAGATGTTTTTTCTTGCATAATCAAACAACTTTCTTGGTGTCATTATTTGTTCATTATAGGGTCACTGCAGACTTGCCTTTGCTGCTGATCTCTCAATAGTGCCACCTAACCCATCACATGGTCCTTTGCCATGAGATGTAGCAAAAAAGTGCCGCTCTACATCAATACCAAAGTCGGCCTTATGACTGCACAAATTGATAACATTTTTATAATGTGAAGTGGTACCATCAGGGAAATAGATCAGATTTTTTATTTTAAAATTATGAGTTTTTTTCAGTACTTCTATAAGTTTTCTTTGGAACAAATGCACAGCTATTGTGTCATGCTTGAGACAATCTGATATAATTACAATATCAATATGCTCCAGCTCTTTGTCATTTTTGTAATAACAAATGGATACTATTTATATTATTCAGACTATTGTCCTCATCTTTGTCGCCATATTTATTACAACGTTTCAGCCGTTGTACGCTCCGGCCTTCTTCAGCTGGTTGGAATGTCATATCTCAGAAATATAGACAGATACAGACAAATGGATGTAATGTGGCTTGAGAATTATTCCAGTGGAAGCCTTGTGCAGCATCCTGTAAAATAAATGAATAATTTTCAGCAAAATCTGCAATAAATGACTTCACCATACATCAAAGAACTTTTCTTATTAGAACAAAATTTTGATTGCTCTTTGGCAATAAAATCACGTTTTTTCAAGGTTAGAAGGCCTGCACAAAAAGTTTCAATAAATTCTTCTGTAGATTGTGATGCATTTTGCAATGGGGTTCTATCAGTTAATAGCCACTGTTTGTAGATAAAATCACTCTTTTAAATTTTTATTTAGAATTTCTTCTATATATAAAACAAAATCCTCCATGAAATTGATACAAGTTAAGCAGTCACCCCAGTTGCAGTTAGATGTTGCTTCATTGTCTCGAACAGCAGCTGTGTATTGGTGGTAATCTGTTAAATGATATTGTTCCTCTTGAATCAGTGTACCAAGATGAGCCCTCACAATCATCAGATTCATATTTTGATATTTTTTGCAAACACAGGCACAGTGTGTTCCAGCACCACCTGCTAGAATACATTCTTTAGGTCTGGGCTCAGCACATTTTGAAATACAAAAATTTGTTGCCTATCAACATCATTTGTTACATATTTTCATATTATTTAGTGTTATAACGTTAATTGATGATGTCTTTTAAATAATTATTTTCATTATATCACTGTTTCATATAAAAAAATCTATTTGCTGCATAATAAAAATATAAAGAAAACCAAAAATAAACTTATTTTCTACCAAATTGGTCAACATTTAACAACCAAATTCTGTTGATTTTATGATCATATTTCTTATGGGAATATTAATCAGCATTTAAAGAGCTTTCTAAAGATATACAACTTGACAATATTAGGATATATAAAAATGTTAGCATATAGTGGCAAATATCCAAATCTGCCATTTTGAATTTGGCCCAACTCAGTAAAAACTTTGTAATTCAGGCCACAGTCAAGAGTCCACCACAAACTTTTGTACATATCTTGCCATAAGGCAGACAAATTTGTTGTCAAATTTAAAAAAAAAATTAAAGATACAATTTTTGAGTAATTAAAGGTCAAAGGTTATGATCAAATTATCTTATTTGACTTTAAACAAAAAAATAAATATATCACCTTTTAGATCTACACATTAGTACTTTAAAATTCTATATAATTTAAACTTTGTAGGTGAAAAAACAATTGAGATATTGATATTTTAACTTTGTTACTATTTTCCAAAATTCACCTTTTTAGCAAATGTCAAACAGTTGTATCTCAGGAATACTTTGACCTACTAATGTACAATAGGTACCATTCAATTTGTATCATGAAAGTGTACCAAATGTGAATAAATCTGTGCCAGTGATTGCCAGACCCTTGTTAATTTAACAAAGAATTGACTCGCTTGTAGATTAACTAAGACTCTGGAGTACAATTTAAATTTTAATAAGGAAAAATTAGTCATGGAATTTGAAAATATGAAATTATGACTTAGCCTTCCCAAAGAAGATTAGCATTTTCAGTTTTCATTTAAAGGAATTTATGAAGAATCTATTTTTTAGAGAGGTTGATAATGACTGATTTAAAACTCTTGAGGAAGACAAAAGGAGCGGGATTATCCACTCCTTAAAGATTAAAGGAATTTAGCATCCAGTTTAAAATATCAAATGACAAAGACTTATACATGGAAGCCATGTTCTTGGTATCTCTAGCTTTTTAAAAATAAAGATTTTTTAAATATAAAGATAATTCATAAATTATTATTCTGTTAACTTGGGGTTGCTTATGGCTACTTTTCGGGGTGCATTAGTGTGCTCAGGAGCACCGGGTGAGAAATGTTACTTTAGACAGGGATACATGATGCCATAAGTTTCAGTGTGAGCAAAATGTCCAGTGCAAGCTGTTGTCATACCATGGTGATACATGTGTTGTTGTTATTCATCTAGAGCTGTTTGAGACATGTTAGATTTGAGAGGAAACTTTGGAGAATATCTGTACCTGTTGATGTGACACATCAATAGCACTTTGATATTAGCAACAGTTGGTCAAGTGAATATTCTTACACTCTTAAACCAAGTTTTAGACCAGGGGTTGACAACCTTTTGGAGTAAGAGGGCCAGAAAGCTATGCAGTGTCTTGGAGGTGATATCAAATTTACTATAATAAATTCTCAACCCCTGACCGCTACATCCAGAAGACTGCCTTGGTCTGGAGGTTTAAAGAAAAAACAATGAACTTAATGCTATATTATTTAAACAATTTTCCTAATTTTACTGCAGGTATAATAGGATAACAACTAACACAATCAATAAAAAATGCAAATTCCTTACGACAAATGAAATTGTTAAAAATGGCAAATTATTTAATGAGACACTTGTTTCTGCTTATAGTTTGATAACTTCTCCACATCAGGTGAAATATTTGTTGATGACAAGAGCAAAACATCAACCAGGTGGTCATCTGCCAATCTTGTTCGAAAAACGATTTTAGTATTAGTGCGCTGAATTTTTTTATACCAATACTCGATTAGTGCAGAATATATTTCATTTACGAAAAAGTTGTTCGCAAGCATATATACTTCCAGATAATGATACCATCCAATAGGCTTTTATATTTTCTGCTTGGCGAAACATATTTCTTGTAGGAGTCAGCAGTGGATTCGCAATTACATTTTGATTTTAAAGATTCATCGCAGTCTAAGTTGATTAACTCCAAATGATATGTTTCTGCCACTTGCTCCACAAATTAATTAAATAATTTGTGTCTAGGTGTTAAAGTTGGCAGGCCGGACAAAAATCCTATGCAGGCCAGATGTGGCCCGGGGTCTGGGGGTTGCCAAATCCTGTTCAAGATAGTCGTGTAGTACAAGCTCATTGCATTGTAAGAGTAGAAGTGGCAGAGTGTACAGTGTCTACAGTACCGATCAAAGCAAATGTGGTCCCAGTCGCAGGACTATAGACACTAGTGTTTTTAGCCAGACTTATATCACAACACTGTTATGCATATCTCCAGTGTTATATCTGGGGGATCAAATAGTGCTCTCTCTAGTGTTCAATGAGAAGAGCACATTATGCCTTCATGCAAGTGATGGTTGTTTGCATGTGAGATGTTGAACTGGACTGTATGCTATGTTGTCCAGAGTGCATTCATGGGTGTGCAGGTGGTGTAATGGATAACGACTCAGAATAAGAAATCGGAGAGCTGAGTTCAAATTCCAGTCAAGTTCATTACATTCATTTATGTGCAATTACACTTAGGCAAGGTAAGAATCCATCTCTTCTCCCAACTATGGGTTAAATAGCAAATACTCTGCTTTCTAGCTGGTTAGCAACATCTCTAGGAAAAAGGTACTCGCTTCGGCAGTACATATTCTAAAATTGGAACGATACAGAGAAGATTAGCATGGCCCCTGCGCAAGGATGACACGCAAATTCATGAAGCGTTCCATATTTTTCAGGAAAGCAAAAACCAGAAAATAACAAATCAAAATGTAAAAACAAACCGAAAAACACTAGAATCAAAATCCACAAAGATAAACCCAAAACAGAAAAAGACAAAGAAAAGCCTGAATGTACAGACATAACATGAAAGACATTTTTGAGAATACCCACACAGATGATGTCCTTGCTTTCTTGAAAGAGACAGGATTTTACACAAAAATATAATATCTCATCCCAACTCTAACTACTCCACCAAGGTACCATTCGAATGTAGTAACTCTGATATAGCAACTTGAATACAACAACTATGTCACAACTACCTCGATGAGCACAACAACTTGACATGTAAAATAACCTTGTTGCTCATAACAATCTTGATGTGTACAACAGCCTAAAGGTGCATCACAACTCAGGAGTACAACAACTTTAGAAAGCAAACCATATCAAGGGAAAAACAAAAAAACCAAAAAACTTTTTCAGCATTAAATGGCCCAATGAAGGTCGATATGCTGGTTAAACAAACAATCTATCTATCTAGGAAAAAGACAACTCTGAATTCAAAACCGATAGAGATACCTTAAGCATGAAGTCTACTAGGTTTTAACTAAAGTTCTTAACCAAAAGACAATTCATTGAATCAGATTTGTGCAAAGAATTCTGTCAAGGATTATCTAACAATTGCACTTAGAATTGCATTGCATTTATTCACAAAACAAATGACCAACTATTGCAAAGTGATTTGGGGTGCTATGTTAAAACTGTAGCTTGCTTTTGGTATTTGTAAAGGGAATGTTGAACAGCACTATCTATATCCAGAAACATTGTTTAAGCTGTTTTGCTGCTATTACTGCAACAGGAAATCAGAGTACTGTTCCAGCAGGATAATGCCTGCCAACATGCTGCCTGTCCTACTCAACATTCCTTGTAAGTTAATGTTTGACAATTTTCCTGGATGACACTATTTCCAGATCTATCCCTGATTGAATATGCATAGGACATGATGGGACAATGCCTGGCTTGTTCAGTTTGTCCACCTATAACTCTTAATTTAGAACCTGAGCATATATTGATCTGTATATTTGAACATTTATTATCATTCATTTCTATTACTTGTACTTTTTATTCTTGATTATTTGAAAGAACTATCAATCTGATTTTCTGTTAGTGTATTTATGTATCTACATGTATATATCTACATAAGTAAATATTTGCTTAACTGAGCTAACTTTGTTACAAGGTTACACTTACAGGACACACAGTGAGGACCTGTTAAGTATTGGTCTCTGGCAAGTACTCCTGTGTATAAATAAGAAACAAATACTAAATAAACATAACAAATTTAGCTGAATAAAAATAAATCTTTTATGTTCCAAGTCCTTTCAGAATATTAGCGGTCATGGCTCTCCACAACTTCCTTTTTTTTCTTCTTCAAGTAACATTTAACCTTTATCCCTAATTTTGCCCCTAATACACCATTTATTCATGGAAAACTGTTTAATAGATTATTTGCTGTTTATCATGCTTTGTTTGCCTTCAATATGTCTTGGGTGTGTTATATTCTCCAGGTCTTCTTTCCTCGTTATGTATAGGAGTAATTTCAGCTGTTTCCTTCTGATTGTAAGTATAAGTTCGTCCCTTGTTTCCAATTTAGAATTGGGTTTCTGTCCCTTCTAAGGTAACCTTTAACTCTATACTTGTAACGTCACTGACTGAAATCTGAAATTTTATTCGTTAACTAAATCTTGACCTCTTCAAGTCAAGAATTAGCTGTCTATCTTTCCTGTTATCTTACTCTTTCTTATGCTAATACAACTACATACATGTAACACTCTACCTTGAGTGGCCCTTGGGATTTGTATTGGGTGAACATTAGTTAAAAAAAATGTCACATTAGAACACACAGTGAGGATCAAGTTCTTTAGCTATGACAAGCTTGTTCTAAGTACTGGCTCTATGACAGGCACTCCTTATTGTGTATAAATTAATAAGAAATGGGTGCTAAATAAACAAGACAAGGTTAACTGAATAAAAATAGTATCAGAAAATGTATTTGTTGATAGAAATAAATTTTGCTGGCCAAAAGTTGATAATATTCACTTGTAACAAGTGTTATCACTGTCTTTCTCGTCAAGTTGAGGCTGTTTTTTTCGTTGCGGTGAGGTTTGATTGGTGAAGTGACTCTTTGAAATAATTATCAAGGAGACCCCATTTTTTTTTTTTTTTTTTTATCTCTACTGGTCTATTTTCATTTCATTATTTTCATTCCTTTGCATCACTCTGTTCCTGTCATTTGACTAGCTAGTTTGATGATGCTTGTTATCAATCATCCAACTTAGCTGGAATTCACATTATTGTATAGCTTATGGCTGCTATCTCTATAAAAGGGTTGTTGACTTCCGCCTTTGTTTTTCATCAGCTTTTTACACCATTGGCAGCTGATATGCTTCTAGTAAAGCTCACATATTTATTCCAGTTGGTCTTTTCTTTATTTGTGTGCGTGTGTGTTCTTTACTACTTGGTCTAGTGACTGTTGTTCTTCCCAGTCAAAATTTTATACAGAAGTGCATCAATTTAAGCACAAGAGAGGTTCCTGGGCTTCAAAATTTGTACAAGTCTCACATTATGCTTGTAAATATAAAATACTGTACACAGGATTGGCAAAAACAAGAGATTTGTATGTTGCAACCAAACTCTAACAGTATATTTTATATCTGTCTATATTTCTGAGATGAGGTATTGTAATTATTTACTCTATTTACATTGTTTGGACTGTTGTCCTCATCTTTGTTGCCATATTCATGAGATGAGGTATTGTAATTATTTACATTATTCAGACTGTTGTCTTCATCTTTATTTCCATATTCATGTTTCGGCTATTGTTGGTGATTGGAATTTTGAATTGAGACATCCAGAAGAGGCATGGCACGTGAATCTAGATTGATCTATCCTGGTGGATGAAATAAAGGGTTCAGTTTGAAATTCCAATCACCTGAAGAAGGCTGGAGCATACAACGGCCGAAATGTTGTGAATATGTCAAAGATGAGGGCAACAGTCCAAACAATGTAAATAAAATATATATTATTTATTTCTTCTTTTTGATACTATTGCTTATAGTCATATCACGTTGAAACAGCGTTCTTTGTACAATCATCGAAGCAACATCGAGCCTGATGAATACTTAGATGAGTGACCACTTGGGAATACCAGGTGCTGTAAGCTTAGGTGTGCAGGTGGTATGGCTTATAGCCATATCATGTTGAAACACAAATTCTCATATGATCAACAATGTTAACCAATGTCAAGCCTGGCCAGTACCTAAATGGGTGACCGCTTGGGAATATCACACTTCTTGGTCTGGCTGAGAACTTTTCGGCACCTCCTTGTAATAATCATAATAATTGTAGACATATATATATATATATATTCATATATTATTAATGTCGTGTACATCTCTATGTATATATACAAAGTAGGCACTGAAAAGATCTTGGTCTGAAACACTTCCAAAAATCTGGTGAAATGACCAAACATCATAATTTTTCTGAAAGAGCTGGGTTTTGCCAAGAATTTTACAATGCTTATATATATATATATATATATATATATATATAAAGAGTCGCCTGACGATTGCACTAGCATGAAACAGACTGTCGCCTCTAAGTGCTGACTTCCATGTCCACTTTTATATATATATATATATATATATATATATATATTTTAGAATTGGACATAGTCCGACAATTTATTTAAAGACATTTTTTTATATATATATTATGTTTAACGTTCTTTTTATAGATACAAGTATTTAAGCAAATGCTCTGTTTTATAATAAACAGTATTAAATAACATTTACCGGCCTAAATGTCCGAGAAATTTTCATAGAAAATTTTCGCTCTCCGACAGATAGAATAGAAGAGATTCATGGAAGATTTAAGTTTAAAGATAGTAAAATCGACCTTGCTAACCAGACGCTGCTCTGTGGCCGAAAGGTTAAGGCACATCACGCAAAATGATGGTTCCATATAGGATACAGGTTCAATTCCTGTCGGAGAGCGAAAATTTTCTGTGAAGTCATCAGATAATGGGTGAACTATGGAAGAATAGAATATTCTTACAGATTGCAATTACTCTATTATCGGTATATTATTATATCCATGATATGATAAAACCTTATTTCACAGACAGAACAGAATATCCGAAGGAAAAATAATGACAAACATGCTTTATTCTCAAAGAGAGTTTCATACTACTAAGTTATGCATACAATTATATGCACATATTTACATGCCTCACACAGAAACTATATCATATATCAGCAAGCAGTGTGAAAAGGTGACAAAAAGATAGGGTCTTACTTGTAATAATTCCTGTTGGAATATTCTTCTGTGTTTCTGGAGAAGCCATATTTAGGATTTCAGATTTGAGTGGACTGGATTTCTCTTTATCTCTAGTGAGGACATATTCCTCTGAAACCAGAAATGGTGATCATGGGTTTTTCCCATCATGGAAACTGTGGGATGGGGATAGTTTATATATCTGATGAAGATATATTGCCAAAGGAAAATGACGTGGCAGCGGGTCGGGGGGGGGGAGGCAGATTTAGCCTCAGTTCAGGTGGGGCAAGGGCCTTGCCCGTGCTAAAAGAGCAACTGCTCGATTTGACTCCTGGAAGCTGACTGATCGACTGGCCACTTTCGTCACTATGAAATGATGTCACTAAACGGCTGTCATGTGACCTAGGTGACTTTATCTCGACCAAAGGGAGATAATTGCCTTTTGTGTTAAGACAAGAAAAAAAATGTGGAAAACTTTTTTATTAATTATGTATTTTGTCTTCTTTAGATTGGCTTGTTCGAGTCAGAATGAAAGAAATTTGTGTGTGTTTCTTCATGTTTTAATATTAAATTGTTAATATTTGTTTGGTTGGCGTCTTCCGGTGCGAATGAAAATAAAATTGTCTGATTTTTTTTGTTCTAAAACCATTATTTTAATTTGTGATGAAGATTGTTGATCACCTTATGCTATTTAGGGTTTGATGTAGACGTTTTTGATAAGATGTTATGTTATGTTTCTGACAGAAACAGAGAAAGATTTAAAAGAAATTCACTGCAAAAGACCTGGGAGAAACTTGATAAAGTAATAAAAATTTGACTGGAGGGTCAAACAATTTCTGACAGAATTTCCTCCTTGACTGAGAAGGATTATTTGTAAATCATAATGAGAGAATTGAAATTTCTTGGGCACATAGTGAGAAAAGAAGGCCTGGATAACTTGACACTCTCAGGACATATTGAAGACAAGTGGGAAAGGGAAATGTTGCAAGTAACCTACCTAATGAGCTTGGCAGAACATGGATATTAAAAAGGCAAATATTGCTAAGAGCTGCAAAGGATAGGAAGTGGTGAAGAGCCATGATCACAAACATTCTGAAGGGATATGGCATATAGAAAAAAAAAGACTGATGAATAACCATATGGATGTTTTATGCCATAGAGTAAAAATGTAAAGCCAGCAAGTATATTTGAAAGTATGTCAGCAATCTTGTGGAAAAATGTGCTTGCCAATTTGAGGAGTTAATATTTACATTGTAACGTGTGGAGGGATATCGGTGTGCAAGATGGACATTTTCCTCGCTAGGTGCCTCGTACAAAATTCAACATTAAATAACCCAGCAATGGTTGACATATCATAAAATCAACTAATGGATATTTTAACTTTGGGTAAAGGTTAGTGAGGCTAGTCTGGTTGACTATTGATACTGAGTAGTGAGATTGATACTCACTAGGTGCCCCATACAAAAATCAACATTAAGTGACAACAAAGGTTGATCTTGACAAAATCCAGAGACTGATATGCAATGTGATTGGCCCTGATCTGGCAGCTCGTTTACAGTCACTCTCTCACAGACGTGCTGTTGCTTCCCTCTGTCTTTTCTACAAATATTTTCATGGTAACTGTTCTGACAAGCTATTTTCGCTGGTTCCCAAACTGCATGAATTTAAACATGCTACTAGTTTTCACTGTCAAAATGTTTAAATGTAGCCGTCTTCTACTCCAATAGCTTCATGTCTCACACTTCCTGTCCGGGGAACTCCCTTCCTCTTACTTGCTTCCCTGATAGCTATAATCTCCAAATATTCAAATGCAATGTCAATTGACATCTCCAGATGCCTTGATCTATTCTCCATCCTTCTCTTCATCCTTTCCTCTATCACTCCTCTTTACTCTTGCACCCACTCTCTGTAACCCCTTGTGTGCATGTGGCACTCCCACCTTGTTTGGGGTGAAATGCTTTAAATATATATATATATATATATATATATATATATATATAAAAATCAACCAACCTAAAACTAATTCATTACTTTTTAAATTATAAGAAGAATTACAGTATATTAAACCTTAGGACAAAAGCAAAGATTTGGATTCCTGTACAATTTCTGGAATTTTTATTTAATTATATTTCTTTTTCTTTTTATTTTATTCCTTATCTTTGATATATTTTTCAGAATCCAACTCAAATCTTGCAAAAGACAACCAAGTGAACACAGAAAATAATGAAAAGTCTCAATTAGTGATACGAAATATAAAGGGAAAAATATCTGTTCCCAAATTCATTCCTCGACAAGCCATGAACAAATCTAGTCACCAACCCCAGGTGAAAGGCAAACTGGACAAAGCCTTGCGTGCTACAGCAGTACAGTTGGGAGATGTCCAGGGTCCAGAGCTTCCAGAAGAAATGCAGACATTTCGCAAAGATATACAATTGTCTTTGGATAAAACCAGACAAGAAATTAGAAAGCGCGTTTCCCAGGTAACACATTCATATACTAATATTTTATTCTCTTTGTCAAATTACAACAAGAGTAGGAAAACTCTGAATATCTAAGAAATTAATAAATTTTATTTTTAATCTGACATTATTTCATTTTTCTCTAAATGTTATTTTTAGCATTTGATTAAACCCATGGTTCCCAAAGTGGGGTGCACACCCAACAGAGGTGGGGGTAATTTGATTTTATGGAGGTGGGAGCCTATTCAAGAATGAATTATTAACAGTGAATTTTTTTTCTAGTGTGTCTGTATGAGTGTGTATGAATTATTACATATTGTACATATGCATACATAAAAATATTTATTACTAATATATATATAAATAATATTTTTATTTGAAAAATATTTAGATCGCAACGCAAAAGCTATTATGTTTTGAAACTGAAAATTGTTCCAATTCATCAGGCAATGTTTGGTAACTTATGATGAAAAAGATTTACTTTTGAAAACAGAAAACAATACGTTAGTTTATCTATGATTTAAAAAAGAAGTTGGGGAATAAGATTTCAAGGTTTTATGGGTAACGTCTAGATTAACCAATCAAAAAAATAGGTAATTTCTGAAGCAGGAAAGTGAGAAATATAGACAGTACGTTATAGGTAGTCGTGTTATTCAATCCTGTTTGGATGAACTGACATTTATTTAGAACATGTCACTAATTGCTAACATTCGGTTATGTAGCCAATTAAGATACATTGAATCACACAAAGACATTTACTTAATAACAACTTAATTTTAAAGAATTTCAATATTTTTTTTTTTATTCATGAATTTTTTTACTATACTTGAGAACTGTCTTAAAGAGGCTTTTAGTATAATTAAATCATTTTTATATATATGAATATTATTTTGAATGCAAAATACAATACTTATTATATTGAATGGACCATAAACCATGGCAGTCTTACAGTTAAAAAATCAAGAAATTAAATAACTACTATACATACCATTACATATTAATAAAATAATCTAAATGTAATACGTAGATTTTTTATGAAAAATTCTAGTAACAATATTTTAATGTAAACATTATACAATGTCTACAAAATACTGTTAGTTCATTATGCTAATTTAAGAGATCATTATTATTCAGTCAATTATGTGACATGCGTGATACACGCTTAGGTGATCGTGTATCTTTCGATACATGACTGACGAGGCAGATTTTTTCCTACAGTAGGTTGCCATTTCTTTCTGCGGTAGACCAGTTGCCATCCAAGGCTATAGAACCCGGTCTGTCCTGCTATTTACCCATAGCTGGGGAGAAGAAGAGGATTCATACCTTTCCCAAGGGTATTAGCACCTAAGTGAATGTAATGGTTTTGAGTGGAATTTGAACTCGGCTCTCTGATTCCTCAATCTGAGCCACTATACATTACTCCACCGTGCTACATTATTATTAGGAAACTTAACTATATGTAGGTTTTCATGTAGACATGGGAAATTATACACACACACACACACACACACACATGTTCATACATACGCACAAATATTTTTATGTATGTATACTATATATACACACCATATGTAAAAACTCACACATATGGAGCAGGGTTATGATGTACATATTAAGATAAAGGGGCCAAGAAATTTCTCCAGATACTTTTATATGGTTTAAAGTTTAGCACAAATAGATTTTTTTCTATAACAGCCATGTTTTTTAATTAGTTTTCTGGATTTTTTTTTAAAGCTTTCAGAAGCAGATAAACAAGTTGTTACACAGAAGCCGTCAAAGATTCGAAAAGACTAAGATTTTTCAAAAATACAACGACTTATTGTATTAAGGTAAGAAATCCTTTTTCTCCATTGCTTACAAACTGACACAGATTGTGGATAAGTTCCCAATACAACAGGACATCATGCACACCTCCTAGACCTCTTCTCACATCCCCTTCCTGACTTTCCCCCTCTTATGGAGCACAAACTTTGTAATATCTCTATCGCAGCCTGGGAAATTTCCAGATTTATCAAAATAAACATCACACACACCTCCTAGGCCTCTTGTCACATCCTGTCCTGAAATATGTCAATCCAGGTTCATGCCAGAATGTGCTGCAGCAATAGCTCACTGTAACCATCACTATTACAATATCTACCAAGAGAACAGTGTAGTGGGGCCCATGATGCACACAGAACTGCCTACAATCATTGCAAGAGAGTTCTAGAACATGCAAAGTGCAGCTATGCACACATAGACCAAGCCAAGGTTGAAAGCAAAACACATGGAACCCTTGAGTTCGGAAAAATCTCTAACAAAATTCTTAATAAAGGCAAGACAGCATAAATGGTCCTGAAGTTTTCTCATTCTCATTAAATAAAGCAAAGATAACAAGGGCCATCCCTTTCCTGACTTTCCCCCTCTCTTGGAGCACAAACTTTGTAATATCTCTAACATGGCCTGGGAACTTTCCAGTTTTATCAAAATCCTTGAGTCTAAGAAAGCTACTGGTCCAGATAAAATCCCGGTGGTTGTTCGTAAGAACATTAGCCCGGAGTTATCTCTGATATAGACAAACTGCTGCCTGAAAGTGAAATCCTTCTCAAATCTGTAGAAGGTGTCAAGTGTATACCCTCTTTTCAAGCATGCAGGTAAACGTACATCTCTATCACAATATTGGTCCATCAACCTCCTTAGTGTCATCAGTCAACTCTTTGAGGTTATCACTCTGTTGACAATCAACAAGAAGGTGGTTGATCACCTCAACAGAGACAACTACCTGAGAGACAAACAATATGAATTTCGCTTTGTTAGGTTCACTGTTGATATCCTGTCATGCACAGCATCAGTAAGGCATTAGATTCATCACGAGGATGACTGCCTTAGATATATTGAAGACCTTTGACAAAGTGTAGCATAGTGGGTTGCCACACAAACTCTCCAGCTATGGAATCACTGGAAGAGTTTTTTGAGTTACCAAGTTCTTCCTAACAGGTAATTCCATGAAGGTCATCATTAATGGCCAGTCCTTTCTGCTTTATATTAATGATCTGCCAAAGAGCCTACTCTTTCTCTAGTGAATATCTATGCAGATGATAGTGCTATAAGAGTGCACGTCCAAAAATCTAGATGACCAGATCCCTGGCAGCCGACCTCTGACCTAGCTCTAGCGGCTCAGAGGGGAAAAACTAGCTGATCACATTCAATACACACTGAGCAGTTCCTGTATTTTCACCTATCGTGACGAATGGTGTTCTCTCTAGGAGGCCCCTTGCCTTGAATGCCTCTTGGGACTTAAGCTCACCCCAGACCTCAAGTAGAACTTGTATATATGACCCATCTCTAAAGATGCTATAAAATGGTCGCTTCCCTGTACTGCTCCAGTAAGTATCAGACTCCTCTTGCTATGCTCTTCTTTTACAAGGGCCAGATCAGGTCAAAAATAAAGTACGGCTGCCATATTCTGACTGGAGCAGTCTTCATAGAATTCAAAATGTTTATTTGGTCTTGTGGGCGATGCTTTATTTTCTGCCTGATAAATTCTTTTCCACAGATGAAATGTTGCAAGCCTTTCACTACTTTATCACTATTTCCATGGCAACTGATCTGATGAGCTACATCCCTTTTCTCTAAATATTTTTATCTTAATCTTTCTCTTTGGTGTTTCAATTTTATGAATTTAAACACACTACTAGAATGGCTGCTAGGTTTCATCATTTTATAGCTGAAATTGCTACATGTTACCCTAAGTTCTATGCTAACAGTTTCTTTTGCATCTTAGAGGCTTTATTGCCTTGCTTGAGGTGTGAGATAATTAAAAATCTTTTGATTAAAAACTGATTGAAAATCTTTTATTGTTCTCCTTCCTTAATAATGTTTTTCATATTCTTTTGCACTTGTGTCTTAGTGGCTTTATTGCCTTGCTTGGGGTGAAATGATTAAAAAAAAGTTTCACCAATTCTAACCATCACAGCTTAAACCCACCATGCCACAGAATCAAATCATCCTTATTCTCTTTGTATTTCATTAGTAAGAAGGAAGTTTTATGGGTACAGATTCTGACTCCCAAGAGGATGCTTTCCTGACTACTAGAATCTTAACCATTTCAAATTTAGGTTTAACTATTCTCTTTCTCACATATCCTCATAAATTGTGCTTCTTACCTCTTACCACTCTTACAACAACCCCCTCTACCTTGAGTGGCTCATGGTGAACATTACTAAAAATAAAATAAAAAAAAGGACTGTGGAATCTTATATGCCATCAAATATTGTAAGTTAAAAGCTTACACATCAACATAAAAACATTGGCATAATTCATTGATGGATGTACATACTGAGAAAAATATTTTTGAATACTATTATTTCTTTTATATCTAAAGGGATTTTTTTCGAGGGAGTATGGGAGAAGAGAGAACTTCACATCCCAAATACTGAATAAGGCGCATACAAAACAAATAAGACTTTAAACCCTGACATGAAATTTGAAAGAAAAAAGATATTTATTACATTAACGTAAAAATAATATAGCAGAATACAAAGTTTACAATAAGCTTGAACAAAAATTTTTTTTTGTGCACCTTATAAAAGGCAAGATAACCAATTAAAAAAGTATGACTCATAACAGAGATATCAATTATTCAAACTTTCAATAATCAAAAAGAATCTAGAGATGGTTCAATCAGTTAAGTGCCATATGTGATACACACTTGGGCGATCATGTCTCTTTCAAGTCATGGTTTACTAGGCAGAATATTTTCCCACAGTAGGTTGCCATTTTTTATAGAACCCAGTCTCATATGCTATTCAACTCATAGCTGGGGAAGAAGAGATGGATTCTTACCTTTCCCAAGGGTATTTGCGTGTAAGTGAATGTAATGAACTCAACTGGAATTTGAACCCTGCTCTCAGATTTCTCAGTCCAAGCTGCTATCCATTACACCACAATGCAAGCTACAATAGAAATTCCATTTTAAAAAAGGTTCAAAATATAGAAACTTTTACCAATTGAAAAATCTTTAGAGAAGGTACAAGACAATTCCTATAAAATTTTTTTTGAAACACAAAGGTGTATTTCTTTTTCAAATTTGAAAATTAAATCACAAACCCTCTGTCTTGACTGACTTATTTCCGGCAGTTCTTTTTGAGCCATTCTATTTTTAGAAAATTCAACAAACAAATGTTTCACATTAGATTAGTTAACATCTTTCTATATTTTTGAGATGAGATACTGTAATTTTTTACACAATTCACATTGTTCGGACTGTTGTCCTCATCTTAGTTGTCATATTCACAATGTTTCGGTCATTGTACACTTCGTACACTTATGGGGTAATAAAATACATGTGGGACAAATAAGGGAGCCTAAGCACTTGCATTCTCTAGCTAGTTCTGACAGAATTGGTCAATCGCCTATCTTACCTTAGTCAAGTCTGGGGTGACTGAGGTTTCAAGCCGTGGCTCAAAATCCTTTTTCCTAAGTTGCGTCTAAAAACCACTCAAGGTCAGCTCCTCTCACACGCACCAATTGCGAAACTCTCACCCAACATTTGCCGAATTTCAGTGAAGAGAGACGCACATGTTCCGCCCTGATCTTAACTTTAAGCTGATGCTTAAAGAAAGCGACTAGTTGAGAAGAGGAGAACTTCACGTCTCCGTGAAATTCCTTCTGTCGCGTCGTCCTCACAAACATCTTAGCCAAAAGGCCGAGAAGCGATCAAACCATAAAGAGTTGATATGCTGCTAAACAAACTTTCTAATACAAATTTTATACAGAGAAATGTACATTCATTTTTTTTTCTTTATTTTATAAGTGGAGTATATTTATACTGAGTTAATAATTCTAAAACATTTCTTTTTCAGATAATTCTGGTTGTAAAGCATCTTTTCAGCAGTATCTGAAATCTTGAGAGTTAATTTATTTTCGTTATTCCACATGCGGTCAGCTCACACAAGATATCCTGCATCAACCCAAAATAACGAACTCCTGAAGATGGTGAGAAGGTACTTGGCTGAAACAAAAAAAAATATGTATGGAATAACTTTTCAGTGCAACTTATCAATCTCTACCTGTGTCATCTGCATATCTTATGTTGTTAAGATTGGGGCTGCCAATAATGAATTCTTGCAGAATTTCTACTCTCAGGATCACCTTGCTAGGTTGAATCGTCTTCCTATTTTTGTATCCTGTAAATACAGTATAAGTAAATTTTTTATTTATTCTTTGCTTTATTTATTTTGATTCATTTTGTCACATTCGCATTTTAATACAATGTACAATACTAACTGGTTCTAATGTAAACATACAACAGTCGTAGAAGGGCTTCCTTAGTCTATCATTGAACAAATCAATTCCCATGGTAATTACTGTACAAATTTCTGGTATCATTATGGTATAATTATCATTATTTACATGTGAACTATTGTCCTCATCTTTGTTGTTTCTATCACAACATTTCAGCTATTGTACCCTCTGGCCTTCATCAGGTGTATATCAGTCTGGGTAAGCACACACTACCCGGCCCAGCGATTGAACTCACAATTACTATGTCACCAAATTCATAATTAATTCACTAGTCTATTTCCCCTTGGAGTAACATAGTAATTGTGAATTCGATCCCTAGGACATGCAGTTTTTTTAATCAGATTTTCTATTTTCATATTTCATGCAGACAAAGTGTAGAATCTGTCTGAAGTGAATTTTATCCCAATTGATTTCAGCCAATTCATTAGCCATTTTAAATGTTTTTTTTGTCAGTATATTTTTATATATTATTTGTATTATAATATATTATATTATAATATATATTATTTATATTATATTATACATTATATTATAATATATATTATTTATATTATAATATATATTGTATATTATATTATATATTATTATATATTATAATATATTATAATATATATTATTTATATTATATATATTATTTATATTATATATTATATATATATATATATATATATATATATATATATATATATATAATATTTTCTCTATATTCTAAGTTGTAATAGAAGTATATCTAAGCTATACTCTATGGGAGTAGTAATAATTCCATATTGGGGTGCCTTAGTGTTTCTTCTCTCTCTAGTCCGTATAAAAGAAAAACTGAAAAAAAACTTAAAAATTTTCTTTGTACATTACATTCAGTGATAACGATAATAATAAAAATATTGTGATATGAAAACCATATGAAGGAAATAATCAAGTAAAATAAAATGTATAATCAAGTATTAATAAAAATGTGAGGGATATGCATCTGTAGGATTTGAGAGGGGAGTTTTCTAGCAGTCATTCCCACACAAATTGTAACTTATTGTAAATGTTCTGTTGATGCATTGGCCTTGTTGGAATGTAATGTTTTTTTATATATTTATTTTTTAGGGAGTTAAAAGGGCATCTTCAGCCCACAACAAGATTATAATATTACAAAGTCCTATATGAGATACAACGAAATAAGCAAAGGCAAAAATGATTAAATGCTTTAGTATATCTTTTCAGGGAAATGATTGTATATTTTAATGACCATATATGTATACAGAAATAAAGATGTTTTGCTTATCTGTTGGTGGCAATATGTTTTATCAGAGAACTGTCTCCTTCAGCTGTCAGAGAGAAATTTTGATTTTTGTTTCATTTTGCAGTAAAATGCTTGTTCTGATGCATCATGGGAATATTTTATATTTATTTAACTATTTTTTTTATAATCTAACTTTTTTCTTTATTGTTAATTACCATTCTGATCTATATTTGAAAGTATTTTTATGGCTTAACTTTTAATATTTATTTTTTATTATTATGTTGGTTCCAGACTACTATATTGTCAAGTAATAAGGGTTGAGGGTTATTTAGTAATTTATTTGTTGCTATCACTATATAACCACAGATTTATTTTCTTTGCCTTTGGTCAAGTGGGTTTTCTCTGAACACATGACTTCAAAGACTTTATCTTTCAGGCATTAACAAAAGCCCAGACGTTTTAATCTAGTAATATCATTTAAGGCCCATTTTGTGTGTGTTCAGCTGGTTGTAGATGGGGCCTATTGTGCCGCAGTAAATCTAGGGCTCGATAAACAGAAAGTGAGGATGGACTGTATAAACCTACCAGAATACAGAATTTTTTCTATATAGGTAAATGGAGCAAGATGCTGTTTATATTATAAGTTGCAATGTGTAGAAGTTAGTAAACCTAAGCTATACTCTAGTAATAATTCCATGGCTCAGTGGAGTAATGGATAGTGGCTCACATTAAGGAATTGGAGAGCTGAGTTCAAATTCCAGTTGGATCCATTACATTCACTTAAGTGCTACTACCCTTGGGAAAGGTATAAATCCTCTTGTGCTCCTCACAGTTATGGGTAAATAGCAGGACAGACTTGGTTCTATAACCTTCGATGGCAGCTGGTCTACCACAGAAAGAAATGGCAACCTATTGCAAGAAAAAATCTGCCTTGTCAGTCATGTATCGAAAGATACATAATTGCCTAAGTGTGTATCATGCACGGCACATAACTGACTAATTCCATATTGGAATATATATATATATATATATATATATATATATATATATATATATATTAAAAAGAAGAGAGGTACCGCAAACTTTTTTGGATGTAATGTGGGTTTTTAAAAAAATGTTCTTTATTTTTCATATGAAAAATAAATTTCATTTTTTTTATGAAAAATAAAGAATAATATTTTTTTAAAAACCCACATTACAACCCAAAAAGTTTGCGGTACCTCGCTTCTTTTTAATATACACACTTTTCTCTCGTTGGACCATTATAACCTCTTCATTTTATATATATATATATATATATATATATATATATATATATATATATATTTTTTTTTGCAATGTCGAAGTGCGTAGCAAAACGCTATCAAGGAGGCGACCTGAATCTTGTGGAATTAGGTCGGGGTTGCTGTTGGAGCCGATATGATGCAAAACCCGAAATCGGCTATGAAGACAGTGCATCACTGAAGACCTTCCTTGTTGCATCTGAAATGTATTACTCTTCTATATATATAGTGTTCTATACTCTCTAGTCCGTATAAAAGAAAAAATGAAAATAAACTTAAAAACTTTCCTTGTCCATTACATTCAATGAAATATATATATATATATATATATATATATATATGTATGTAAGTAATAAAAATATTGTGTTATGAAGGAAATAATCAAGTATTAATAAAAACGTGAGGGATATGCTTCTGTAGGATTTCAGAAGGGGAGGTTTCTAGCAGTCATTCCCACACAGACTATAACTTCTTGTAGGTGTTCTGGTGAAGCATTGGCCTTGTCGGAATGTAATTATATGTGTTCACCTGGTTGTATAGTTGGACCCATTGTGCCACAATAAATCTGAGGCTCATTAAACAGGTAAGTCACAAAATGAGGATGGACTGTATTAACCTACCGGAATACAGATTCTTTTTCTATAAAGGTAAATGGAGCAAAGATGCTTTTAAAACATTTCTAACACCCAGTATTTTACTTTGCTTGCATCACTACCAATTCACCTTTCTGTCGTATCATTTGAGTGTTCAAGAATGGTATCTGGAGAACTGTCCCCCCCCCCTGCAATTACTTCCATTAGGTAAAAATTAAGAGAAAGTGCAATTTTGGTGGTGGTGAATAAATACTAATTAAACTATAATTAATAATAATTAATAATAAAATGATAATTAATACTAATAAAACTAATTACGGTTTTATTTTAATGTTTTAACATGAAGAATTATCTAATAATAACATTTATATCACTATAATTATACCACTAATATTGCGTACTGTGAGCTATATACAAATATATTAATTACTAATTACATCACTATAATTATACCACTAAAATTACATACTGTGGGAAATATGCAAATACAATAATTACTAATTACATAATTAATAACTGTCTGGTTGAACTAATGTTTATAAAAAATAATAATTACAACAATCAGTTCTTGCATTTCATGTTAGA
>OZ038515.1:49492942-49506611 GCA_964036315.1 Acanthosepion esculentum
TCAGCTTTCACCAACAGGCTATAAGAAAAGAAATAAACAAATAACAACAAGGTGACCAAATACTCACCATCTTTAAAAAATGTTTGACTAACCAATCAAAAAGCTTTTGCAACCTGGATATAAGGCCGTGAGCCAATGAGAAGTGAGAGGACTTTTCAAAGCAGATCAACATCTGTATATAAACAGATGGGAAATCAACTAACACCAGAACCTCTTGATTACTGGTGTTTCCAGGTCCACCCTGACCCGGGGTGGTAGCACCTGTTAGGGTCCCAGCTATGGGCAAGTAGTTGACCCCAAACTGGGGTCAAAACACTATGAAAGTGTAAAAATAGGTTTTAATACCAGCAATACATTTTTTGTAAAAGGTTATTACCAGCAATTAATTTTTGAAGAAAAAAATATTACCAGCAATACATTTTTCGAAAAAAAATACTGCCAGCAATAAAAATCTTGTCGGCATTAAATAAACCATTGAGGTTGATATGCCGTAAAACAAACCAAACCAAACCAGAGCTGATAATTTTGCCCATTCTTCAATGCTGCGGTCACTGTAAAATACCTAGAAACGAAATATGACATTTGCACGGCTATTTGACGAGGGTTAAATAATCTTTGTTACATTGAGAACAAACATACCTTCTTTACCTTAGTCAACTGGCTGCTATTACATTTGGGTACATATATATGTATAAATATATATTTATTTTCTACTGGAATCTTTTCTATTTCTCGTATGTACCATTACTCTTACACTTGAGCCCTTGAAAATTCAGCTTTCACCATTATTATATTATAAATATATAAAAGATATAAAGATTCATTTTGTATTTATCAACACACTTTTGCATTCTCTTTTAATCATTACACAAGGCCTATATACATATATATAATATATATATATATATATATATAGATATACCAATGCATATATACACACATACATATATAGAGAGATAGATAAATCATTAAACAAGGCCTATATACATATATATATATATATACTGATGCATATATACACACACATATATATAGATAGATAGATAAATAATTACACAAGGCCTATATACATATATATATATACTGATGCATATATACACACACATATATATAGAGAGATAGATAAATCATTACACAAGGCCTATATACATATATATATATATATATATATATACCAATGCATATATACACACACACATACACACACATATATATAGAGAGATAGATAAATCATTACACAAGGCCTATATACATATATATATATATATATACCAATGCATATATACACACACACATACACACACATATATATAGAGAGATAGATAAATCATTACACAAGGCCTATATACATATATATATACCGATGCATATATACACACACATACACAAACATATATATATATATAGAGAGAGATAGATAAATAAATCATTACACAAGGCCTATATACATATATATATATATATATATATACCAATGCATATATATACACATACACACACATATATATAGAGAGAGAGACAGATAGATAGATAAATCATTACACAAGGCCTATATACATATATATATATATATATATACCAATGCATATATATACACATACACACACATATATATATAGAGAGAGACAGATAGATAGATAAATCATTACACAAGGCCTATATACATATATATATATATATATATACCAATGCATATATATACACATACACACACATATATATATAGAGAGAGACAGATAGATAAATCATTACACAAGGCCTATATACATATATATATATATATATACCAATGCATATATATACACATACACACACACATATATATAGAGAGAGACAGATAGATAAATCATTATACAAGGCCTATATACATCCAAATCAATTACACTAATATATGGTGGGAACGGACGTCGTTGTAGGATAAACAGCACATCCATAACTGATTGCCATCATAACCACCATCCCTCTTCAAGTCTCGAGGCAACTTATATCCTACATATCCTCGTAATATGCACTTCTTTAGCATACCTTTACGTCCCTACAACAATCTAATACAGTAACCCTCTACCTCGAGTTACTCTTAAGCCTTGTCTTGGGTGAATAATATTAAAATATAGCATTTTCACTGAGACACCAACAGCTGAACAAAAACAATATATCCCTGTAGATTAAACAAAGGCCTCCTTTTGAAATTCCCTGGAGGTTACTCGGATCTACAGACATCGAAAGAAGGCCGTAGAACACAACGACCAAAGCGTTGTAGTATTAACAACAAAAATGGCGGCATTAGCCAATTGGGAATAATGGTAACTTCTCATCACAGGCATTTCTTCTTCTATGTGCTGTGTCCCTACATGATATTGGAGATCATGGTCCTCCACATTCCTTTGTAGTTATTAGTAAAGATTGTCTTTTCCCCATCTCTCTTAATTCCTGTTCTGATAACCATTTACACAAGTTCGTTAATTTTTCTTTTCTTTCAGAAATTTTTTTTTATTTCTAGCAAAGACAAGAATAATCTTAAAAAAATTTATTGAAAATGTTAATAATTTAAAAAAAAATAGGATGTCGATTTCCCGTTGTAAATGTTCGGAAATATCTCGAGGCTATTCACTATTATCCACAAATTTCACTATCCGCTGCGGTCGGAGATTCTATCTACCGCGGATAACGAGGTCCTACTTTATTCTAAGGGAATAATTTTGTTAACATTCGTAATGACACATTGTTGATAACAGACACAGAAAGTAAACTACAAGAATTCCTACAGAAGGTAGTGAAGGAAAGCAAGAAGAATGGACTAAATATAAATTACAAGAAGACAGAATGTACAGTTGTTAGTAAAAGGATGAGAGCCCAACATGCAAATTACAAACTGAAAATAAAATCTTAAAAATTTTAAATATCTGGGAAATGTTTTAACAGAAGACGAAAAGTACAACACTGAAATCCGGAAATACATTGGGATAGCCAAATGTGCCTTCCGAAAGCTAAGCAAAGTATTAGGAAACAGGAAAACTTCTTTAGAAACAAAGAAAAGAGTACTGAGCTGTTACATAATATCAGTCCGCTTATATAGCAGTGTGTATCAATACGATTTCTCACACATTCTTAGGAGATGAATAGATTGATTCCTTTTCCTTTTAACTCAAATTTAATGACTAGGGTTTTTCAGGAATCTTGACTCAAGCCCACCTTTGAATAGACAAACATAAAATCTTGTTAGTGTTTTTACATAGCTGTAAATGTAGGGTCCTTTGAAAGACTTAATATTGGTTATTGAGACGAATCTGTGGAACCTAGTGAGCGTAGGTGTATTTGCATACAGGCGACCTTGGATGTCATCACAGCTGGTCCAGTGACGTGCAGAATTGCATTACCACAAGTGGATGTAGGACAATCTCCTAACAGATGAAGAAGAGAGTTGAAGCAACAGAAATGTGGTTCTACAGAAGGATGCTGACAATACTAAGCATGTGAGCAACGACAAAGTTTTTGAGAAAATGGAAACACGACATTTATATTGAATGAGACAGTTGAAATTTCTAGGACACATAATGAGGAAAGATGGCTTGGAAAATTTGATACTCAAAGGTCAGAATGAAGTCAAGCGGAACAGAGGAAAACAACACATAACCTACCTAGCGAGCTTTTATAAATGTTTGGCGAAACTGGGTTTAGGAGAGATAACAAAAAGACAACATTTATTAAAAGCTGCAAAGGACAAGAAATTGTGGAGAGCCATGATCGCCAACGCCCTGAAGGGATACGGAACATAGAAGAAGTTCGTTTTCCATGTAGAAAGAGAAATATTTGCAGCTGGAAGATTTCTTATACAAAGATACGTATTCGTGTGTAGGTGCGCAAACATCCGATATATTTCAAGTCCCCGACGTACGGAAACGTACACGTGTATGCATATGCACACAGGCAGACCATGGCTATAAATCTCATCTCCCCAGGAATAAAGACAAACCTTCACATATTTCCTGCTCTATATTTATAAACTCGAAAGAAAAAAGCAAGGCACGAATAATGTTCGTCTGAACGTTCAGAAAAAAAAAACAGAGGAACTCAAGGCTGGTGGCATTTTGCCTGGCAGTTAAGGCAAATAGTTCACTAATTAAAACTTCTTGGGATATTTCCAATTTTCCCCTTCTCATCTTCCTCGCTCGCCATGAAATATTTTACCTTATTTCCTTAGATAAAAAAGTTGATTTTATTTAATTATGCGTGACACGCGGGGTATTTTGATAAATCGGTGATTCCTTACATTTATTTATTCATTACATTTGAGCATTAAACAATCATAGTTAATGTAAAGATTATATATGGGCCAAGATATATCTCTTCAACAGGTATGTGCACTTTTGGTTAAATTTGATGAATATTTATACAGGCTTCCCCCGCTATGAGAAAGTAGAGCTTCTTATGAAACATTTCGTAAGCCGAAATGGCGTAAACCGAAGAAGCAATAATTTTGATGAGCTTTTTCCCCCGGTATCCCGACTACACGAATTTAAGCATTCTACTAGATTGGCAATGCGGTCTCACCGTTTTAATGTTAAACAAGCTAGATGCAACCACCACTTCTACTCTAACAGTTTCTTTTTATTCTAGGTACCATGGCTCTTCAGGACGTTGGCGATCATGACTCTCCACAATTTCCCGTCCTTTGTAGCGCTTAGTAAATAATGTCTTTTCACCATCTCTCCTAATTCCTGTTTTGACAACCTTTTACACAATCTCGTTAGGTAGGATATGCATTGCTTTCGTTGTCTCTCTTGCCTTCAATATGTTCCGTGAGTGTCAAATTTTCCAAGTCCTCTTTCTTCATTATCTGCTCCAGAAATTTCAGCTCTCTCTTCCTGATGTTAAGAATGTGTGTCCTTTTTGTTTCCATTTTCCTTAAAACTTTATCGTTGCTCGCATGTTCAGACAATAGTATTGTCAGCATCCTTCGGTAGAATCCCATTTTTGTTGACTTAAATCTTTTCTTTATCTGTGGGGAGATTGTCCAGGATTCACTGCCATACAGGAAGATGGATGTTAGATAACGGTTCAGTACTCTTTACTTTGTTTTAAATGAAATTTTCCTGTTTCTTAATACTCCGTTCAGCTTCTGAAAGGCATATTTCACTACCCCAATACGCCTTCGGATTTCGGTGTTGTACTTTCCGTCTTCTGTTAAAACACTTCTGTTGGAAGGAAACATAAAGGGAGATAACTCCAAAGTATTGTAAGAGTTATCCCACTTGCTTTGGACATCGTGACGTCAGACGTCACGTGTGGCAATACAGGGAGAGATCCAAGATGGCGGACTACACCGGTACACGTGTGGCAAACGTCTCTCCATATTTCACTAATTCTTTGTAGAGTAGTATTAACTCAGTTTATCTAGTGATTAATAAAATGCTGTAAACCTAAAAACGTTCTTGGTAATTATTTCCAATCAACAAATGCATTGCTCGGTCCTCAGAACTCACGCAAACATAACAACTTCCTAGATATTTAAATTGTACCTGCATTCGCAACAAGATTATTAACTGCTTTTAATAATGTCTTTTCTTAACACTTTACTATATTACTCTCGATATGCGAGACTAAGTCAAAATATAACATATCTTTAGGTTTGTTATTATTTATTATTATTGCTCATGTGTGCCTACAGTTGGTAATATTGTACGCGATCAAAATTTGAGCGTGGTCACGGCAGTTTTCTTGCTCTTGTTACAGTGCAAACATGGCCGCTCCGCTAGCAGTGTGCACCAATGAGGAACAAAGAGCAGTGATCTGATTTTTCTGGTCAGAAACTGTCAGCGGCTGAAATCCACAGGAGGCTTTTAACACAATACGGCGACAGTGCACAACCGCATAGAAATGTGTTTGAGTGGATCGAGAAGTTTAAAAGTTGCCGGACAAGAGTGACACACGGAGAAGGAGCAGGACGCCCATCAACCTTCACCCCTGACGAGAAGTTCTGTTCTTGTCCAGATTGTTCTTAGTTTTGCGACAGCTGTCTTTGTGATGCTCTTGAAATCACTTCTGTTTTGGAACCCTCTTCGCTAATAATCGAGCCTAGATATTTGAATTGTCGCACAACGTTCCTGACCACTGGCTTTTATATTTTTTGAACGCTTTTTCTCATTGTTCGTTGTGAGTTTCTTTTTTTTTTCTTTAACGTCCTTGAACGCCACATGAATGACGCCCTTAGGGGACACCAGGGCATAGTCAGTACTGCTTTGAAGACGACGTAGATGGTCTGACCGAAAAAGAAAAGGAACTTGTCAGTCTGATGAAGAGCCTAAATGAAACATCATCCTGATATTGCATGAATATTAATGCTAAAAAAGAAATAAGTGAGTGTTGAGTGTTTCCACGTGAGTATATGGTAATAACGAACAAACACAGTCGTAGGGAAAATACTGGTATATTCAGAAAGGTGTTTACATCAGAGAGATTAGTAGTAGAACGAACGTAGGTTAGTAGTAACAATAAGTAATAGTAATAAAGTTCAACGGTGTAACTGATCACTACAGAAGTCTCACTCTGCACTGCACTACACTGCTCCAGAACTACTGTTCTATTTATAATAATAGGATCAGTCTATTGTGGTTGTGAAGGTGGGTGCGCCCCAACAGTGAGATTAATATTTAAATTTCATCTGTCTATATTTCTGAGATGTTGTATTTTAATTATTTACATTATTTATATTGTTCTGACCGTTGTCCTCAACTTTATTGCCATATTCATGACGATTCGGCCGTTGTAGGCTGCGTTCTTCTTCAAATATCACCTGAAGAAGGTGGAGCGCACAACGGTCGAAACGTCGTGAATATGGCAATAACGGTGAAGACAACAGTCTGAACAATGTAAATAGTGTAAATATTTAGATTTCTGTTGCTGCTGTTTTTGCTCATTCTGCACTAATGCCTTGCGAAAGGCATGAACTTGTTTTTACTTGTACCCCGTTACCCCGAAAGATACCATGGCAGACATGCCTCTTCACTTGCATGTGAAGGTGTTTGATAAAGAAAGATTTAAGTGTACACCTGGTCATATCACCCCCTCTAACTATTTCACCTGTCCAGGCAGTAACAGCTGTTACCTCCATAGTGAACCTTGGCAGAGACTAATTTATCATTAATGTGATGAAATGATACTATGATCGGGGAAACCTTATAGAACCGAACGGTAAATGTCTTAAGTGTTTCTCGTTTTTTTAATGACCGGCTGTGAAGTCTGTGACGTAGGATCTTTAAAGCAACCACCCGCTTGACCAAGATGTGAAGAATTAAAACTTTCAGAAACAAGTCCGATTTAGCCGGATATTGGAAAGTTCTGATCGCAAGCTTATATAAAACAATCACAAAGGGTCTGTAATGTTATCGGTCTTGACCCGGCATCTCGACTTCAGTCATCACCCCACCGCCGTGACGTGGTTTCCTTCCTTGGTACCTCAACCTGAATTTAAGAATACTACTAGATTGGTAACTAGGTCCAATCGTTTTACTGTTTTAATACCTAAAATTTAGATGCAAGTTCTATTCTACTAATTTCTTTTTTCGCACTTCTCATCAATGGAACTGCACTCTCTTCCTGTTTTTGCTTTCATGCCACCTACAATCTTCAAAAATTTAAGTGCAACGTCAATTGCTATCTTCTTTCCTTATTCTTTTTTTGTCCTTTCTCCTCATAAAGTCTCTTTATATTCTTCCACTCCCCGTAACCCCTTGCATCTTAGTGGCATTATCGCCTTGTTTGGAGATGAAATGATTAAACAAAAAAAGTTAGAATGACTATGGAGTTTGGGTGCCACCTGTTAAAGAGTAGTTTCAAGCCACCCGTGGGCAAGTTGCAAGGGATAGCTAGAGGGGCGGCATGAGAGAGTCGGACTTCTCGCTGGTTGAATGGAAAAGCTGATCCATTAGTTTGTCATTACAGTAGCAGAAATTGTCGTCTATCTACTCATTCCAGACCGTGCAAGAGAATCCTCCAAAAAACAAAAAACAAAACAAAAACAAAAATACAACAACAAAATAAAAAAAAATACAACAAAAATAACCAAATATACAAAAATAAAATATATATACAAAAACAAAAATACAACAACAAAATAACCAAATATACTGGAAACAGGATACACGTCTTCATTTCTTATAGTGGCGTTAATTACATTTTTTTTTTAATTTCCCTGTGAACGTACAGCGGTCCTTTCCAAGTTATTTGTGCACAACAATGCCAATGAGAATAGAGTCTTAATGTGAGGTTTTATGTCTGGTCGGCGAGAGATTGAGAGAGAGGGACTATATTTTTTATTGTATATTTCCCACTTCCGTAACGTAGATTCCCTGTGCTTTTTCTATAAATACTTTCCTGGTAATTGTTTTGATAAACTTTCCTCTATTGGTCCCTTTTATTTATGTCCCCTGTTTTCTTTGGTTTAATTCTCCATCTCCTCCTTCGTTAGGTGGTCAGTGATGTCAATTCTCTGGTGGATGCGGGGCATCTTTCGCTTCGGATGTGATTTTCGTATTTGTTGTGTTTGAATGAGTAAGTAGTTGGGATGAATGAATGTCTTATATTATTAAAGTCCCGCATTGATTTCGTCCAATGAACTGATGTTTGTGCCACAGTTAAGGATTGGGGAGTGGTTTATTACTAACACTATTTTGTTTAGTTTCTTGTATATAGTTTTTTTGTTCATTTTTGTAAATATTCATTGGGGTTTAGATTTTTAAATTGTTATTTGTCATATTCCGTGCTCAGGGAATAAATACATAACACCAGGTGGATAATAGAAGAAATGTTTATTGTACACAACCAGTACAATATGAAATACGGTACAGTTATACACATAGGTCAATCTAGTAGTGAGTCCCACTAATTGGAAGGTCGGACGTGCTTGCGTCTTCTCGCTCTCACTCTCTTCCCCCTGTTTTTCGTAGACAGTTGAATTTATAGGTACTTACTACCTATAGTGTAATCATTCATGGGGGTAACTGGTTATTCCATTACATCATTATTTTATTCCCCTCCCCCCACAGACAATAAATTGTATATATAGGGACTAGTTAGGACTTTCATAGAGACAAGGAGGTATTATGGTGGATGTCGTAAGAAAGGTAAGTAAGAATGTGTGGTTTTGGTGTTAGGAATATTGTAGTATGTTTGAGTCAGTGTTTGTGGCTAGTTAGGTTTAATCTTAAGACAGAAGAAGACCGCCCTTTTCCCACTTCCCTCTTTTGGCCTTGTGCCACATTTTGTATAACCATATAAATAAATATCACTTTCGTCTATGGTACCTAGACTTTATGAATTTAAGTGCAGTACTAGATTGGCGTTAAGATCTCATCATTTATAAGTGAAATGGTTAGATCAGTGATTCCCAACCGATTTTGGGCCATGCCCTATTTTGGTATTTCTAAAATTCTGGTGCCCCCCCCGTAATATTTAATACTTACATGTATGCCAGTTACGCATATACATACATACATACACAGACAATATTTTTACGTATGCGTACTGTATATGCATTGTATGTATTAACACGCATTAACATTAACACTCTCACTCAGACACACTAAAAAATAATTCTCATTCTCGAATTGCCTCCTTATTCTGTTGATATAATAAGCCGAAGGGTGCACATCCTACGCATACCGCACCAAAATATTACCATGCCCCACTGGTGGTGTATGCGCTCCATGTTGGGAACCATTGGGCTTGATGTAGCTGTAAGTTCTATGTTAATAATTTCTTCCATTGCACTTCTCGCTTGTGGAACTCTCTTCTGGCTTCTTGGTCCCCTGTCAACTTTTATCTTCAAAATTTAAAAGCAATATCAATCGTTATCTTCTGTCTTCTTAATTCTTGTCCCTTTATTGTCTTCTCTCCTTAATAGTATTTTTCTCAAATTCTCTTATACTCAGCAACCTCTTGTGTCTTAGTGGCTTTATTGCTTTTCTTGGGGTGAAATGGTTTAAAAAAAAAGAAATTCTGCGTAAATTGAAGAGTGTCTTACTTTTCACTATTAAATATTGCAATTAAGTGGGCTGCGCATGCGCGTGTTTTCGCACGCACGCGCACACTCGCATATACCTGAATGTATCGTACCTATATGTACATAGACATGGAGTATTTTGTTCAACGCGTGCACACCTCTTTCTGTCTTTTCTCGTGGAGGAGTTGCATTTCCATTACCGCTTTCCATCTTCAGACGCCGTCGACGCTACTTTGAACGCAGAGATGATAGCATCACCGATAAGGAATGTTACTCATTTCTTCCACCTATTCTTCGTCTTGCTGTTGTTGTTTTTTCGTCCGCTCCCCAACCTCTCGCCAATATCATAGCATTACCACAGTTGCTCCAATCGACAGACATACATTCAATTGGCACATTTTGCCAACTGACAGTACAGCCCTCGCGAACGCAAACGTTTTCAGGAATGCACCAAACAAGTCTGCGGCGATATTTTTGGGACAATGACGGTAGTATCGACGGCACAGGTAGTCGCAAAATACAGTCAGCTTCCTAGTTGACATTACCTGACATTTTCAACTGAGCTGTTACTGTTCCTTGCGGATAGAGCTCAGTAGTTACAACTGTGGCCAAACAGCTGAAACACCTGATTTTCTTTCATCTTGATTCAGGTTTGAACACATGTTTGCACAAACTTACACTAAAGTGAAAAAAAAAGTTAGTTAAGACAGTACAACAACCAGACTCGGTTTACCGTATCTCTTCAGCAGTGTGATAACTAAACTCTACTTTTTGTGTTCAGATTCAGATCGGCTGTTAAACCTGCCGCTGGTACCGCCCGTGACAATCTCTTTGTGGTAAAGAAGGCCCTCAACGGATCGTGAAGGTACACACACACACACCAGTCCGTACCGTAAACCTTTTACCAACCAACTGGCTCCTCGTGAAATCAAATTTGACTTGAAAACCTGTTTTCCCCCACCAAAATCATGTGGGTCAGTCGTGGGTCTTTCAGTGTGATAAAGGCACCGAAATATAGCAATAATATTGGGGTCACACGGTAACTGACTTAATTGCCGGACGTCAACACAATCGATTAACACTCGACATAAACACTAAAGTGAAAAAAAAAAGAAGTTAGTTACAATTATATAAAAATAAGACCCCCTTTTTCCTCAGCAGCATCTAATTTTATCACTGAATGATACATCATAGCAACTCTTCACTTAAGACATACCTTTTCAGCAATCCCGGAGTTACGACCAGTTGCAAAATCTAACAAGTTAAAAAAAATAAAAATAATATGCCAGGGTATTCAGAATTTATTTTTTGTAACTATGGTAATTTAAAAAAAAATAGATGTTTATATTTTTTACACGTAGAATGTCTGAAATGGTGGCCGGCTACAAGTTATTAATTAACTCCTTTTCCTCCCACCAATCTAATTCATATAGCTAAATGATAAACTGCTTTCAGAGTATATGTTAGGTTGACTGATTTTAAGAAACTTACCTATTTTTAGGTTATTAAATTTTTGACGTAGAACAGCAAGGGACAGAAGATTGTAGAGAGCTATATATGATCACGTCCGGAATATAACCATGGCATATACGAGGGTAAGTAAAAAAGATTATCCATTCTTTCGTCGTAACATATCTTTAGGTTTAGTACACACATTTCAGACGTGCTTATAGTTGGTACTATCGTATTTATACAAGGTAACCAAAAAAGTTCTGTCCGTTTTTAAAGGAATAAAAGAAAACGCTTCACAGTATGTGTAACTGATATTTAGTCTTCGAAGTAATCGCCATCGGCATCCAGCACCTTCTGCCAACGTGTCTCCAGCTGTTCAATGCCCTTGCGGTAGAACTCGTGGGGTTTTGACGCAAAGAAGTCCGTTAGGGCTTTGCGCAAGTCTGCTTCATTGGTGAAGGGTTTCCCACGAAGATGATTATCTAGGGAGTGGAAGAGGGGGTAATCGGATGGCGCAAGGTCAGGTGAATAAGGTGGATGGCACAAAGTCTCCCACCCAAGTTGCTGTATGGTATCCCTGACCACTCGCGCGACAAACGGCTTGGCGTTGTCATGGAGGAAAATCACATCTTTGCGATTCACCAGTTCTGGCTCCTTCTGGCGCAATGCCTGTTGCACACATTTCAATTGCTGCGAGTATAGGTCTCCAGTGACCGTTTGGCCCGTTGGTAGCAGTTCATAATGAACCACTTGACGACATGTCCACCAGACACAAAGCATAATCTTGCGTGGGTGCATAGGCGGTCTTGCTGTGTGAGGTACAGCATCCTGAGGAGACAACCAATGTCTGGAACGCTTGGGAGTTTTGTACAGAACCCACTTTTCATCACTGGTAAGCACTCGATTGAATAAGGATGCGGTACGGTGGTGAGAAAGCAGCGATACGCAGGCTGCCACTCATTGTCCCCTGTGGACCTCCAACAGCGTTTGCGGAACCCACTTGCTCAGTTTGTATGTCTTACCTAGGCGGTGCAGGTGAAGTCTAATTGTTTCATAGGAAACGTTGAACTGTCTTGCAAGTTCACCACACGTTAGACTATTGTCCTCTTCAATGGCCGCCTTCAGGACTCCGTCATTCAAGACCTGTGGTCGTCCACTGCGAGGCTCATCGTGGAGAGACAAATCTCCCGACTTGAATTTTCGAAACCAACGCCTTGCAGTACGTTCATCCACAGCACTATCCCCAAACGCTTGACATATGCGGAGACTTGATGCAGCTGCTGATAAGCCCACTTTGAAGTCGTAAAGCAAACAGCCCCGAACGAGATCTCTAGACACTTCCATCCTTCTCACAGCTGTCCGGCTTATAACTGATGGCCGGGCACGGTGCTCGTGTTTTTTTATAACGTCTGATGTTCCTATTTCCGGCTGTTCGAATTTGAAAACAATTGCTACACACATTTCGTATATATTTCAACTTCATTCAATGACTAATAAAAAAAACGGACAGAACTTTTTTGGTTACCTTGTATTTGAACTTGATTGAGCCAGTTTTTTATGCTGTTACAGTGTAAGCATGGACGCTCCGCTAACAGTGTGCACCAAGGAGGAACAAAGAGCATTGGTCCCATTTCTCTAGTCGAAAGCTGTGTTAGGGGCTAAAATTCATCGGAGGTTTCTAACAGCAAACAACGGCGTAGAAGTGTGTATGAGTTGCTCGAAAAGTTTAAAAATGGCCGAGTGACGCACGAAGAATGAACTGGACGACCATCAGCCCCCATTAGGTATCATGTTCTCTGCAGATTTGGATCATCGCTCTTTGTGCACACTGCTAGTGGAGCGACCATGTTTACACTGTAACAGCAACAAGAAAACTGGCGCGATCAAGCTCAAACTTCGATCACGTGACCACAATAGTACCAAATGTAAGCACAAATGAACAGAAGGCAGTATGACAAATATATCATGGCGAAAGTGCGTTTAATTTTTGTACTTACCCTCGTAAAAGAAGATGTCTTCATGGCTGCGATGTGCGGTGTGGTTTAAGGATAACGGCTGGAAATGAGAAAGAGCCGGGTTCGAATTCCAGCTGGGTTCATTACAATCACTTACGCGCAAATACTCTTGGGTATGAATCCATATCTACTCCCCACCCAGGTTATGGGTTGAATAGCAGGACAGACTGTGTCTTATAGCTTTGATTTGCAATCAGTCTAC
>OZ038515.1:49514311-49606811 GCA_964036315.1 Acanthosepion esculentum
GAACACTTACAATCAGAAATAGACAATTTAATTTTCTGAGACACGTAATAAGGAAAGATGGCTTAGAGAATTTGATACTCATAGGACATAGTGAAAGCAAGAGGGACATCAAAGCTGCAGTGGATAAAAGGCGTTAGTTAGATCCAGTGACAGGACCCAAAGAGCGTGAGTTCAGTACCTGGTTAAGGCAGTGGAGAACTTTCAGAGGGAAATTAACAGGAGAAAACTGATAACTGACATCCATTAAACATGGCATGTGGAACTAGAACAGTCTACCTCAGTGCGCAAAACAAAGGGTTCAGTTCAACATTTCAACCACCTGAAGAAGGCTGGAGTGTACAATGGCTGAAATGTTAAAAAACATACCATTTACCCTGAATGTATAAAATTATGTATAAAATAATTGGATTTCGGCATTAAATAACCCATAGAGGTTGATATGCCGCTAAACAAAATCAACCAAACCAAACCAATCAAAATATTTAGATTTCGGCATTAAATAATCCATAGAGGTTGATATGCCGCTAAACAAAAACAACCAAACCAAACCAATCAAAATATTTAGATTTCGGCATTAAATAATCCATAGAGGTTGATATGCCGCTAAACAAAATCAACCAAACCAAACCAATCAAAATATTTAGATTTCGGTATTAAATAACCCACAGAGGTTGAAATGCCGCTAAACAAAATCAACCAAACCAAACCAATCAAAATATTTAGATTTCGGCATTAAATAACCCACAGAGGTTGAAATGCCGCTAAACAAAATCAACCAAACCAAACCAATCAAAATATTTAGATTTCGGCATTAAATAATCCATAGAGGTTGATATGCCGCTAAACAAAATCAACCAAACCAAACCAATCAAAATATTTAGATTTCGGTATTAAATAACCCACAGAGGTTGAAATGCCGCTAAACAAAATCAACCAAACCAAACCAAACCAATCAAAATATTTAGATTTCGGCATTAAATAACCCACAGAGGTTGATATGCCGCTAAACAAAATCAACCAAACCAAACCAATCAAAATATTTAGATTTCGGCATTAAATAACCCACAGAGGTTGATATGCCGCTAAACAAAATCAACCAAACCAAACCAATCAAAATATTTAGATTTCGGCATTAAATAACCCACAGAGGTTGATATGCCGCTAAACAAAATCAACCAAACCAAACCAATCAAAATATTTAGATTTCGGTATTAAATAACCCATAGAGGTTGATATGCCGCTAAACAAAATCAACCAAACCAAACCAATCAAAATATTTAGATTTCGGCATTAAATAACCCATAGAGGTTGATATGCCGCTAAACAAAATCAACCAAACCAAACCAATCAAATTATTTAGATTTCGGCATTAAATAACCCATAGAGGTTGATATGCCGCTAAACAAAATCAACCAAACCAAACCAATCAAAATATTTAGATTTCGGCATTAAATAATCCATAGAGGTTGATATGCCGCTAAACAAAATCAACCAAACCAAACAAATCAAAATATTTAGATTTCGGCATTAAATAACCCATAGAGGTTGATATGCCGCTAAACAAAATCAACCAAACCAAACCAATCAAAATATTTAGATTTCGGCATTAAATAATCCATAGAGGTTGATATGCCGCTAAACAAAAACAACCAAACCAAACCAATCAAAATATTTAGATTTCGGCATTAAATAATCCATAGAGGTTGATATGCCGCTAAACAAAATCAACCAAACCAAACCAATCAAAATATTTAGATTTCGGTATTAAATAACCCACAGAGGTTGAAATGCCGCTAAACAAAATCAACCAAACCAAACCAATCAAAATATTTAGATTTCGGCATTAAATAACCCACAGAGGTTGAAATGCCGCTAAACAAAATCAACCAAACCAAACCAATCAAAATATTTAGATTTCGGCATTAAATAATCCATAGAGGTTGATATGCCGCTAAACAAAATCAACCAAACCAAACCAATCAAAATATTTAGATTTCGGCATTAAATAACCCATAGAGGTTGATATGCCGCTAAACAAAAACAACCAAACCAAACCAATCAAAATATTTAGATTTCGGCATTAAATAACCCACAGAGGTTGATATGCCGCTAAACAAAATCAACCAAACCAAACCAATCAAAATATTTAGATTTCGGCATTAAATAACCCACAGAGGTTGAAATGCCGCTAAACAAAAACAACCAAACCAAACCAATCAAAATATTTAGATTTCGGCATTAAATAACCCACAGAGGTTGATATGCCGCTAAACAAAATCAACCAAACCAAACCAATCAAAATATTTAGATTTCGGCATTAAATAACCCATAGAGGTTGATATGCCGCTAAACAAATACAACCAATCCAAACCAATCAAAATATTTAGATTTCGGCATTAAATAACCCATAGAGGTTGATATGCCACTAAACAAAATCAACCAAACCAAACCAATCAAAATATTTAGATTTCGGCATTAAATAACCCATAGAGGTTGATATGCCGCTAAACAAAATCAACCAAACCAAACCAATCAAAATATTTAGATTTCGGCATTAAATAACCCACAGAGGTTGATATGCCGCTAAACAAAATCAACCAACCAACCATCTTCACATAAACCTCTTGCTTCTCATTCATAGTTTGCAGTCTTGTTGGCAGAATTGAAGTTCTTTAAGAAATAAAAGATAAGAGCAGTGATAATCTTCAGACACCTCAAAAGCAGGAATTAAGTGTTGCTAATTTTATTTGTTTAACTGAAATACTCCATCTCCTTTCTTGAAATGTGTATTAAAATAGCATATCCCAATTTTACCAACTCAGGGTATAAATTCTTTGTGTCTGGTTTATATTTAGGCATCTCTTCAGAATCTTTGAAAACGTTTCAGTGTTTGTAACATATTTGTATATGGAAGAAAATGATATATAAGTTCCACGTATCAAACTAATACTGGGTAAATGAGTGACAAAATGTAAAAAAAAAAACCAACGTGATGCAGATACGAAAATTAATTTTTACAACGTTACTTAAAAATTGAATACTGAAAAGGAACAAGTATAAACAAAAATAACTAAAATGAATTACTCCAAACCAATAAGTAAATAAACTAAGTAAATAATAAAGAAATTAATAAAACATGAATGTGCACATAAATGCAAGGAAAAGTAATAATAACAACAAACAACAATAAATAATCAAAAACTGCATCAGGACCCACAATTATTCCCACTCAATAGCCCCTAAATAATTTGAAAGGTAACTGTTACTGCTCACCAAAATAACTGTTAGAATAATACAATAGACTACCTACAATGCATCACTGACCTGTATATAGTCGATCAAAAACATAACACATATGGCCTGACAATTGGGTTTGACATGAAACAGATTGTCACATCTGGGTGTTGACTTCAATGTCCACTTAGATTCCAATCCTTGAAGAATGACTGCAAAAATATCCCCCTCTCCATATTTATAGACAAATACATTTTTGAAAAAATTATATTACCAGCAATAAAAATTGTCAGCATTAAATAACCCATTGAGGTTGATATGCCGTAAAACAAACCAAGCCAAGAAAAACATAAGACCTAATTCATATTTAAAAATTCAGTTTGAATAAATAGTACCAGGATATCTTCATGTGAGATAATTATCACAGAAAGATATAGACAAGCCCCAATAGTCATAAAGTCACGTGTTAAAAATTTCAGGAGACTCAATTACAACATGGCACACAAGCATGAAAAACAACCAATTTCTTCCATTGCTTCTATTTTCCTCCCAGAGGCCAGTAAATTGATGAGAGGAGCTCGGCTAATGGCAGATTACTGATCTTGAACAAAAAATCAATATTCTATAACAAATGTTCCAAGAAGCAGAACTTAAAACTTTTCCAAAACACAAACTATGATCTTAAATTAGAGCAATGATGACACACATTCTGAACCCATCATAAAAATTCAAAATATAGAATTAATAAACTATAAACAATTCAAATAACTCCAGTCTGGAATACTTGATAACAATTTTAACATAGGAAATAAGGAAAACAAACATTGGATAGGCTATACTGGGGATAATTTTATCTAACATTGCAAGATGCGACATAACCAAAATATTAAGCTGAGAACTTGTGTCATGTTCTTAAATAGCATTGTCAGATCTAGACACTTAAATGGATGTCATGGATGCTGTCTAACTTGTACAAAAACATCTCAACCATCAGCTATAGACAGCAATATTCTCAGATCAATTATTAAAAATGAATCCTTTAGGTCTGAAAGAATAGAATCCTTCATCGGATCCTATAGACTAGTACAATAGAATCACAAAGAAAGAGCTTTACAAAAAAGAAAAATGACCACATCACTTGAAGACATCTAACAGCAACAACAACTAAAATGAATAGCACATATAAGGGAACTTCTGTGAAGTCATTTGTTTACATTTGGTTACACATCGAGCAGATATGAATGTACGAGAGAAAATCATGGAGAATTGTAGTTTAAAAACAGTAAAATTGACATTGCTAACCAAAAGGCTCCTCTGTGGCTAAATCGGTAAAGCACGTCAGGCTATACGATGGTTCTGTGTAGCATACAGTTTTGATTCCTGTCGGAAGACGCATATTCTCTATAAAAATTTTTCGAACATTCAGGCCGGTAAATGTCGTTAATACTGTTTATTATAAACAGAGCATTTACTTAAATATTTGTATCTATAAAAAAGAATGTATAAACATAAAAATGTCTTAAAACTATTCAGTCAATAAATGCCAAATGTTTTCTGTATGGAAATGATCAATCTCACTATTACCCTTGACATAGGAAGGTATTGGAAATGAGTTTAATATAGGAATCTATTAAAAATGATTTTACTATAGTATAGTCTAATTCCAGTTTTAAAAGAAAGAATTCATAAATTTCAGCCGACAGTAATGCTTGCTGTTTGGTCAATCAAGACCAAATGTTTCCTGCATGGAAACCGTCAATCTCGCCATTACCATTGCTGTAAGAATGCATTGGAAAATCATAAATAACTAAACCAAATAACAAAATCCAAAATCCACTTCATATGAAAATTTCCAACTAAAACTAAAATGGATAGCACATGTAATGAGAAGAGAAAATAATGCAGAGCCTGAAATATGGAATAGTGAAAGCAAAATTGTTACCTTTTATTATTTACACCTCTTTTTCACTGAAAAGCACTAATCTCTCTTTTTTTTTTAACAAGGATATTTATTCTATTAGGTTCCCAAAAGGTAACTGGAAGGGAAAAGAATGATATAATCAAAATGTTGATATTCCACAGTATATTAAGAAAAAAGTTTGGAAGGAAACTGAAATCAGTCCTAAAAAGAGTGATAACAGAGGACATGAGTAGTTTATTTTCCTGAAAAACTGTTTAACGAGAAAGATCTTATGAATTTCAACCAACAGTAACACTAACTGTTCAGTTAACAAACACCAAATGTTTCCTGCATGGAAACAGTTAATTTCTCAATTGCCACTTCCTGCTGCCAGCCTCTCAAAAGCGGGTGTTTATACACACTCAAAATGTGCACAATTAGTCAAATAAAAATGTGCATTAGCTGCTGAGGTCCCAATGAAAGAGAGCCAGAAACAAAGTTTGTAATTTTTAAAAATCACTTTTGGAAGAGAATACATGTAATAGGTACGTATTATGGTAGGTGAGATAAGCAACTATTTTCTCAGTTACTGCTAAATTAATTATACTGTCATGGTGTCATGTCCATAAAAGAATAAATAAATAAATAAAGATGAATTATAGTATCAAAAATAATTATAATAAAATAGTTATAACAATTATAATTATCAATTCATTCTTTCTAAGCAAATGAGAGCGAATCAGCCTCACTTTTCTTCTCTACACACACAAACACATCACATTCTCCCTGTCAGACAGGCAGTCAACACTGACAGGCTGTCAACACGTGCTTCAACAAAAACTTTGGCTCCTTTTCCTTTCTCAGTCTATAGTAGCAACATTTATTTCTTAACATTCAAACAAAAATTCAAGGTAAAAAAAATCATATCAGATTGTATGCACTTTACTTCTTCTTTATCTAATAATTATGCCAAATTCTAATGCATATTTGATCTACATTTGATTCTAATTTTATTCAGGATTACTTTTGAATCTCCAGCACCATGTAACAACCTGATAATAAATAATAATCATTATGTTGTTTACATGTCTTCCTGTTTCTCATTTTATGAGTATTTCTGTATATATGAATGTTAAGGGGTTTATAATTATTTACTCAGTTGTAACTCCGCTACACACCAATTACATGGAGGGAAATATCTCATTGCTGCCTCTATTAAAAGCTACAGTTTACCTTTAATATCTATCTCATTTACTACCACAATAGAAAGATAAAAAATATCTTGAGAAATCTCATCAGGTTAACTATTGTTAATCCCCCATATAGGCATTTTTTTTCAATTATTATTCAACACACTGAGTAATAAAAGCCATGACAAAGAAACATTCTCTCAAGTTAAGAATTGGGTCCAGGCTATTTTTGTGTGAATTTAAAATATCTCATCAGCTGCTCCAACCAAATAGTTATTTTCACTACCTCTGTTACAATCTACAATTTGTCTTGAATCTTTATCTAATTCACTGCCAGAATAGGAAGACCCAGAAAGATAAAAGAATTTCTTGAGAAATCTCAGCCAGCATTCCAGGTCAAACATTGTTTTCATCATTTATATAGTTATTATTTTCAATTATTCTCCAACTCCCTACCTGAATAAAGAAAACCAAGAAAAAGAAACTTTTCTTTGGATATCTTAGCATCTCCAGTCTTCATCACTTTCTATGAATTGCTTTGAATCCTTAGCTGAATCATCAGAGTAAGAAGACCCAAGACAAAACATTTCTTTCAGGATTTCTCAGTGATTCAGGAACTGGATCAGTGAGAAAACAAGTTTCTTGGACAAATTTTGCTCAGTGTCCTATTTTATTACTATTTTAGAAAAATCATTGATATGTACTCATCTGTGTAGATATTAAAAGGAAGATTTTGCTTATTATAATTCAATAACAATATATAAATTATTCTTTCAGTATAAACTTTCACTATTCACAATCATTCTTTTTCAGAGAAATTAAATTCTTGACAAGCAACAAGATTAAATTAATCAAGCTTGAAATCAATTTTCATCCAATTTGATTTTACATAAAATGGACATCTTACCAAAATATAAAAAGTGAACAAATCTTGTTCATTAAAAAAAAAAATCACTAAACTATTCATTCATTCAAATTAGAAAATCTGGCTGACATGTTCAGTTCATTTGAATCAAGAATAGAATAACAGTTTAGTCACTGAGTAAATGAAGTATTATATTTTCCTCTCTTCACAGTTCTTGAAGATCCTTATTAAGAGTTCAAATCAATTCTTTTCCTCCTCAAAACCTTTATGGTCAGATAGTGATAAATAAAACTGCACAATTTCTTACTTAACATATCAAACACTATTGAAATACAATAGTGCAAAATAAGTATTAAGAATGAACCATGTGTTATAATTCGTAAAACTGTATGTGTGTATAGAGAGAGAGTTAAATAGATGGATAATTAAAAATAATTTAGCTATATATGTAAATATATAATGAATGTTTAATATATATATATATATATATATATATTTAATGTTATATATATATTATATTTAATATAATATATATATATATATATTTAATGTTATATATATATTATATTTAATATAATATATATGATATATATATATATTTAATGTTATATATATATTATATTTAATATAATATATATGATATATATATATATTTAATGTTATATATTATATTTAATATAATATATATGATATATATATATATTTAATGTTATATATTATATTTAATATAATATATATGATATATATATATATTTAATGTTATATATTATATTTAATATAATATATATGATATATATATATATTTAATGTTATATATTATATTTAATATAATATATATGATATATATATATTTAATATTATATATATATTTAATATATATATGATATATATATTTAATATTATATATTTAATATAATATATATTATATATATATTTAATATTATATATATATTTAATATAATATATATTATATATATATTTAATATTATATATATATTTAATATAATATATATTATATATATATTTAATATTATATATATATTTAATATAATATATATTATATATATATTTAATATTATATATATATTTAATATAATATATATTATATATATATTATATTTAATATATATATGATATATATATATTTAATATTATATATATAATATATATATTATATTTAATATATATATGATATATATATATTTAATATTATATATATAATATTATATATATATTATATTTAATATACTATATATGATATATATATATTTAATATTATATATATAATATTATATATATATTATATTTAATATACTATATATGATATATATATATTTAATATTATATATATATTATATTTAATATACTATATATATATATATATATATATTTAATATTATATATATATTATATTTAATATACTATATATATATATATATATTTAATATTATATATATATTATATTTAATATACTATATATGATATATATATATATATATATTTAATATTATATATATATATATATTTAATATTATATATATATTATATTTAATATACTATATATGATATATATATATTTAATATTATATATATATTATATTTAATATACTATATATGATATATATATATTTAATATTATATATATATTATATTTAATATACTATATATGATATATATATATTTAATATTATATATATATATTATATTTAATATACTATATATTATGTTTAATATAATATATATGATATATATATTTAATATTATACATATATATATATTATATTTAATATTATACATATATATATTACATTTAATATACTATACATTATATTTAATATTATATATATATATTATATTTAATATACTATATATTATATTTAATATAATATATGATATATATATATATACATTGTCAGACATTTGATTATTATCTGTTACTTCATTGCATGTGACACATATCTAAGCAATTATAAATATCCTAACACAACATACCATTAAGCTGCATCTCTTTGCTTTTTCTCAATTTTTCTCATTTCTATCTTGATCTCTGACAAAGCTTTAATAAAGTGAAACATGTTATATTAAGATCTGTTTTCCTGCTTGTTCTTTATCCTGTCATTTTGTCAGATTCCTATCCACAATTGATCTATCTATCTATCTCAATCTATTCATATCTATCTCAGCCTATTCATATCTATCTCAATCTATTCATATCTATCTCAGCTTATTCATATCTATCTATCTATCTATCTCTATATATATTTGCATTATAATATTTTAATACAAATATTATTATAACAATATTTTTCTCTATGTTGTATTGAGCACTTTTACAAAATTATATGCTAAGAACAGTGCCTTCTTAATCTCTTATTTGGATCACTTCAGACATTTTCATTGGATACTCATATTTGAGTAGATGTTTCAATTGTGCATATTGTTTTTTTTTAATAAGATTTCTTGAATATTCAGGGCAGTAAACAAAAATAAATATACCATTTAATAAATAAACAGAACGTCTATTCAAATATGAGTATCCAGTAAAATATCGTTTAAAGTGATAAAATCGGTCAGATTAATAAATGAAAATCCATTAGTTCTTCAGAAATATGCGGAATATAACGTCTCTCAGGTAAGTGACAAATTTTATATTTGCATTAAAGATTTGGGAAGATATACATGGCGGGAAATAAATACATATATAAAAAAAAATTTTTTTTTCTTTTTTTTCTTTTTTTTTTTTTCTTTTTTTTTCTTTTTTTTTTTTCTTTTTTTTTCTTTTTTTTTTTTTCTTTTTTTAAGCTTATCACCCCAAGCAAGGCTGGAAGCCACTAGCACGCAAGGGGTTACAGAAGGTTTGGAGGAAGCGCAGATAGGAGTGGTAGAGGAGAGGATGTGGAGAAAGATAGTGGATCGATCAAGACAAGGGGGTTACAGAAGATTTGGAGTGAGAGCAGATAGGAATGAAAGGTGAAAGGATGTGGAGAAGGGAAGTGGATAGATCAAGGCAACTGGAGATGTCGATTGACGTTACACTTAAATAGTTGGAGATTGTATTTGTCAGGGAAACAGGAATAAGGAAGGGAGTTCCACAGGCGAGAGGTGCGAGACATGAAACTATTGGAGTAGAAGAGACGTCTACATCTAACAGTTTCAACGGTGAAAGGGTGGGAACAGGATGCCAGCCTCGTAGGACGCTTAAATTCATGAGGCCTGGGAACCAGCGAAAGCAGCTCATCGGAGCAATTAAAGTGAAAGTATTTGTAAAAAAGACAGAGCGAGGCAACGGCGCATCTGTGAGAGAGCGACTGCAGACGATATATATGAAAGCGTGAGGAATATATGTAATGAAGTCAGCATGTTTGGGATTTTATATGCAAAAGAGTTGATATATTATCTATGTATTGGACAAATATATATGAATATCAAATTTTTCTTTTGGCACTGACATGAAAAGACCTAACTTTTATGTCTTTGATTGAATTAAATCAGAGTATCTGATATTGGAATGGTCCCTAACCAATGTCTCAGACTTCTGGCATACATGTTCTGGAATCGATCATGCAATATTCTAATGACATTTCCCTTAGTTGCACGGATACACCAGAATAGCATTACATAAGCAGAACGAACACTTTTCATTCTTTTTCTCAGGCCTAAGGAATGACATGGCAATTGTTCTGCTGCAAATGAATCAAGACCGTGTTAAGTAATATAAAGAGAAAAAGTATTTTATCAATTGAGCTTTACATCTACTTTGTAACAAATAGAATTTTATACTATTGTTCACACAATACAATGCTCAAGAGCCACTCAAGGCAGAGGGTTACCGAATGAGATTGTTGTCGGTGCACAAAAGGCGGAAGTATCTATAATGTAATTTCAGTCACTTTCTCACCGACGTGATGTGGCTTCCTTCTGTCTTTTCTATAGATATTTTCATGGCAACTGCTCTGACAAGCTTTTTCTCTGGTGCCACAACCACATGAATTTAAGTGTGCTACTAGATTGGCATCTAGGTTTCACCCTTTTACTCTTGAAATGGCTAAATGCAACTGCCACTTCTACTCCAACAGTTTCTTTTCTTGCACTTCCCACCTGTGAAAATTCCTTCCATTTATTTGCTTACCTGATAACGACAATCTTCCAAAATTTAAATGCGATTTTAATCACCATCTTCTGTCTTCTTGAATCCTGTTCATCTTTTGTCCTTTCTTCATTCCTTACCATTCACAGTCTTCTTTTTCACTTTCATTCCCTGTAAACCCCTGTATATATTTTAATCACCATCTTCTGTCTTCTTGAATCCTGTTCATCTTTTGTCCTTTCTTCATTCCTTACCATTCACAGTCTTCTTTTTCACTTTCATTCCCTGTAAACCCCTGTATATATTTTAATCACCATCTTCTGTCTTCTTGAATCCTGTTCATCTTTTGTCCTTTCTTCATTCCTTACCATTCACAGTCTTCTTTTTCACTTTCATTCCCTGTAAACCCCTGTATATATTTTAATCACCATCTTCTGTCTTCTTGAATCCTGTTCATCTTTTGTCCTTTCTTCATTCCTTACCATTCACAGTCTTCTTTTTCACTTTCATTCCCTGTAAACCCCTGTATATATTTTAATCACCATCTTCTGTCTTCTTGAATCCTGTTCATCTTTTGTCCTTTCTTCATTCCTTACCATTCACAGTCTTCTTTTTCACTTTCATTCCCTGTAAACCCCTGTATATATTTTAATCACCATCTTCTGTCTTCTTGAATCCTGTTCATCTTTTGTCCTTTCTTCATTCCTTACCATTCACAGTCTTCTTTTTCACTTTCATTCCCTGTAAACCCCTGTATATATTTTAATCACCATCTTCTGTCTTCTTGAATCCTGTTCATCTTTTGTCCTTTCTTCATTCCTTACCATTCACAGTCTTCTTTTTCACTTTCATTCCCTGTAAACCCCTGTATATATTTTAATCACCATCTTCTGTCTTCTTGAATCCTGTTCATCTTTTGTCCTTTCTTCATTCCTTACCATTCACAGTCTTCTTTTTCACTTTCATTCCCTGTAAACCCCTGTATATATTTTAATCACCATCTTCTGTCTTCTTGAATCCTGTTCATCTTTTGTCCTTTCTTCATTCCTTACCATTCACAGTCTTCTTTTACACTTTCATTCCCTGTAAACCCCTGTATATATTTTAATCACCATCTTCTGTCTTCTTGAATCCTGTTCATCTTTTGTCCTTTCTTCATTCCTTACCATTCACAGTCTTCTTTTTCACTTTCATTCCCTGTAAACCCCTGTATATATTTTAATCACCATCTTCTGTCTTCTTGAATCCTGTTCATCTTTTGTCCTTTCTTCATTCCTTACCATTCACAGTCTTCTTTTTCACTTTCATTCCCTGTAAACCCCTGTATATATTTTAATCACCATCTTCTGTCTTCTTGAATCCTGTTCATCTTTTGTCCTTTCTTCATTCCTTACCATTCACAGTCTTCTTTTTCACTTTCACTCCCTGTAAACCCCTGTATATATTTTAATCACCATCTTCTGTCTTCTTGAATCCTGTTCATCTTTTGTCCTTTCTTCATTCCTTACCATTCACAGTCTTCTTTTTCACTTTCACTCCCTGTAAACCCCTGTATATATTTTAATCACCATCTTCTGTCTTCTTGAATCCTGTTCATCTTTTGTCCTTTCTTCATTCCTTACCATTCACAGTCTTCTTTTTCACTTTCACTCCCTGTAAACCCCTGTATATATTTTAATCACCATCTTCTGTCTTCTTGAATCCTGTTCATCTTTTGTCCTTTCTTCATTCCTTACCATTCACAGTCTTCTTTTTCACTTTCACTCCCTGTAAACCCCTGTATATATTTTAATCACCATCTTCTGTCTTCTTGAATCCTGTTCATCTTTTGTCCTTTCTTCATTCCTTACCATTCACAGTCTTCTTTTTCACTTTCACTCCCTGTAAACCCCTGTATATATTTTAATCACCATCTTCTGTCTTCTTGAATCCTGTTCATCTTTTGTCCTTTCTTCATTCCTTACCATTCACAGTCTTCTTTTTCACTTTCATTCCCTGTAAACCCCTGTATATATTTTAATCACCATCTTCTGTCTTCTTGAATCCTGTTCATCTTTTGTCCTTTCTTCATTCCTTACCATTCACAGTCTTCTTTTTCACTTTCATTCCCTGTAAACCCCTGTATATATTTTAATCACCATCTTCTGTCTTCTTGAATCCTGTTCATCTTTTGTCCTTTCTTCATTCCTTACCATTCACAGTCTTCTTTTTCACTTTCACTCCCTGTAAACCCCTGTATATATTTTAATCACCATCTTCTGTCTTCTTGAATCCTGTTCATCTTTTGTCCTTTCTTCATTCCTTACCATTCACAGTCTTCTTTTTCACTTTCACTCCCTGTAAACCCCTGTATATATTTTAATCACCATCTTCTGTCTTCTTGAATCCTGTTCATCTTTTGTCCTTTCTTCATTCCTTACCATTCACAGTCTTCTTTTTCACTTTCACTCCCTGTAAACCCCTGTATATATTTTAATCACCATCTTCTGTCTTCTTGAATCCTGTTCATCTTTTGTCCTTTCTTCATTCCTTACCATTCACAGTCTTCTTTTTCACTTTCATTCCCTGTAAACCCCTGTATATATTTTAATCACCATCTTCTGTCTTCTTGAATCCTGTTCATCTTTTGTCCTTTCTTCATTCCTTACCATTCACAGTCTTCTTTTTCACTTTCACTCCCTGTAAACCCCTGTATATATTTTAATCACCATCTTCTGTCTTCTTGAATCCTGTTCATCTTTTGTCCTTTCTTCATTCCTTACCATTCACAGTCTTCTTTTTCACTTTCACTCCCTGTAAACCCCTGTATATATTTTAATCACCATCTTCTGTCTTCTTGAATCCTGTTCATCTTTTGTCCTTTCTTCATTCCTTACCATTCACAGTCTTCTTTTTCACTTTCACTCCCTGTAAACCCCTGTATATATTTTAATCACCATCTTCTGTCTTCTTGAATCCTGTTCATCTTTTGTCCTTTCTTCATTCCTTACCATTCACAGTCTTCTTTTCCACTTTCATTCCCTGTAAACCCCTGTATATATTTTAATCACCATCTTCTGTCTTCTTGAATCCTGTTCATCTTTTGTCCTTTCTTCATTCCTTACCATTCACAGTCTTCTTTTTCACTTTCATTCCCTGTAAACCCCTGTATATATTTTAATCACCATCTTCTGTCTTCTTGAATCCTGTTCATCTTTTGTCCTTTCTTCATTCCTTACCACTCACAGTCTTCTTTTTCACTTTCATTCCCTGTAAACCCCTGTATATATTTTAATCACCATCTTCTGTCTTCTTGAATCCTGTTCATCTTTTGTCCTTTCTTCATTCCTTACCATTCACAGTCTTCTTTTCCACTTTCATTCCCTGTAAACCCCTGTATATATTTTAATCACCATCTTCTGTCTTCTTGAATCCTGTTCATCTTTTGTCCTTTCTTCATTCCTTACCATTCACAGTCTTCTTTTTCACTTTCATTCCCTGTAAACCCCTGTATATATTTTAATCACCATCTTCTGTCTTCTTGAATCCTGTTCATCTTTTGTCCTTTCTTCATTCCTTACCATTCACAGTCTTCTTTTTCACTTTCATTCCCTGTAAACCCCTGTATATATTTTAATCACCATCTTCTGTCTTCTTGAATCCTGTTCATCTTTTGTCCTTTCTTCATTCCTTACCATTCACAGTCTTCTTTTTCACTTTCATTCCCTGTAAACCCCTGTATATATTTTAATCACCATCTTCTGTCTTCTTGAATCCTGTTCATCTTTTGTCCTTTCTTCATTCCTTACCATTCACAGTCTTCTTTTTCACTTTCATTCCCTGTAAACCCCTGTATATATTTTAATCACCATCTTCTGTCTTCTTGAATCCTGTTCATCTTTTGTCCTTTCTTCATTCCTTACCATTCACAGTCTTCTTTTTCACTTTCATTCCCTGTAAACCCCTGTATATATTTTAATCACCATCTTCTGTCTTCTTGAATCCTGTTCATCTTTTGTCCTTTCTTCATTCCTTACCATTCACAGTCTTCTTTTTCACTTTCATTCCCTGTAAACCCCTGTATATATTTTAATCACCATCTTCTGTCTTCTTGAATCCTGTTCATCTTTTGTCCTTTCTTCATTCCTTACCATTCACAGTCTTCTTTTTCACTTTCATTCCCTGTAAACCCCTGTATATATTTTAATCACCATCTTCTGTCTTCTTGAATCCTGTTCATCTTTTGTCCTTTCTTCATTCCTTACCATTCACAGTCTTCTTTTTCACTTTCATTCCCTGTAAACCCCTGTATATATTTTAATCACCATCTTCTGTCTTCTTGAATCCTGTTCATCTTTTGTCCTTTCTTCATTCCTTACCATTCACAGTCTTCTTTTACACTTTCATTCCCTGTAAACCCCTGTATATATTTTAATCACCATCTTCTGTCTTCTTGAATCCTGTTCATCTTTTGTCCTTTCTTCATTCCTTACCATTCACAGTCTTCTTTTTCACTTTCATTCCCTGTAAACCCCTGTATATATTTTAATCACCATCTTCTGTCTTCTTGAATCCTGTTCATCTTTTGTCCTTTCTTCATTCCTTACCATTCACAGTCTTCTTTTTCACTTTCACTCCCTGTAAACCCCTGTATACTCGTATACTTGCTTGGTGTTAAATGATTAAAAACAAAACAACGTGTGTATTATAAGGATATATAGGATAGATGACAGTTGAAACCAGACTTGAACAGATTTGTAGTGATCAAGGGAGCATCCTCTTGTGAATCTGTTCCACAATAAAACAGTTTTCAGGAAGAAGCTCTGTGGCATTTCATCCTGACCAATTGCAATATGATGGGATTGAGGATGAGTCGACTCTCTGTATATGTCATGGTGGGTTTTAGCTGTAAAGGTACAAACTGGTGGAACGAAGGAATGCAGTTCATCTGAACATTTACTATGAGAATAGTGAAGTTTGATGTGGTTCACAAAAAATAAAAATAAAATAATAAAAAAAAAACTTTTTTAAAAACTTTTTCAAAATGAAACTTTATTTTTGTTTTTAATTATAAATTTGTTTATATTAGGCAACCAAAAAATAGTTGTTGGTTTATCAATTAAAAATAGATTTTTCTTTATTTTTAAGATTAATTTCATTGAACAAGCACCTTATGCCATCTTTTGACCATCATAAACTTTTATTGTTTGACTGATAAGTTTTGGTGTTGTTTTTAACTCAGTAGTACCAAATAAAGGGTTCAGTTTGAAATTCCCTGTAGGTTACCCAGATCAATATACACCTGATGAAACGTTGTGATAACAACAACAAAGATGAGGACAATCGTCAGCAGGGCAATAATGTAAATAATTCAACATACCCTGACATCAATATCTGCCTTGCCATTATTATTTCATGTTTTAACTGAAATTAAGAGTCTTTTTTATTAACCAAGTTTTGTGTCGAAAAATGACTGACCTTTACTGCACTAATTGCGGAACATGGGGTCATCCATCCACTATGAATAGAACTTCTGCTCATAGGAATGGCCATTCTGTACTGTATTATTAATCCGTGTCTCTCATGTGATTAAACCTGTTCTTCTCTCAAAATTTTCTTCCAGTGTTTCCTTACATTAAAATTGTAATGAAAGAGAAAATCACCTACCTCGAAAAAGAGTTTGTGTTTTGTGTGTGGTCTGCTGAAGGAAAATTAAAGAAAATAGTCAGCAAAAACCTGCTACTTTAAGTATCAGAGAAGCTATGCTAATGGTTCTTTCCTCCCTGTCTAGTGTGGCCAATCAGAAAAAATCACTTGGTGAATAAAGGCTGTTGCTTTTGCTTACTGAGACAACAATTTTTGAGTTTGGTGAGTGTACGTGTGTTTCTGCTGTTGCAAAGAGACAGTTGGATTTCTAACCTCGTTTTTCATTACTACATTGCCTGCTGGACTGTTGACATCAGATTCACAGTTGAACTTAGTGTTGGCACAGACTTCTTTTTTGTTTCTACTGACCCCATTGGTTGATATCCACACAAATATTAACCAGAACTATGAGGGTTATACAAACTTTATAACACCAAGAAATGCTATAAATGTGACAAAATATATTTTGGAGGAATAGCTACTAAGTTGGGCCAAAAACTTTTCAACACTTTCCCATATATAACAAACCAATTTTTGTTTGTAGATGTGCTTGTTACCATAGTACAACAAAAACAGCACAAATTTTGCCATGGCATTCTGGTTAAAATGCTCTTATTTGAAGAATAAAAAAGTTTCTGTAATATTGTTGAGTCAGCATTCATGCTTACCCCTATAAGGATGATCCAATTTTTATATTGTGCCTTTGTTAAAAAGCAGAAAAGAGAATCATATCAAGCTTAAAAGGGGAAAATAAATCTATCATTATTTCCATTAAGGGATCTACTCTGAAACAGATGAAGTTGTAGCTTCAGAGACTGTAATCCAAGAAAGGTGCCAAAGCCAATCTTCTTTTATTTTTAAACTAAGTCATTTGTAGGAGGACACAATTTTAATAAAATTTTAAGAACTTACATTTTAAAAATACAAAGGAAAATCAAAAATTATGTGCACTCATAACACATATGTGATGGTGAAAGTGTGGAAAATCTTTGACTTACTCTCGTACAGATAAATATATACAATTTTTGACTTACTCTTGGACAGATAAATATATACAATTTTTGACTTACTCTCGTACAGATAAATACATACAAAAATATAAAACAAAGGAGTGGAATAGCAAGGATAAGAAGAAGATTCTTTTTTCTTTTTAAGTGCCATGTCCTTTCAGGACATAGGTGATCATGGCTCTCCACCTCCCTCTATCCCTTGCAGCTCTCAACACGTTCCTTCCCTCTGCCATCTCCCCAGACCATGTTCTGTCAACCACTTGCTTAAGCCCGCTAGGTACATCATGTATTGTTTTCCCTTGTCTCTTTTTCTCTCTATTTGACCTGTGAGTATCAGATTCTCCAGGCCCTCGTTTCTTGTGTCCCAGAAACTTCAGTTGCCTCTTCCTGATGTTAAGTATAAGCCTTCTCCTTGTTTGCATCCTCTAATTACTAATCTTAAATTAGCGGATTGAAAACATATAACAAACAAAAAAGGGCTAACCACATATCGATCCTTCTTCTTCAGAGCCAATTGAGGATAAAAATAACAAGTAAAAAAGGGGGTGAGAAAAAATTACTACCAGGGAATCAGCAGTATAAATCACAGTCAGATAACATTTAGACATAGTAGCCATTCCCTTCTGCTTGCAAAGGGAAGCCTACTTAGACTTAATATAAATGTACTCAAGAATTATCAGATGGTGATCTGAATATGCTTCACTGATTATACAGTGAAAAAATCTTTGAAGAAAACCAAAACAGAGATCAGATTATTTATGGCTCTGGACACTGAAGAGCAAAGAACCATTTAACCATTTTTGTCTGTTCTTTGTTGTTTTTATATTTGTTTCTCCCACTTTCACATTATCCTTGCCCTTTCGCACCTTTGTGTTATATTTTTGTATATATTTATATATATTTTTTAAAATATCTGTTTTTAAAACTTTAATTAAATAAAAATTTTTCAACAAAATTGATAGAGATTTTTGTATTGGCAGCTGATCTAAAAATTGACCTACAATTTCAGGCTGATATTTTCCACTGACATGAAGTGGAAAGATTATATTGAATCAATTACTAGGTCTACTGGTTCACTTTGTTGTGCTAGATAATTTTTCTCATGAGAATCTATCTTATATATTTATACGTCTACTATTCGTACATGCATTGAATATTGCTGCCACATATGGTCTGGTATTTCTGCTATATATTCAGATTCTTGATAAAAAAATCAAAAATAGAATCTGCAATATTATTTGTTCTGACCTAGCATCTCAGCTTCAGTCACTTTCCCATCACCATAATTTAGCTTCTCTGTGTCTTTCCTATAAATATTTTGATAGTAATTGTTCAGATGAACTTTCCTCTATAACTTCTCAACCTCAATCAATGACCCCAAACCCCAAAACAATGCAACAATGTATCTGCTTGTTTTGTTAGCAAGCCACAAGTGTTTCAGTTCCTATATTTATTTAGATAGATGTGTTTTCTGTGAAAAATCCAGGTGAATTTATTGAAAGTGACAGGTCATTTCTGATGACTGAGTTCTTTCAAGACAATTTAATATAAATATTCATGTGGGTCACGTTGAGGGGAATGGTTTTTTATAATACTTAACCATTCATCATTTTGTACTAAATCTTTAAAAATACGAGGCCCAAGAGTGACTCAAGGTAGAGGGTTACTGAATAAGGTTGCTGTAAGAACATTAAGGGAGGAAGTAAGAGATGCATATTATTATAACAGTTAACCGTTGATTTGAAGCATCCTCTTGAGAGTCTGTTGCACAAAGTTTTGGCTTTGGGAAAGAAACTGAGTGGGACTTCCTTTCACTTTTAATGTTAAAAACTATCCAATATTTTACAAGTAAATCTTTGTCAACATCTACAGCTGAAACAAATACCAATAAAGTAGAAACCTCTAAAAAAAACATGATACCTACGGTTTAAAATGAATTTTTGAAAATGAAAAATCTTTCTTGAAGCTTTTATTTTTGTTTGAATTTCAAGTTATTAGATTAAGTTTAATATTTCCAATTAGTGAAATACTTAGCTGTATTTCAAAAACAAATTTAAATTGACTTGGAGTTATTTTTTGTTTTTGTTTTTTTTTGCTAAAAATTTGAATCTAACACCATTTTTAGTCTCCGTTTATTGCAATGCAATTTTTTTATTAAAATATCTTTGCCAATCTAGTACTGCTCTTAAATTTAAAAATTATAAGTACCATAGCAAAAATCTTATCCAAACAATTACCATGAAAGTATTTATAGAAAACACATAGGGAAGCAAGGTGGACTTGGAAACAAGAGCAAATAAGCGGTGGTTGCATGCTCATCAAAACCTCCAATCTCCCAATCAGAGGCCTTGCTGCTAGATGTAGTTTATCATCATACCCAGGACCAATGGAAGTAGTAGTAATTTTTAGCTATGTTTGAGAAACAGGATTATGATTCCATACTTTGGTATCTTTTAAAAGACCAAGCAACAAACCCCTTGGTTGATGGCTAATAAATTGTCTGAAAGCACATTTTTTAATAATTGGATTTACCCCAAGCAAGGCAGTAAAGCTACTAAGACACACTAGATTACTGGGTATGAAAGAATTAGAAGATAGAAAACATTAAGAAGAAGTGAGAATAATAGAAGAGTAATTAGGAAGACTGTAGATAATGATTGACATTGCATTTAAATTTTTGAAGTTGGCTGGAAAGCATGGAGCTGGAAGGGAGCTCCACAAAGGAGGAAGGAAACTGTTAGCATAGAACTTAAGCTTACATCTAACCAATTCAACTGTAAACCAATGGGACCGTGTTGCTAACCTAGTACTGCATTTAAATTCATACAGTCTTGGTACCATAGCAAAGAGCTCATCCGAACAATTACCATGAAAGTATTTATAGAAAAGTCATAGGAATCAAATATATGGCAGTGGGAAAATAACTAAAAAGGAGATGCCAATAATATTGGCTGATTCTCTTTTGGATTTTATTAAAAATCTCTAAATAAATAACAGGAGCACTCAACCATATGTGGCAGCAATATTCTAAGCATGGATATTTACTATTTTACTCAAAGAGCAAATTCTGTATATAATGTTTTGTCTGCAGACTCTTTTCTAAATGTTAAATGTTGTAACAAGCAGGTGTTTCTCAGTGGATGAATCTATTCAGAACTCTGGATAATCAGGAAGGCAGCATGGAAGGTGAGAAAGTGACGATGTTTTTGGATAACAAATCAGTCAGATAAAAAAAAACAATACTATTTTGAAATACTAAAAAGAGTTCATATTACTGTTATAAACTTTATTTAGATTCATCGAACTGTTGTCCTCATATTTATTGTCATATTCACAATGTTTTGGCCATTATATGAGCCGGCCTTTTCTTAGTTTTCAGTTAACTTGTGAGTTCGATACCTGGCCACAGCAAAGATGAACAAAAAATTTGGAGATTTCAGTTACAAAAGGGAATTAACTGAAAACTGAGATATCCAGAAAATGCATGGCATGTGGAACTAGAATGATCTGCCCCCATGGGTTTTGTCTGAAATTCCAACATATATCATCTCAAGAAGGCTGGAGTGTACAATGCCTGAAACGTTGTGAATATAACAATAAAGATGAGGACAACAGTCCAAACAATGTAAATAGTGTAAATAGTTACAATACCTCATCTCAGAAATATAGATTGATTCTGAAGAAGGCTGGAGCGTGCAATGGTTGAAACGTCGTGAATATGACAATAAAGATGAGGACAACAGTCCAAACAATGTAAATAGTTACAATACCTCATCTCAGAAATACTTTTTAATATTTATCAGAAGTTGCTTAAAGTTTTTCCAAATTTCTTTTGGAATTAGAATATTTATAAAAGAAATTGTATTTAAAATACTTCAAAAATCATTTATGAATCAGAATATTTATTTTATATTTGAAATCTTTTATATTTGAAATATTTTATAAAATAATTTATAATTATATTTATCTGATAAATTTATTATATTTATTTATAATGACATTATAAAGTTTATATTTAAAATGTTTCTTTTTTAAATAGTTATAAATTGGAATATTTTTCATTGGTTTTTCAAACAAATCAGAATTAAGTTTCATAAATTTTTTCAGCTTCTTTTGAAATCAGAAGTTTTTCAAAAAAACTACTTTAAAAAAGATCAAAAAGATGATTAGATTGTAATGAGATTCTGGTTAGTTTATAGAATCAAATAAATTGTGTTTGTTGATCAGAGAGAAGACATCCTAATGCTTCATCCAATTCATAAAAGAATAAAGAAAGGTTATAAAATGCGTATCAAATAGTAAAACAAATGAAAGGTAAGATCTTAAATCAAGTTTGATTTTGAACAAATTATTTAGTCATGACATTTTCTTTCTCTTCTACCTGAGATGCAAACTGAGATACAAAAGTAATTTTTTATTAAGTCAAGTGCCATATGTTGGCCAATCATGTCTCTTTCAATTCCTGACTGACTAAACAAAACACTTTTTAGAGAAGGCTGCCATTTCTTTCTGCTGCAGACTGGTTGCCTACCAAAGTTACAGGACCCAGTCTCTCCTACTATTCAACCCATAGCATGGGGAAGAAGAGATGGATATATACCTTTCCAAAGAATATTTGTGCATAAGTGAATGCAATGAACCTGACTAGAATTTAAACACAGCACTTCCAATTTCTCATTCTGAGCCGTTATCCATTATACAACATCGTAAATATAATTTTTACATCACTTATGAATAACAAAAGCTGTCAGTTAATTTTTGTTAACAATAAAATCTATTTTTTCCAACCTCAGCTTTTTACTGTGGACCAACTACTTAAAAGTTTTTTCTAAACTGCAGATTTTTCTGTGTAACTACCAAAAATCTAACTAAAGGCTATTTTTAGTACTTTTTAATTTTTTGAATTCATGTACATATGTTTGTAAATACAAATTATTTTTTAACAGTCATACCCATGTTCTCTTTATTTTAATTTTATTATTGTTTGGAATTCAAACAGCAATGTGACGAACAGATGTGATGAGTCAAACTTTTAAATTATTTCAAAGTATGACCCATTTCTATTGAACATCTTAAGAAATACAAATACAGGGTATCCATCAAGTCAGTGTGCAATTTAAAATACTTGTAGCTTTGTAACTATACATTATATAAACAATATATAAAAACAATAAGAAAATTTGATATGTCTAGTTTTTTCTTATGTTCAGAAAATGTATTATTTTTTTTACCTATTATTCTGTTTCAGTTTCTTGAAACTTCAAACTGATTTTTTTCAATTTCTTGAAACTTCAAAATGACTTTTTAAAAATTTATTGAAACTTCAAAATGACTTTTTAAAAAATTTATTGAAACTTCAAAATTAATTTTTTTCAATTCCTTGAAACTTCAAAATAACTTTTTAAAAAATTTCCTTGAAACTTCAAAATGACTTTTTAAAAAATTTCTTGAAACTTCAAAATGACTATTTTTTTCAATTTCTTGAAACTTCAAAATGACTTTTTTGTAAAAATGCTGTTAATGCCATTGGAATTATTTTTATGGATACACATTAAAAATATTTTGTATGTAATTTTTGGAGAAGATAATAATGTTTTTAGTAATACAAGTTCTTACCACTTAACCCATAGCTGAGGGAGGTGGATTCATACCTTTCTCAAGGGTATTTGTGTGTAAATGAATATAATGAACCCAATTAGGATTGGAACTCAACTTCAATCATTTATAGTTATAAAACTACAATTATTTTACATTGCACAGGAACTTTATGGACACGCTGTATGTTATTTACCTATCTAAAGCCATACACAAGGAATTGATAAAAACCATGCGAAAACATGTGCAAGATGAAATTGTCAATCAAACTGACAATCCTGATGCTAAACATTACGCTATTATTGTTGACTGTACCTGGCCTGACTCGTTAACAAGCTAGTAATTGTGGTTTGATAATGCCATAATAGAAAACCTCATGAAAGACTTTGTAACATTTTTACCAACAGAAAACCATTTACTCATGATCTTGTTCAACATGATACAAGTCCTGGGTGAACATAAGACTTTGCTAGTAAATATATGTAATCAGTTATACAAAACTGCACCTAATATGAAGGCAAACAAGCTACAAGTACTTTAAAAACATTAACCTGTGCAGACTATGTACTATGTAACAGATAAGTAGATGATCTACAATATACAGCCAATTAACTTAAACTTCTTAGAGATAAGGCATTGTCTTAGTTGGTGTTGTGAGAGAGAATATTTCTCTACAAGTCTGGACTTGGCCATCAGATGAATGACATAAAAATACACCTACATCAAGAGGAGTAGCAGGAGGAGCAGTAACCTTTGCTGAAAACAGTCATTCATTTCTTTCTTAGTTTCTATTCTACATTATGTTTCCCTGTACCAAAAAGTAAACTTGTTAAACCAATTTCGGTTTTGTACTGTTGTTTTGGTAACTCAGTTACAACAGTATATTTAGCAAATATTAAACCAGCTGTACTGTAGTCTGTATTTTGTTTTTTGTATATGTTGTAAGGGAGAATGTTTTCCTACAAATTTAGACTTGGCCATTGGGCAAAAGACATAAAAATACACCTACATCAAGAGGAGTAGCAGGAGGAGCAGTTGCTTTTGCTGAAAACAGTTAGTCATTCACGGCTAAACCTTCTCTTTCCTAGTTTCTATTCTACATTATGTTTCCCTGTACCAAAAGGTAATAAACTTGTTGTTAACCCAATTTCAGTTTTCTACTGTTGTTTTTGATAACTCAGTTACAACAGTTGGTGATGATTTTCATATTTGACAAGAGCTGTAGGTTTTCTTTCTTGGATCTCAACTAAGGTGTTTTTTTTTTTAACATAAAGTTCACTCTGTAAGAGGCCTTAGAGCCACACAAGGTAGATGGTTACAAAGTAAGTGATAAGAAGCACAGTTTATAAGGATATATGGGAAAGATAACGGTCAACCCTAGACTTGAACAGGTTAAGATTGTAGTGATTGGGCAATCATCCTCTTGGGAATCAGTTCCACAATGTAGTGGTTCATAGGAAGCTGTTCAATTGGAACTTACACCTTACTAATGGAAGATGAAACTGAATAAGGATGGTTTGCTACAATGTATGCAGCATGGCAGCTTTCAGCTGACATGGTTAGTGCTGGTGGAACTAAGGAATGTGGTCTGTCTGAACACTTTCCATAGAAATAGTAATAGAGTAACAGGTGGCTTGCAACATTTTGTCTGTGGAAAAAGGGTTGTAGGTTGGAAAATAATTCATCACCCACAAGGCTTTTGGACTAATATTAAATAATAGTTTAGCATTCTTTTCTTGATTTCTCATTCAATTTTCCTGTTAATACTTTGCTTTCAAAAGGCATCTTTCACTATTCCAATGTACCTTCAGATTTTGGTATCATATTTTCTACCCTCTGTTAAAACACTCCCCAGATATTTAAATTTCCATACTTGCCCAAGACATACTTGGGACTGTAAAATAAAGACTGGGCAGCTATTGCCCATATATGACAGCAGTACTCCATTTTCATACTGATCTGGCTCTTGTAAAGGTAAAGGATAGCAGGAGGAGTCAGGTACTTACTGGTGTGGTACTGAGAGCTGACCATTTCTCCAGCAACTTTAAAAATGTAGAGAGATAGAGAGATATGATGGCATCATATATATGTAGAGAGATAGATATGATGGCATCATATATATGTAGAGAGATAGATATGATGGCATCATATATATATGTAGAGAGATAGATATGATGGCATCATATATATATATGTAGATAGATAGATATGATGGCATCATATATATATATGTAGATAGATAGATATGATGGCATCATATATATATGTAGATAGATAGATATGATGGCATCATATATATATGTAGAGAGATAGATATGATGGCATCATATATATATGTAGAGAGATAGATATGATGGCATCATATATATATGTAGAGAGATAGATATGATGGCATCATATATATATGTAGAGAGATAGATATGATGGCATCATATATATATGTAGAGAGATAGATATGATGGCATCATATATATATATGTAGATAGATAGATATGATGGCATCATATATATATGTAGAGAGATAGATATGATGGCATCATATATATATGTAGAGAGATAGATATGATGGCATCATATATATATGTAGAGAGATAGATATGATGGCATCATATATATATGTAGAGAGATAGATATGATGGCATCATATATATATGTAGAGAGATAGATATGATGGCATCATATATATATGTAGAGAGATAGATATGATGGCATCATATATATATATGTAGATAGATAGATATGATGGCATCATATATATATATGTAGATAGATAGATATGATGGCATCATATATATATGTAGAGAGATAGATATGATGGCATCATATATATATGTAGAGAGATAGATATGATGGCATCATATATATATGTAGAGAGATAGATATGATGGCATCATATATATATGTAGAGAGATAGATATGATGGCATCATATATATATGTAGAGAGATAGATATGATGGCATCATGTATATATGTAGAGAGATAGATATGATGGCATCATATATATATGTAGAGAGATAAATATGATGGCATCATATATATATGTAGAGAGATAGATATGATGGCATCATATATATATATGTAGATAGATAGATATGATGGCATCATATATATATATGTAGATAGATAGATATGATGGCATCATATATATATATGTAGAGAGATAGATATGATGGCATCATATATATATGTAGAGAGATAGATATGATGGCATCATATATATATGTAGAGAGATAGATATGATGGCATCATATATATATGTAGAGAGATAGATATGATGGCATCATATATATATGTAGAGAGATAGATATGATGGCATCATATATATATATGTAGATAGATAGATATGATGGCATCATATATATATATGTAGATAGATAGATATGATGGCATCATATATATATGTAGAGAGATAGATATGATGGCATCATATATATATGTAGAGAGATAGATATGATGGCATCATATATATATGTAGAGAGATAGATATGATGGCATCATATATATATGTAGAGAGATAGATATGATGGCATCATATATATATGTAGAGAGATAGATATGATAGAATCATATATATATGTAGAGACTAGAGAGATATGATGGGATCATATATATATGTAGAGAGTAGAGAGATATGATGGGATCATATATATTTAGAGAGATAGATATGATAGGATCATATATATATGTAGAGACTAGAGAGATATGATAGGATCATATATATATGTAGAGACTAGAGAGATATGATGGGATCATATATATATGTAGAGAGTAGAGAGATATGATGGGATCATATATATTTAGAGAGATAGATATGATAGGATCATATATATATGTAGAGACTAGAGAGATATGATAGGATCATATATATATGTAGAGAGTAGAGAGATATGATGGGATTATATATATTTAGAGAGATAGATATGATAGAATCATATATATATGTAGAGACTAGAGAGATATGATGGGATCATATATATATGTAGAGAGTAGTGAGATATGATGGGATTATATATATGTAGAGAGATAGAGAGATATGATGGGATTATATATATGTAGAGAGATAGAGAGATATGATTTTTCTTTGGTTTCTTCTTTATGGATTATGTCAAGGATCTCAAGATATATAGCAGAAGCACCAGACCAGATGTAGCAGAAATATTCTGTTATCTATTGTTGATAATGCAGAAGGCTTTTGTGATTGGAGAACTGAAGAAAAAAAGCAAATAAAGAAAAAATGACTTACCACCAACACAAAGACGTTTCATGTACATTGAATGTAAAGAAATCCAAAGAAAGAAAAAAAGAGATGTGAATATTTAAGAATGTTACATTCTCACAAATACAAGATTTTGCATGTAAATTTCTGACCATTGAAAAGAACATAAAAATTGCATTACCAATTAGGGAATGGGAGAACTGTTTTCTATGATTATTGGATCATTGTATAGTCAAGTGTGGGTTTTCTGTAGTGGACAGATTGTAAGATCATGAGAGATAGAGAAAAGAAAAAGAAGAGGAAAGAAGAAATTTATTGTTGCCAAAGTGAACATCAAAGAACCAACAAGAAAGACAATGAGATTGATTCTCTCACAAGTCAACTCAAACAACAGCTTTGCTCATAAATTCTCTTCCAATTCCATTCTCTACTTATCAGAAGTATCTTTGCTTGATTTTGCACCTACAATGGAATTTCTACTGTGTGATATGTATATAAGTCTATCCATGGTTTCTGCTATAATCTTTCAAACTAGAGCCCCACAAAGTAAGGCAACTTTAAGGTATACCTGCAATTGTCCCAAGGAAATGTGCTCCAGAACTGGCTCCTCTCTAAACTCTATAAAAAATGCCTGGCAACTGTCTGGAGAATTATTGCCTGCAGTTCCAAATTGGATAGGTAGAGATTGGAATGTTTCTACTAGCATTCTTTAAATTGAAAATAGAAATAAACTGTTCTTACTTTTATTTGGAAATGTTTTATCATTATTATTCCTTTTTTTTTTTTTTCATATATTTTGCTTTTTTTACTTTTTGGGTTGGCTGAAAATGTCTTTCACAATGAAACATTTCTCTTGTTTGTTTTTTGTATTATCTATTCCTTGCCTCAAAAAACTATTTTCTCTTAATTAAATCTGAGTCATGTTTTGTCTTCCTTCATTATTTTTATTTATTAACTTTATTTTTTTCTCTATTTTGCCAGCACATTTTCCGCTCTCCAACTGTGTTATTTCCCTGCACCCTACTTTTTATATCTTTATTCCGTTTCTATCTTTATCATCCAAGTGATATTCAACCATTCAGTATGATTGATGTATGCAAGACAAATCTTGGTACCAACAGGTAAAAGGAATGCAGTTCCATTGATAGCAAATCTTGTGTCTGACAAAATCTCAACATGCAACGTAATTGGCCCTGATCTGTCATCTCGTTTGCAGTCGCTCTCTCACAGATGCGCCGTTGCCTCGCTCTGTCTTTTTTACAAATACTTTCACGGTAATTGCTCTGATGAGCTGCTTTTGCTGGCTCCCAGGCCTCATGAATTTAAGCGTCCTACGAGGCTGGCATCCCGTTCCCACAACTTCACTGTTGAAACTGTTAGATGTAGACGTCTCTTCTACTCCAACAGCTTCATGTCTCGCACCTCTCGCCTGTGGAACTCCCTTCCTTATTCCTGCTTCCCTGACAAATACAATCTCCAACTATTTAAGTGTAACGTCAATCGACATCTCCAGCTGCCTTGATCTATCCACTTCCCTTCTCCACATCCTTTCACCTTTCATTCCTATCTGCTCTTGCTCCAAATCTTCTGTAACCCCCTTGCCTTGATCGATCCACTATCTTTCTCCACATCCTCTCCTTTACTACTCCTATCTGCTCTTCCTCCAAACCTTCTGTAACCCCTTGCGTGCTAGTGGCTTCCAGCCTTGCTTGGGGTGAAAAAAAAAACTATTTCTCTATCAGCAGCATTTCTGCTTTTTAACTTGCTCATTCAACCTGATTGTTTTTGTTGTGGTAACAGCCAGTTACACTTCTTAGTATCATGAATGGACTGATCGATTCATGATAAGTAGTCCTAGGTAAATGTCTAGAAAGAAAAAGAAAAGATAATACTATTGCAGTGACTTGTCTAGCCTAGTATTGAATACTACTATCATGTCGAGTTAAGTGTTGTCTTACCAAATCCTGCATCACAACAATTTTCTACCAACTTGAATGATTCAACTTTCTTTTCAAACAAGGTCAAACCAAAGCAAGATGGATTAAAAAGTGAAACACTTGGTTATCTGAAATAAAAATAATCATGTGTAATATCATTGATTCTCTCTCTCTCTATCTCTCTCTCTCTCTCACACACACACACACAGAGGTTAGCATCATTGATATTACACAATATTATTATATGCTAGACCACCCATAAAACCCGTTAGTGTTCTTTTAAAAGTAGCTCGAGATAAAAAATGTTTAGGTAACAATATTATCAATTTTATTATTAATTGCACATTTGAATATATATTCAAAGACACAAAAGAGGGTTTATTGTTCCACTAGGCTTCATAGTTAACACATTGCATGGAAATTTGGTGTAACAGCTTAAAACAAGTGTAATCTTTTTCAAAATAATAAGTATATTTTTTATTATATACTCTTGTTTCTTCCTTGCATTTATTTCAAAATACGTAACAGCAGCAAATCAGTGCACATCTATTTATCATCAAGTCATGTGACACATATAGCCTTTTCCCATTTCAAGTAGTTGTTTATAAAAAAAAGTTTTAATGTAGTGTAGTGAATTGTATAAATATGTTGTATTATGCATATTTAAATTTATTTGATAATGTTATAATTTATTATAAATGTTTATCATTTTGAACATGCATAATAGATGGAATATAATATACAAGTGTTTGTTTATATACACAGATTCATATAAGAATGTGCATCTGAATTTCTATTAAAAATGTTGTAAAACCAGAAAAATGACCGTAGCTTCAGAACCCCTTATCTAATTTTAGTGAAATTTGTCACTGCACTCAGGCATAATTTACTAAGCTTACTAATTTTATATTATCCACTGATTAGTTAAAATTGTTGATGAGTAATAAGATTAAAATAAATTAACTTATCTGATAAAACTATATATATATATATATATATATATATATATAAAGAAATATAGTCTTAAAGTGTGCTATATTTATGGGATAAAGTGCTTAATATCAGAGATAAAGTGTGTGTAAATATAAAAGTGAACATAGAAGTCAAGACTTAGAGGCGACAGTCTGAAACAGACTGTCGCCTCTAAGTCTTGACTTCTATGTTCACTTTTATCTCTTCGACAGAATTGAGTCACTCTCAGTCACTGTGTGTTTATCCGAATCTAAAAATAAACACGCTAAAATTCACCTCCATTCCGTACCGTACGCTGATGGCTTAGCGGGTAGAAGTTCCGACTGACGCAAATTCAGTCGGGTTTCGATCGTAGCTAGAGGCAACCGGACGTCTAGCCACACTGATGAGCTGTGAAACAGCAAAACAGTCAAAAGTGTGGATGACAAAAATATATATATATATATATATATATATATGATAAAATATAGTTTTAAGGTATGCTTTATTTATGGGTCAAGTGCTCATTATCAGTGATAGGTCATATGTAAATACAATAGTGGACACTGAAGTCAACACCTAGAGATAACAGTCTGTCACATTCTAAACACAATCATCAGGTCTGCGTGTTGACTTCAATGTCCACTTATGTATATATATATATATATATATATTTATATATATATATATATATATATATATATATATGTATATGGACTCTCCCATAGTTTTTGACGAATGCAGATAAAACATGTATTTTCTGCTATTTATCCATAGCTGGGGGAAGAGATGATTCATACCTTTCCTAAAGATATTTGGAATTTGAACTCAGGTTTCTGATTCTGAGATGCCATACATATATAGATTAACTTTCCTCTATAGTATCTAGACTTTATGAATTTAAGTACAATACTAGATTGGCAGCAAGGTTCCATCATTTTACAGTTGAAATAGCTAGATCTAACTGTAAGTTCTATGCTAACAGTTTCTTCTCTCGCACTTTCTACTTGTGGAACTCTTCTGTTTTTTTTGTTTTCCAGTCAACTTTAATCTTCAAAAATTTAAATGCAATGTCAATTATCTTATGTCTTTTTAATTCCTCTTGTTTTATTGTTCTCTTTCTTTATAATAATTTTTCTCATATTTTCTAACATTCGGTAACCTTTTGTGTTCTAGTAACTCTATTGTCTTCTTTGAGGTTAAATGATTCTAAAAAAATCATAAGCTCTCTGTAGTTAATAACCAGGTTTTACCTTGTTGAAGCATAATAATGACAGTGTGAAATCAACAGAGTTCAAGAGCATTACCCAGAGATCTTCAGTGTATGTACCTTACAGAGAAAACTGGCAGCCTCACACTTCGTCATTCATTAGAGAAAATCCACCATAGAAGTTATTCGCTGCTAAGACATTAACACTCCTGCATTTCTGAGCAGACGTATCTCAGTGCCTCAAGGGTAGAAAAGGAACAATTGAGACAAAACAGCCCCATAGCTGTTGTATGATTTTTACATTTCACCTTTAATTAAATCGTTGATAATTTTCAATTGCATTGTTAATTCTGTTGGCTTCTTTACAACTTTTTTCAGCAAGATTGCCTGACATTGAAGAAACAGTGTGATTTAAATTTTGCATAGATCAACAAAATCACAATCTCTAATTTTCTAACAGGGATACAATGAACAGAATCCACTAGATGACATGAATTCCAGTGAGAGAGGCAAACTAGCAAAATTGAATTCAAGCAACCTTCATCAAATTTACAGCCCCTCCCCCACTACCTCAGTATCATATTTGAAACCTAACCAAGTGTGTTGTATTTGTTTACTAGCACACATATAGGTTATGTCTAGTGATTACAGACAGGGGGGAGGTTATATTTATTGTAGTGACCATGACAAAACACTATAAAATATACCCTTCACCCATTGAGGTTATAAGAGTACAAGATTGCTTGTTATTTACTTTTGCATGAATGACCTTCGAAAAGGCATGAATCAGTATCTTCTCCTACCAAATTAAGATTAAAAAGCAGGGTAGACTGGGTTCTGTAGACTTGGCTGGTGGCTAGTCTAGAACAACAACTCTGATGTTAAAACCATGAAAAAGCAATGAGAAACTCTTATGCTTGTGAAAAAGTCATGGCAATTCAAAAATTTCAAAGAAGCCATGATTACTAACATCTTGAAAGGATATGTCATTAAAAAAGATTAAATTGGCCAGATTTTGGCTTTTCTTATTATAGTATACAAACTATACTGCTAGTCCATCATTCTGGAGCTTTGCTTTCATTATTTTCTGTATTAACAAACTACATATTTCTCACGGTAGAAATGGGAAATTTAGATTAAACATGAGATATTTTTATAATGATCTGTATATTGTCATTGGCTTGCACTAAATGAAAGCATACTAATCAGGAAAAACGGATTGTTGATGGTCAGGAATTATTGAAAGCACTAGTGTAGTGTACTTGTACCATTAAAAATGACAGCAGTTCTTCGATGTGCCATGTCCATTCAGGTCATAGGCAATCATATAATTTCCCATTCTTTGTAGCTCTTAATAAATTTTGTCTTTCTGTTATTTCTCCTAAACCTTATTCCACCATATATTTACTCAAACTCTCTAAATATGTTATGTGTTGTCTTCCTCTGTCCCTCTTCCTTTGGATCTGTCCTGTGAGTATAAGATTTTCCAAGCCCTCTTTCCTCATTATGCACCTGAGAAATTTCAACTGTCTCTTTCTGATATTAAGTATAAGTTTCCTTTTAGTTTCCATTTTCTCTAAAACTTTATTGTTGCTCAAATGCTCAATCCATGGTATTCCCAGCATCCTCCTGTAGAACAATATTTCTGTTGCTTCAAGTTTCTTTTTTATCTTTGAGGAGATTGTCCTGTATTGACTGCCATATAGGAAGACTGATATTACATAACAGTTTAATACTCTTTGTTTATAATTAATTTTTAATTAATTTTTTTTAAATTAATTTTTTAATACTCTGCTTAGCTTTTGGAAGGCATCTTTGGCTATCCCAATGTATCTTCATATTTCAGTGTTGCGCATTCTGTCTTCTGTTAAAAAAATTCTAAGATATTTAAATTTTCGTACTTGTTTGATTTTTGTATTTCCAATTTTTAATTTGCATGTTGGGCTCATGCCTTTTGCTAACGACCATGCATTCTAATTCTTTCAGAATCCCTCAACTATATAGTTTGAATAAGTCAGCTGAGAAGACACATCTTTGTCTTACACTCGTTTCTATTTTTGTATATCTGTTGAACTCATTTTCTATCTGCATGCAGGCACTTTGCTGCCAGTATAGGTTTTTGATTATTCTAATAGCTTTCCTAAATACAGTGTAACCCGGATATAAGAGAGTTGTCGGGACCGGATAATAAGTCTCTTATACCCGGGTTTCTCTTATATCCGGGTTTGGTCTATTATATACAGTGTAACCTGGATATAAGAGAGTTGTCATAACCGGAGAAGAAGTCTCTTATATCCGGGTTTGGTCTATTATATACAGTGTAACCCGGATATAAGAGAGTTGTCATGACTGCAGAAGAAGTCTCTTATATACGGGTTTCTCTTATACCCGGGTTTGGTCTATTATATACAGTGTAACCCGGATATAAGAGAGTTGTCATGACCGGAGAAGTCTCTTATATCCGGGTTTCTCTTATATCCAGGTCTCTTATATCCAGGTTACACTGTATACTTTAACACAGGCTCTAATTTGGGACCAGAGAAAATATCTCTTATATCCGGGTTTCTCTTATATCCGGGTCTCTTATATCCAGGTTACACTGTATACTTTAACACAGGCTCTAATTTGGGACCAGAGAAAATCTCTCTTATATCCGTGTTTCTCGTATATCCGGGTCTCTTATATCCAGGTTACACTGTATACATTAACACAGGCTCTAATTTGGGACCAGAGAAAAAAATCTCTCTTATATCCGGGTTGCTCTTATATCCGGGTCTCTTATATCCGGGTTACACTGTATATCAAGATTGCTGAGCAATTTCAACAGATCTTTGTGATGTACTTTATTGAGCACCTTTGCGTAATCTATAAAAGACAGGTACATATTTCTTCTGCATTTGTATTGCCTTTTCTGATAACATTTGGAGCATAAATATCACATTCCTTGTTCCAGTGTCTTTGACAAAACCAGTTTCTGGTTTATTTGCAGTCTGATTCTGTTGTGCTCTCTATTCATCAGAATTCAGATAAGTTTCATTATATGGCTCATTAAGTTGATTGTCTGATGGAGTTTGCATTCATTTGCACCTGGCTTCTTAGGCAGTGCTATGAAACTAGATCTACTTAGGGCTTCCAGTATATCACCACTGTTGTTGATTTAATTTATTATTTCTGTAATCTTGTCTATGACGAAATCATCTAAAGATGTCAGCATCCCTATTACAATTCCATCTGGTCCTGTTGCTTTGTTTCTGTTCGATTTAAACAGTGCAGATTTCACTTCAGATTTTAATATTCCGTGTTCTTTGATATTTCTATATATCTCCAGTTGTTCTCATTCATTGTGGAAGAGTTCTCCGATATGTTTGGTCCATCTCTGAAGTATTTTTGCTATCTCTAATATCAATGTTCCATCCATGGATTTTATGCACCCTGTTGAGCATGTCTTTTGTCATGTTAGTTCTCTTATATTTTTATGCATATCTGCTTTATTTGTGATTCGCATTCTTTCTATTTCTGCTCATTTTTCATTGAGCCTTTCCTTTTTATCCTGTCTGCATTTGTTCCTTATTTTTTTTTTGAGTCCTACGTTCTGTACCATACTTTGGCATTTTTTGTCTCGTTTTCATCTGTCATCCATTCTTTTTTTCTTTGGGATGATCTCAATAACTGATGTTACCAAAGCTTCTCTTAATATGTCCCACTTCGAGTTTCCATATTCATTTTGTCCTTTGTATCTGATTTTCACACTGTCCATATATTTATCCTTCATATTTTGGTCATTCAAGAGTCTGTTGTAATTTGAGCGCTTTTTTGGCACACTTCAGTTTATGTAGTTTCACTCTGTTTACAGATCACTGAAAAGTGGTCTTTGCCACAGTTGGCACTTGGGTATGTTTTGCAGTGTAAAACTGCATTCCTGAATTTTGTATTGATAGTTATATAATTGATTTGGTTTATCATTTCTCTTGGACTTCTCCATGTCCATATACGTCTTGGGTGTTCTTGGAATCCGATGTTGGCTACTACCTGGTTATATGCTGTATATCATTGCACCCATTTTTCTCCACGTTCATTACAAGTTCTTAGTTTGAATTTGCCAACTATTTCACCATCCTTGCCTACTGCGGCATTCAGGTCTCCCATGATAAATGTAATTTCTTGTGATTTGCACTGAGCCTTGGTGTTGTCTAACATGCAGTAAGACTTTGTGGTGTCAGTGTATATATACATACAACTGTGATGGATATGTTAAAAGACTTTCCTTTCAGTCTGACGACAAGAATTCTTTCAAATATTTGAGAGTACCCCAAATTACATTTCTTCATGTCTTAGTTTAATATCAGTCCTACTCCTCTCTCAATTTTCTCTCCACTTGCATATATGATCCTGTGTTTGTTACTGATGAAATCTCCATTGTTTGCCCACCTTGCTTCACATAGACCTAAAAATATTAACATTTAACCCGATCATTTTCTACTCCATTTTCTAACTGGCCACATCAGTTTAATGTTCTAATATTCCATGTCCTGAGAATTATTTTTTGTTTGATGCGAACAGTCACTGGATGACGGTCAGGTAATACCAGTCACTCATGTCTTCCCTGACAAGGTAAGAGATCAATCCCAAGGAGGTTGATCCCCTTTACACCGTTTATGCTAACAGTCACTGGATAATGGTCAGGTGACACCTGTTGTACATGTCGCTCATTACCGGGTGAAGAGTTAATTCCAATAGACTTAACTCGCTTCACACCGTTAGCTTTCATGTATTGTTTGTTAAATGTCTTGATATTTCTTGGGATTGATAGTGCAGTAGTTTCCTGTTGCCTTCTCCATGAGACTTTCCAAGTGTTACATAGTTTCAAGGGAAAATAAAGACAAAAACTGTTCAACATTTAAATTTTTAAGATTAAAGTTGACTGGAAAGCAAGAAACCAGAAGAGAATTCTACAAGTGAGAAGAAACTGTTAGCATAGAACTTATGGTTAGTTCTAGTTATTTCAACTGTAAAATGATGAGACCTATTTACCAATGTAGTATTGCAGTTAAATTCATAAAGTCTAGATACCATAGAGGAAAGTAATATTTATTTTTAAAGCTACAAAAATGTGGCACAAGACCAAAGGTGGGGATAAGTAAAGGCTGGTCTTCAATCTGTTTTATCTTAAACTTAGCTAGCCAAAATTACTGACCCAAACATACCACAGTATTCCTTACACTAAAACAACACATTCTTACTTACCATTCTTACTACAGTCACCATAATACCTCAAAGTCTCTATGAAGTCCTAACTAGTTCCCATATGTATAATTTTTCTGGTGGCGGGGGGATAAAAATAAAAACTTTAATAAATGAAACCCCAATGAATATTTAGCAAACAGTAAAGCTCATCAGAACAATTATCATGAAAATATTTATAGAATTGGTATAGGTAAGATACATTAAGGTGGTGGGAAAGTCATTCAAGTTGAGATGCCAAGTCAAGACTGATAACTTTGCAGATTTAGTGTCTCTTCGGTAGTCGTGCTGCTGGATGATTGGCTTTTACTTGGTTATCTTAAATTTTGTTTATTTTTGCATACATGTTAAAGAGAAGTAAATACAACAGAGAAATAAACTTATTTAATCTTGATAATCTGATTGTGGTAGCTGGCAGCCATCTTTGTTTTTATGAAGTTGGCAAATTGTCCATTCTTAGATAACCCTATAATCTGTTGCCATTATTTCAAATCCAGAGGATGTGTAATAAATAAGAAATTATGCCTTTGTCTTTGGCTATCTTCCAGCAAAATCTTAACTCTGTTCACAGTTTCAACCAATATGCTCTTCATCTTACCTAAGGCATGGTGTTCTTTGTGTTTCTACACACACATGTTCCCCACTTGCTGTTCAAAAGTAGAGCATTCCTATGATATAAAAAGCAACTGAAATTAAAATAAAAGAAATACGAGTAGAAAGTAATTGATGACAATTGCTTCCTGGCAATTAACTTCCAGTTATTGGCAGAATCTTGTATAACTGAAAAATTGCTATTTCTTTGAAAAAGAGAGAAAAGATTAAAAGAAAGAAGAAATTATTAACCATTCCAAATCCAGTGCCTTCTCACTCATGTGGGTGGAACCCCTCACTGATTGACCATGTCTTAAGGGGTGTGGCCGTACTCACCATGCTTGGCCAATTGTGGTTTGTAGGCTATCTAACCCATAGTTGGAGGTCTTGAATTCAGAGTTGTCCTTCTAGAACAGTTGCCATCTAAGGCTATAGAACTGATCAGTCCTGCTATTTACCCATAGATAACAGGAGAAGAGATGGATTCATACTTGACTGGAATTTGAACTTGGCTCTTCTGTTAAATAATAGTTTCAGACTATTATTTTTTAGTGGCAGTGTGTTTGGCTCAAACCTTCTGAGGCTGACCTTGGGGTCATCTGGTAGACAAAACAAAGAAAGTTGATTTTAATTAGCTGAGCTGAACATGGGAATGTTAGAGTTAGAAAGTGTTTTCAGAGAGTAAGTTTTTACACACCGAAGAGATCAGACGTGGTTATTTTGTGTCCCAGGAAATTTGCTCCCCAGTGAGGGTGATAGAGCGATCCCACTGGCTAGTTAAAAATATACAAGTTGACATGTTTAATAAAGTAGTAAGTCAAAATCCCTATTTTTTGAAGCTCTCATTTTATCTCTGTTGTAGCATACTTATGGACAGTAATGAGTATGTCCCCATTCACATAAATACAGTAGTGAATACTGTATGTTGGTCTGCAGTTGAAGATTCATTGTGGAATTCACTTGATTTACTTCTAGCAGTTGACTACTACTTCTGTGTGCCACTGGTGAATCTTATATGTGTTGTTCATGTCCTAAGTATTATCGTTCATTACCAACCTTCATGTGATTATTCTATTCAGCAACCTTCCCTAGGTTACAACAATCTCTGAACTAAAAGAACGACTAGCGATCACCCAGCTGGAACATGACAGAGAGAAGAATGCAACATATGGATGAATCAAGACAGTAGCCCCAAGACTAACCCCAGCTCAAAGGGGCTATACAACACTTCTTCAATCTGAGCCATTACTCACTGTGTCTCCATTATTAAACATTATTAATTTATAATAGTTGGCAATGTGTAGTATCTGTCTATATTTTTGAGATGAAGTATTATGTACACTATTAACATTATTTGGACTATTTTCCTCATCTTTGTCGCCATATTTATTACAACGTTTCGGCCATTGTATGCTTTGGCCTTCTTCAGGTGGTTGGAATGTCAAACTGAACCCTTTATTTCGTTCACTGGGGTAGACTGTTCTAGTTCCACGTGCCATGTTTAATGGATGCCAGTTATCAGTTATCTCCAGTTAATTCCCCTCTCCAGGTTCTCCACTGCCTTAACCAGGTATTGAACTCACACTCTTTGGGTCCTGTCACTGGATCTAACCAACACCTTTATCCACTGTACCATGTGTCCTTGAGGCAATGCGTAATTTATTAAAAATAATAAATCATGATATTAGTACTATTAATAGTACTAGTTTAGAAAAAGACAATAATAAATATGCCTCTGAGTGATCAAACATTATTGTTTTTCTACATGTTTAATCAAAATAGAAGTTTACTGAATGATAGTGTTGTATGAGGGTCAAAAGAGGCGGTAAGGAGTGCACTTTGAGTTTATGTAGGAGAGATAAGATAGACTTGAAGAGGTTAAAATTTTAGCAGTTGGGAAAACATTCTCTTCAGAGACTGTTTTTTGTTCTTTTTTTTATTACAATGATGTTCACCCTGTACAAGGACAAGAGTCACTCAAGGTAGGCGATTACAGTATAAGAGGCACTGTTTATGCAGATATATGGGGTAGACAATAGTTGTCTCTAAACAGGTTAAAGTTGTAGTGATTGGGGAAGCATCTTTTTGGGAGTTGGTTCTACAAATCAATGGTTCTGGGGAAGAAGCTGCTTGAGCGGAACTTACATCTCATCAATACAAATGGAATGAGAGTGGTTCACTACAATGCCATTGGCATGGCGGGTTTTAGCCGTGAATGTAAGAACTGGTGGAACTAAGGAATGTAATTTATCTGGACAATTTCCATGGAAATAGTGACAGAGGAGCAAGACTTGTGGCATTTCATCTGTGAGAAAAGGATTGCAGGGTGGAAAATAATCTGTCATCCACAAGGATGCAGAGATGCTTTTGGACTCTATCAAGACTGAAAAGTGAAGACTGTGCAGCTCCTGCCCATATATGACAGCAGTAACCAAGATTTGGCATGATCTAGCTCTTGTAAATCAGAGGATAGCAGACTCAGTTAGGTACTTATTGACCATTTGTCCATCATCTTTAGCAGTGGATCATACGTATGAGTTCAACCTGAGGTCTGGGTTGAGTTTATATCCTAATTGGCACTCTAGGCATGGGGAATTCATTACAAAGTAGAAATTCTTATGACGAAGCTGTCTGGAACTTCTTTCTTACTAATGGAATATGAAAGGCACTGGGATGATTCATTTCAGAGTACAGAGGTCTTAGGTAGAAAGATCTGGACTGGTGGAAGTAAGGAATGCAGCTGGAGAAATGAAGGATAAATCTATATGGTTAGAGCATATGGCAGAGGTAACCAGAGGGTCTAGGGCTAAGTGATGTGAATTCAAGTCTTGATAAAAAGAAAAGTATCTTCTTTATTTTTGACTTCTGTTGTTGACTGATGGCTGATCATTGACAATTTGAACTGTTATGATCAATAGCAATTAAAATTAAGATGAATGTTCATCATATACTCTTAAGTGTGCTTCATACTATCCCTAAAATCTTGATTTCTGTTTTGTGTAATGCACTGAGTTTATTATATATCTAAATGAGGCATATTTTGGCAGCAAGCATTTGTCTCAAACAGCTTTTGTTAAATAATGAGGATCCAGAATTTGGAGTCATTCTTTGCACTGTGTTCTGTATAAAATATTTAGAGATTTCTACTAAAATTTGTCTAATATTAATATTATTTTGTTTTTTTGTCATATGTCCATCTATGTGTGTGCAAATTGCATCAAATTTTGACAAATGACAAGTTAACCTACAAGACAGTGTGATGCATATGTGGTCAATGTAATATATATTTGTTGGTTGATTTTCGGTGGACACTTAAGTTCTTGGCTCTAGTCAAATCGGTGTAACATGGTGTTTAAGAAGTTAAAGTATTGTTTTTTTCTATTTCATATGTGAATTCTATTGTGCCTTCAGTTTTGCTTAATTCATCAACAAGATCCTGAAATTTAGTATCACGGGTATATATTAATAGAGCATCATCAGTATATTGGGAGTAATGTGATCGTTTAAGTTAAATTTCTCAAGTCTACTTCTTTTCAAAACATAGTCATCATGTTACACCAATTTTACAAAAGCCTAGAACTTAGTGGCCATAGAAAATCAATAAGCAAAAATGACTTCATAAACATATCTATCTATCTATCTATCTATCTATCTATCTATCTATCTATCTATATATATATATATATATATATAGAGAGAGAGAGAGAGAGATAGATAGATAGATAATGATATTATTTGGTAATCCATATAGATAATTCCAGAGAGGATATAATCCAGAGAGCTCAATGTAAAAGCAGAGCAAACATTAGGTATGGGAATAGTCAATCTGATGAATTATGATTGAAATCTTGGTTCTAAGGAAATAAATTATAATCGTGTACCCTTAAAATTGTCTTTGTCTTAATAATAATTAATTTATATATATATATATATATATATATATATATATATATATATATATATATATATATATATATATATAGGGAAAATAGGAAATGTTTATGAATTTAATATTTTTTGCTTTTGGTAAAGATTTATGTGAAAATGAAATATGGAACAGAAAGAAAAAATTGGGTATTTTTATTTTTGTGTTTGATTTTCTTTGATTATGGTATAGTTTGGTTGATTTTGTTTATCATCATATCAATCTCTGTGTTATTTAAGGCTGAAATTTAAATATTTTGTATACAATTTTATGGCTTCAGCTACATATATTTTTAACACAATTTTATGCCTTCAGCTACAGATATTCTGTACATAAATTTATACTTTGATTTTTTGTTTGTGGGTTCAATATTTGCCCATACCTTGAACCCTAATATGTACCATCATCCTAAGTTAGTGTGGACCTGGGAACAACAATTAAGAGGTTGTTTCATGTTCCTCAAAACCTTCAATCTCCTGATCAGAGACCCTCCTGCGAGATGTAGTTTATCATCATACCCAGGACTATTTTCATTGGGTAATTAGTCCTCTTATGTATTCATCTTGTTTGGCAGCATTTTTGTGTCTACTTAACCAATGAAAAGCAAGCAGCACAAAAATAAAAATATCATAATTTCTTTCTTTCTCCTTCATATTTCATTATCTGATGAACCTTTAATAAAAGTGAAACATGTTAAATTCATAAATGTTACCTGTTTGTTCATTATCCTATCATTCTGTCAGATTCTGATATATATTACTTCAAACATTATTTTTAGTGGACACCTGTATTTGAGGAAATGCTCTATTTATTTTAAACAGTATTTATTTCATCTACTGGCTTGCATACTCGAGAAGACTTAATAAAGAAAATGTGCTCTCCAGAAGGAGTCATACCTGTGTCTCTCTTTGCAGGGGGAACCACCCTCTGATCCAGTGTGTTTTTACTGCTTGGTGCCGAAGAGCTTCACAATAAAGCAAGGTTCTATTTTGCCTTTATTGCAAAGCTCTTCAAAGATTATGTATATATTTCATTATATATATTTACACTATTTAGATCGTTCAGAACGAGAACAATCAAACCCAGTGGACTTAATGAAGGGTTCAGTTTGAAATTCCAATGTATATCACCTGAAGAAGGCTGGAGTGTACAATGGCTGAAATGTTGTGAATATGACAATAATGATAAGGACCACAGTCCAAACAATGTAATTAGTGTAAATAGTTACAATACCCCATTTCAGAAATATAGACACATATTATATATATATGTGTGTGTGTGTATATATATATATATATATATATATATATATATATATATATATATATATATTATGTATGTATGTATGTATGTACAGAGTGCGATGGGTAAATTGTTGATGTTTTATATTTTTAATTTCATGCATGCATATTATTTGTTTTTGATTTTGTTGACTGTACAGAATAGTATAGTCATCATTGGTCGACTGAACTTGCTTTTTTTAATGACTTTTGTTTTGTTATTATTAATTACTTTATACCCATTATTATTAAAAAAAAAAAAATCGGCTTCCAAGTATAGTTAGTTGGACACCATTTATGAAAAAAAGACACTCCATTTTTCTTCTTAATTGTTTATTTTATCTTCTGATCTGTGCACTCAAGAAAATGTGCTCTCCAGCAGAATTCATACCTGTGTCCCTCTTTGCAAAGGGAACCATAGTCTTATCCAATGTGCTTTTATTGCTTGGCTACAAAGAGTGTCACAATAAAGCAAGGTTCTATTTTGCTTTTAAAGCATGCTTACTCATTCAGATTTTCCCAAAACACATACCTGCTCAGTTTCGTATCCGAAATGTAAACAAAGCAATTTGTAAAGAATTAATGGATTTTACTTTTTAATGCAACATATCTTTAGTAGATTCCAGTATTCCAGTAGGTGCTCTGTTTATTTTACCAGAAGGCAGATTTTTTCTATCATATTTTCTCAAGTATATAAACTGGTAGACAAAATAAATACTGTAACAAGTTTTCATGATCAGTTTTTTTTTTTTTTTTACACAAAAAAAAAAAAATGAGCTACACAGTTAATTTTTTGAAGAGGTTTAAAATCATTCATTTTCAGTAACTGGTTGCACACAGGTAAATATTTTCTGGAGGGGTTAAAATTCATGCAAAAATATTCAGAGTTTGCACTATACATGAACTCACCTTATACATGAGTATATATGTTACTATTTAAATAAAAGGATCACCTGCTCAAATACAGGTATCCACTAAAAATAACATTCGAAATATGTTGAATTAAAAATAAAATTCCTTAATAAGGAATAACTCAGATTTTAAATTTGAGTATCTTGTCATCAGCAAAGTGACAGACTCTGAACTTGTAATAAGATAAAAGAATTGGAAATAAACAATTGAAAGTTTCACTCTGCATAATGCTTGCTTCTAGAAAGAAAGAAAATATAACCCATGATCACCAGAAATGGTTTGCTTTCCTAGTTTTTGCCGTGTGTGAATAACTTGAATAACAAACAACAGTCCTTAAATAATTTCAGCTTATTGTTAGAAATGTGAATAAGGCTGACAGTAGTCATAATGAAGTTGTTAAACCATCAATTGTGTTTTGTCTCCCAGCAACAACTGGTCCAGAAGTTTTTTGTTTTTGTTTTTGTTTGCTGGCAATAACATTTACTGTTTCCATCATTGCTGATACAGTTAGTTTGTCTGTACTGACAGGATTTGGTATAAAGTTTAATTGGAAAATTAGTGTTTGTTCAGAAAGTAGGCAGAAAGAAGACTTTAAAAAAGTTACCAGACATTATTAACCATAAGTAATAAATAATTTATTGGTTTCAATCTTACTGGGGAATGACTGCAAAACACTTTCCATCCCTAATTTATAGGCAGAAGCACACAAATGCATGCTGGGATTTATTTCCTAGCCAATAAAATAGGCCAGTTTTCGATTTCATCTAACTCAGTCTCAGTCTAACTTCTCTTGAAGTCAGAATGCTACAATTGCTAATCCAAACTTGCTCTTGTGTATCAACCCCAATTCTTAATTTGTGAACTTTTTGCCACATTACTGTTGTTTTGCCTTGCATATATTGTTTGCTTGCTTTATATTATTTTTTGCCCCGTTCTTTTCTTTTTCTTGTTATTGTTTATTGCAGACTTTATCAATTCTGTTTGTTGGACATTTATGCCTTTTCATTTAATCTAACAATGTCCACTTAATATACAGGATATGAGCCCAGAAATAGTTTGTTTCAACAGTGACAAATCATGATATGATTTAGGGGGTGGGATAAAATGTGTGTACACATGCATTCAATTGACAGGGATGTTGGTTCATCTTACTGGAGAATGATTGCAAAACACTTTTCCCTTTCTAATTTATAGTCAGACGCATACAAATGCATACTTGGATTTATTTCCTAACCAATAAAATAGGCCGGTTCTCGGTTTCATCTGACTCAGTTCTGGTTTGTCTTTTCATGAAATTAGAATGCTACAGTTGCTCATCCAAACTTACTCTTGTGTATGAACCTATATTCTTAGTTTTTCAACTTTTTGCCATTGTACTGTTGTTTTGCTTTATCACTGTTAATTTGCTTTGCATATATTGTTTGCTTGCTTTATATTATTTTTGCCCTGTTCTTTCTTTTATTTTTCTTGTTATTGCTTATTGCAAACTTTGTCAATTCTTTTTGTTGGGTTCTTATGTCATTTATTTACATTTAACAAGGGCCACTCGCTCTACATAATTGTTGGCAATGCTTCATTTAATAAAAGATAGATCATTGTATTATTACTGATGGGTTAAGTTTTCCTCCTTCTTCTCCATTGAGTATGAGCTATGCTTAGCTGGTCATGTGTCCCCTAATGACCAATCAGTAAAGCCCTCATCTATACAAGAACCAGTTTTGAAATAGATGTGAAGAGAAGATGCTTCCCTAACACATGGGAGAAACATAACCTCTTACAACATGACATGACATGTTGAATTTGTGAGTAAGGACTTTGTAATATTCCTTACCTTTTCTTTTCAGGATCAGAAAGGACGCATGTAACAGTACCATCCTATTCCAGGAACACTTAACTGAATTATAGACATCCTGGGTGTGATTTTAAGCTACATCCAGCAAGCAGCAAGGCATTGGGAGATTGGAAATTTTGAGGTATATGAAGCTACCTCTTAACTGCTGTTGTTCCCAGGTCCACCCTAACCCAGGGATGGTAGCACCTGTTAGAGTCCCATTTATGGGCAAAGAGTGAACTCCCAAACAAAATTCAATAGTACATATTTATAGTAAAATTATCAGTAATACATTTTGATAGTAAAATGAGCAACAATGCATTTTTAAAACAAAATAACAATGCAACACTAAAAAATGTATAAAAATATGTGTTTATAGTACAATTACCTGCAATAAATTTTTATAAAAAATTATCAGCAATACATTTAAAGAAAAATTACCAAGAATATATTTTATCATATATAAACTGACTATCTAAAAAAAACATACATTTGCCCTGACAGTATAAAATTATGTGCAAAATATCTGTAGTTGAAGGCATAAAATTACTTTCAAAACATATGTACCTGATGCCATAAAATTGCATACAAAATATTTAGAGTTCAGCAATAAATATCACTTAGGAGTGTTGATATGCCACTGAACAAAATCAACTAGCCAATTAGATTTCTAGATACTAAATTACTTCCCCTCTCATTTAAATCTCATTGAATATGTCCCAGTGATATTACAAATTTCCCTATATTCTTTGACGGTACACCTAGTAAACATAATCAGGTTATGTACAATGTTTGGATAGATTTACTATGACTCTAGACTCCATGTCATGTCTTACAGCTACTATTAAGTAATGTGTAGAGTGATTGGCCATAAATGGTTAAATATAAATAAATGGCAGAATTTCCCAACAAACAGAACTGACAAAGTTAGAAATAAACAACAGGAAAAAGAAAAGAACAAGGCAAAAATAATATAAAGCAAATAAACAATATATGCAAGGCAAATTAACAGTAAAATAGCAAAACAATAGTAATATGGCAAAAAGTTCAAAATCTAAAAATTGGGGTTGACACACAAGAGCAAATTCAGATAAGCAAATATAGCATTTTGATTTCAAGAGAAGACTGACTGGGACTGAGTCAGATGAGACCGAGAACTAGCCTATTTTACTGGCTAGGAAATGAATCCCAATATGCATTTGTGTGCTTCTGACTATAAATTAGAACGGGGAAAGCATTTTGCAATCATTCCTCAGTAAAATTTGAACCAACATCCTCTTCAATTGAATGCATGAGTACACTCATTTTATCCTTCCCCCCTTATTCATATCATGATTTGCCACTTTTAAACACGTTCTATTTCTGGGCTCATATCCTGTAAAATGACCATTGTTAAATGTAAATGAAAAGGCATAACTGCCCAACAAACAGAATTGATAAAGTCTGCAATAAGCAACAACAAGAAAAAGAAAAGTACAGGGCAAAAAATAATATAAAGCAAGCAAACAATATATGCAAGGCAAACTAACAGTAATAAGGCAAAGCAACAGTAATATGGCAAAAAGTTCAAAAACTAAGAATTTGGGTTGATACACAAGAGCATATTCAGATAAGCGAACATAACATTTTGACTTCAAGAGAAGACTCGCCAGAACTGAAACAGATGAAACTGAGAATTGGCCTATTTTATTGGTCAAAAGAAATTCCAGCATGCATTTGTGTGCTTCTGCCTATAAATTGAGGAGGGAAAATATTTTGCAATCAGTTCAAATGGGACTGGAACTAACATAATAAAAGGAACTACATTATTAAGTAACTATCTGTAATTTTTTGACATTTAAATTGACTAAATTTCCAAATAATTAATACATTAATTTCCACATTGCTATCGTACTGTTGCCTGACTGTACTGGCCTGTTTGAGAAAAAATAAGGAAATTACTGTTTACTGGAAATTGATGACTATTTTAGGGGAGTTATGATTCTGTGTAAGTAATTATAAACCCCCTAACATTTATTCATATATAAATACTTGTATAAAATGAGAAATGATGGGGAAACAACAAAATAAGTATTATTTACTATCAGGTTGACTGTAGTTGTTATGTGGTGTTAGAGACATCAGAGTAAAAATGAGTAAATTGTATATAGTCTTTCATGTATGTTTTTTTCTTGTGAGTGTCCAGAAAATTTATTTGGAGAAAAAAAAAGAAATGGTTGGAGTTTTCTTTTGGTTATGAGTGTTAAGAAGAGACAAATGTTATCACTGTGTTTTGAAAAAGTGTTGACTGCTTGTCTGATAGTGAGGATTATGTAGCAATATCAGTCAGCTGGGGCCTTGTTAAATTGAAAACAGCTGGACCTGTCACAAAAATGGATTCAGAACATTTATTTTCAACCAATGGTTATCAGTATCCTTCACAAGTGGCCCAGACAAAGAGATGAAGTCTCTGAATGAAGATAAATTGCATTTTTAGATGAAGATGTCAGGACAAAGAATTATGTTAGCTATAAAATGGACCAGTACCCCAAAAAGACACACAGAGAGATGAAGGCGGGCCTCAGTGGACAGGGAAGATACCTCCTCAGTGCTTCTCAAACTGATATGGCGGGACCAGCATTTTTTTTCTCAATGTGCCTGTAATATTTTATGGTAATATTAATTTATACCTGAAACAATATATATAATGAATATAATAAAAGTTGACTATTTTTTATCTTCCATTTATTTTGCAAAAAATAATTCAATATCAAAACACAAAAAGTATCTGTCAATATTTCTGAGATAAGGTATTATGTATACTATTTACATTATTCAGACTATAGTCCTCATCTTTGTCGCCAAACATGTAACACTATGCCATGTGTCCTTGACACATGGCACAGTGGGTAAAGGTGTTAGTTAGATCCAGTGACAGGACCCGAAGAGTGTGAGTTCAATACCTGGTTAATGCGGTGGAGAACTTGGAGAGGGGAATTTACAGGAGATAACTGATAACTGACATCCATTAAACATGGCACGTGGAACTAGAACAGTCTACCCCAGCGAGTGAAATAAAGGGTTCAGTTTGACATTCCAACCACCTGCGGAAGACCGGAGCATATAACGGCCGAATTGTTGTGATAGATATGGTGACAAAGATGAGATCAATAGTCCGAATAATGTAAATAGTATATAAAAAGTAATAAAAACAGTAAGCTTCAAATAATTCTTTAGCATGGCCTGGACACTGGCCGCATACTGGTAGCTGATGGTTTGCATACCAGCACCAGTCCATGGACTACCACTTTGAGTAGCAATGCTCTAGATTCTTCACCTCCCCACTCACCTATACCTCATCTAAACTTTGCTCATTTATAGAAGTAAGTTACAATCCAAGAATAAATCTGGTAGGGAAATTTTTAAGCCACAAGTATTTGACTGAAAGAAGCTGCACCCTGTCAATGAATCTGGTGTCTTGTTTGAGCTGCAACACAACAGTTTCACAAGTTTGTGTGCGGTAGAGGAGAAGGGTGGGGTTAATTCTCATTAGTCCAGAAAGGGTGAATTATCTTAATGATAATTATTTTATTATAATTATTTGTGACTGTACAATTAATTTTTATTTATTTATTTTTAATGGATATGACACTATAAAGCAATGATTCCCAACATGGGGTCCATACCCTACTGGTGGGGCATTGTAATATTTCGGTGAGGATGTATAGGATGTGCACTCTTTGGTTTACTATACCAACAGAATAAGGGGGCAATTCAAAAATGAGTTATTAACAGTGAATTGTTTTCTAGTGAGTCTCAGTGAGAGTTATTTTTTTTTTTTTTTAAGCATTTCACCCCATTGGAGCGAGAGCAGATAGGAGTGATAGAGGAAAGGATGTGGAGAAGGATAGTGGATAGATCAAGGCAAGGGGTTACAGAAGATTTGGAGCGAGAGCAGATAGGAGTGAAAGAGGAAAGGCTGTGGAGAAGGATAGTGGATAGATCAAGGCAAGGGGTTGCAGAAGATTTGGAGCGAGAGCAGATAGGAGTGAAAGAGGAAAGGCTGTGGAGAAGGATAGTGGATAGATCAAGGCAAGGGGTTACAGAAGATTTGGAGCGAGAGCAGATAGGAGTGAAAGAGGAAAGGATGTGGAGAAGGATAGTGGATAGATCAAGGCAAGGGGTTACAGAAGATTTGGAGCGAGAGCAGATAGGAGTGATAGAGGAAAGGATGTGGAGAAGGATAGTGGATAGATCAAGGCGAGTGTTAATGTTAATGCGTGTTAATACATACGATGCATATACAATATGCATACATAAAAATATTTTGTGTGTATGTATGTTCATGTGTAATTGGCATACACAGTATTTCCCATCTCCCCACACTCGCGTGTCTTGGTCAACAAAGGAGAGGGCATGATGTATGTCGCTAGAAGAGCCCATGTTTTGTCGGCCAATCAGTGTGTGTGAGCATTCAGTTTGCTTCCTTCACATGAATTGCAGTAAAATTTTGAATATGTAAGAATTAAATTTTTCTCCCCGGAATCGATCCTCCAAATCTATAAATCAACCATTCGCCCTTGCATGGAGTATTGCTGCCATATATGGTCTGGAGCCCCTGCTGTTTGCCTCAGGGTTCTTGATAAGATCCAGAGACGGATATGCAATGTAATTGGCCCCAATCTGTCATCTCGTCTGCAGTCGCTCTCTCACAGACGCGCCGTTGCCTCGCTCTTTTTTACAAATACTTTCACGGTAATTGCTCTGATGAGCTGCTTTCGCTGGTTCCCAGGCCTCCTGAATTTAAACGTCCTATGAGGCTGGCATCCCATTCCCACCCCTTCACCATTGAAACTGTTAGATGTAGACGTCTCTTCTACTCCAATAGCTTCATGTCTCGCACATCTCGCCTGTGGAACTCCCTTCCTTATTCCTGTTTCCCTGACAAATACAATCTCCAACTATTTAAGTGTAACGTCAATCGACATCTCCAGTTGCCTCGATCTATCCACTTCCCTTCTCCACATCCTTTCACCTTTCATTCCTATCTGCTCTCACTCCAAATCTTCTGTAACCCCCTTGCCTTGATCGATCCACTATCTTTCTCCACATCCTCTCCTTTACCACTCCTATCTGCTCTTCCTCCAAACCTTCTGTAACCCCTTGCATGCTAGTGGCCTCCAGCCTTGTTTGGGGTGATAAGCTTAAAAAAAAAAATATTACAGGAGGGCACCAGAATTTTAGAAACACCAAAATGGAGCATGGCCCCAAATTGGTTGGGAACCACTGTTATAAAACCACTGACAGCAATTTCTTGTGGGCACCAACATTTTGGTTTTGATAGGGTACACAGCAGTACAGACTAAGCTAAACAACACTGTTGCATTCTGTGTCTTCAGCGCTTCAGACCCCAACACCAGTTTATACACTGTATGACAGTTTCTTTTTCTTATTGGTTTCATTATACAAGAGTGACAGATACGATATCATCAATTTTAGGAGGTATCAGAAAGAACAACATCAGGAGAACTCATTGACTTAACATTTCACCACATGCGGCCTTAGCCTCTGTAAGGAATCTGGGTGCAGAAGCATATTGAGGCTTCAAAATTCTCGCAGCCCTCTGATGACTTTGCATTGTTTTGGTCTTGCATCCAAAACTTTAAAAAATTCATCACTGCCAGAATTCCACACCCATGAGGTCTTCTGATCAATCGCTTGACATCCTGGACCAACCTCTGCATTCTGTAACAACTTCCAACATATAATAATATATGTCACAAAACAGATTGTATTGTATGCTACTGTATATGTTTACTAGTTTGAAAATACCACTAAGCACTATGGATTTCGTTAATCGGACTGACTTCCTCATCTTGGTTGCTTTCCTCACAACGTTTCGGCCGTCTGATCCTCCGGCCTTCTTCAGGTGCATCTCGAACTCGGGAACCGTCGGTCTGGAATTTCGAACCCAACCCTTTATTGTTACGGGGGTACCATGTTCTCGTTCCATTAAGGCCATCGCTGCTGCTACTACTGCTTGACGCCATCGTTGCTGCTGCTGTTGCTTCTATTATCGTTGTCACCGCTCTTGTTTGTCGCTGCCACGCTGTCGTGACACATGGCCGAGGCGACTAGGACGTTGGAACAGTGATTGCAAGTTCTCCCGATGTTCTGAGTTCAATCCCGAGCAAAGGCAGTGGCAGCGACAAACAAGAGCGGTGACAACGATAATAGAAGCAACAGCAGCAGCAACGATGGCGTCAAGCAGTAGTAGCAGCAGCGATGGCCTTAATGGAACGAGAACATGGTACCCCCGTAACAATAAAGGGTTGGGTTCGAAATTCCAGACCGACGGTTCCCGAGTTCGAGATGCACCTGAAGAAGGCCGGAGGATCAGACGGCCGAAACGTTGTGAGGAAAGCAACCAAGATGAGGAAGTCAGTCCGATTAACGAAATCCATAGTGAAAACCCCTCATCCCAAAAATATAGACAATCACTAAGCACTAGTTAGTTTAAACAATAAAAAATAGGGACTGAAATTTAATGGCATCTTAAAAACAGATATATACATTGACAGCAGGCAATATAAGTTTCATAAAGATGTGTAATTACTTCCACATCAGTGGAAGTGTTAATAAATTATTTTGATTTTTTGATACCTTATCAGTTATTATTAATTTTCACCTACCATTTACTTTCATGATAATTTCAATTGCTTTCCATATCAAGGAGATTGTCAACCTGTGTTTGTTAGTAAGTATATACTTAGGTATTATTTGTGTTTTGAATTCAATTTTTGTATCGATATTCTTCTGTGCAAACTTGCACTTTTGCAGTGGACATTTGCCAATAAAAATGTAGATGACGCTTTAACCAAGAAGGAATTTGACTGGCACTCAGAACAAACACTGGCAGGGAACATAAATGACACTGATGCCCACCTGCCTGACTGCATGTGTTTTATTGAGGAGTGATGTGGGACAAAGTCCCAGATGAAAACACTGCTGACAGATGCTTGGATGAAAAAATTGCTGACAGATGCTTGGATGAAAAAATTGCTGACAGATGCATGGATGAAAATGTTGCTGACAGATGAATGGATGAAAAATTGCTGACAGATGCTTGGATGAAAAATTGCTGACAGATGCTTGGATGAAAAAATTGCTGACAGATGCATGGATGAAAAAGTTGCTGACAGATGCATGGATGAAAATGTTGCTAACAGATGCTTGGATGAAAAAATTGCTAACAGATGCTTGGATGAAAAAATTGCTGACAGATGCTTGGATGAAAATATTGCTGACAGATGCATAGATGAAAATGTTGCTGACAGATGCTTGGATGAAAATGTTGCTAACAGATGCTTGGATGAAAAAATTGCTGACAGATGCTTGGATGAAAAAATTGCTGACAGATTTTTGGATGAAAAAATTGCTGACAGATGCTTGGATGAAAAAATTGCTGATATATGATTGGATGAAAAATTGCTGACAGATGCTTGGATGAAAAATTTGCTGACAGATGCTTGGATGAAAAAATTGCTGACAGATGCTTGGATGAAAATATTGCTGACAGATGCTTGGATGAAAATATTGCTGACAGATGCATGGATGAAAATGTTGCTGACAGATGCTTGGATGAAAAAATTGCTGACAGATGCTTGGATGAAAACATTGCTCATAGATGTACTGATGAAAACACTGCTGGCAGAAGCCTGGATGTAAAAGGTTTAAAAACTAGTGTCAAACTTCTGCCTGCATTTTTTCTTTACTCTTACTTTTCCCTTGGCTAATATGCATGTGATTCTGTGTCTTTTTCACATAGCATTTGAGCCTTTACCACATAAAGCTTTTACCAAATGGAAGTGACTGGTACACAGAAGAAACACTGACATGGAATGTAACTAAAGCAGATGCTGATTGTGCTTCCTCTGCCTGACTGCACATGTTTTTATTGATGACTTAAGTGATGTAGAATAAAAAAGCCAGAGTGAAAACACTGTTGACTGGATGGGAACACTGTTGACAGGAGGCCTGAATGAAAACACTGTCAACAGGAGGCCTGGATAGAAAAACTGTTTGACAAGAGGCTCAGATGGAAACACTGCCAACAGGAGGCTCAGATAGAAACACTGTTGACAGAAACCTAGATGTAGCTGGTTTCAAAACTGGTGTCACACTTCTGTGTTTTCCTTAGCTAATATACATGCATCCAGATGGAAAATCTACTGACAGGAACCTGGAAGGAAATATTGCCAACAGGAGGCTGGGTGAAAACACTGCAGACAGGAACACTGCCAACAGCAGGCCTGGATGTAAATCCTGCTGACAGGAGGCCCAGATGAAAACCCTGCCAACTGAGAGACCAGATGGAAACCCTGCTGACTGACAGGGGGACTGGATGGAAACCCTACCGAGAGGGGACCCAAATGGAAAGCCTGCCGACATGAGGCTCAGATGGAAATCCTGCTGACATGAGTCCCAGATGTAACTGTTTTCAAAACTAGTGTCACACTTCGGTCTGCTTTTTTTCTTTTTCTTTCCTTTTGCCTTGGCTAATATACATATTCTGTGCTTTTTTTTTCAATTATGTGTGTATATCTTTGCCACATATATATAAAAACAATAACAAATATGGTTTCGTGATTAAGGCAAGGGAAAATAAATGGTAAATCTGAATGTTTTCATTTGTTAACCAAATTATAAGAAGCTAGTAGTTATGAGTTCATGACTTCATGAATGATTATACTTTATTTCTGATCTTTTTTTGGTTGAATAATAGCTGTCAATTGACAATCTGAATAGCTGTGATGAGTAGTAAAGATCAACTTTTTGGCTCGTATTTCTTGCATCTTGATCGTTTACAAGATCTCACCTAATAAAAATTTAGTCTTTACTAGCAGTACCCCTGAAAATTTCATAGTTTTCCTAATGATTGGATATTTTCCTTGAGTTCCCAAACTATTACCTGTGGAAATCCCCCTATTGCATTATTAAATATTTGAGCTTAATAACTTTAACAAAATATTGCAATAACAATCATAAATATGAATTCTGGTCATTATTTAAAGAAGTAAGAGGGTACAAATGTAAACATTTAAAATTCACAAGGTTTTTCTTTTTCACTGAAGCAGACATTAAACAAATGTGAGTATTAGTCTCCTCAATCTTTACTTCATTTTTTAATATTACTGTTGTGGTCCAGGTTCCTTGTACAACGGTGATGGTCCAAGGTAGAACCAATGAAGAATAACACGAACACAGGTATGGAATAACACAGATATATTACAAACAGAATATGTACAAAAGAAATAGAAGTGTTAGTAATAACAATCAGGTTAGGTTAGAGAGAACTATGTTGTCTCGAAGTATCACTATTCCAATGTCTTACAGTAATCGTCTGGACGCGACTCTGTCTCTGACTGACTCAGAACTCTGACTCACACTGTCACTCACTGACTCTCTCCGACTAACTCTCTCTCTCTGTCCTCTTGAGGCACAGTATTTATGGGGTACGGACTAGTCCATTACTATTATGGGTAGGTTCCCATAACAATTATGTATACTTTTTTCTCTTCTAAAACCGAACACCATCATTTTTCTTTAATCTTTCCTCACAATCTGAACAGAATGGTCCATTATTTATCTGAGGTAATAGCAGGGTGTAATGATGACTTACTAACAGAGGAACAAGAAGAATTATTTCAAATTTCATAGTTTTTTTTATATTATTGTTTCACAAAGCCCTAGAGTTAGGGGTTTATTTTCAGTATGCCCATGTCGCTACTGAATGTAATACAAATTTGAGATTTAAAGTTGGTTTAACGGCAATACCATGGAAAAATTATCCAATCCACTCTTGGTACTTCCCCTTTTGAGGACAACTCAGATACCAGGCAATAAACTCGGTCACCTCGTGAAGGAGAGGTACTGCCTGAGGGGAAGGCCCCCTGAGGCTTGGGCTTGATATTTTTGTTTCCCACATCCCTATATGTGGAAAATATATGATTTTCTAAATGTAACATAGATGTGGCACAAGGCTGAAAAACTATGGGGCAACCATTGAGAATCAAACTCACTACTCAGTTGTAATTGATCTAGAGAGACAAGTTTGTTAACAATTGCACCATAATGAGGTGCCCTAGTCAATGTAGAGCGTATATGAATGAGATTGTTGTAAAGGTATAAAGTAATAGATGCATATTATGAGCCTATGTAGAAGTTATTCTCGGTTTAGTTTTGTAGTATTATATAAATAGTAAATCTGCCCTTCTTTATTTTATTGCCGTGCTCCCGAAATTAACACTTTACAGTAGTTTTCTAGCAGAAAATAGATACTGAATGATGGCAAAAAATGATTAACATTTGTTGTGTCTTTTCATAGGTTTATGCGTGGATGGTGCAATGGTGAATGACTCAAAACAAGAAATTGGTAAGTTGAGTATGAATTCTTGTCAATTTTGTTACATTCACATTTGCACAAGAGAAGAAGTCACTTGATCAAGTATAGTTGGACAAGCAGTTAAGTGGATCTGGCCACATGTAGTGGGACAAGGGAATAAGTGGGCCTGGCTACATGTAGTGGGATGAGAAGAAGTGGATCTGGCTACATGTAGTAGGACAAGAGAATAAGTGGGCCTGGCCACATGTAGTGGGACAAGAGAAGAAGTGGGCTTGGCTACATGTAGTGGGATGAGAAGAAGTGGATCTGGCCACATGTAGTGGGACAAGAGAAGAAGTGGGCTTGGCTACATGTAGTGGGATGAGAAGAAGTGGATCTGGCCACATGTAGTGGGACAAGAGAATAAGTGGGCCTGGCTACATGTAGTGGGATGAGAAGAAGTGGATCTGGCCACATGTAGTAGGGCAAGAGAAGAAGTGGGCCTGGCCACATGGAGTAGGACAAGAGAAGAAGTGGGCCTGGCCACATGGAGTAGGACAAGAGAAGAAGTGGGCCTGGCTACATGTAGTGGGATGAGAAGTGGGCCTGGCTACATGTAGTGGGATGAGAAGTGGATCTGGCCCCATGTAGTAGGACAAGAGAAGTGATGGTCCTGACAACATGTAATGGGACAAGAGAAGAAGTGGGTTTGGTCATGTCTAGTAGAACAAGAGAAATTGGCCTGACCATGTGTAGTGAGACAACCTTTTGTCTCCCTCTCTTGTCTGGGACCAAAATCTTTTTATCTTGAAAAGTCCTCTGGTTTTTGTGCCTCCAAATGATATGAATAAATAATGATTAAAAGAGGTGATAATTTTTTTTTTTAGTTTCTGATTAATGAAACTTTGCCACAATTTGTTTATAATTCTTATTGAAAAATGAAAATTTAAAATTTCACTATTTTCCAAATATACTGCAACTGTTTGGTGATTAAGTAAATATAGCAATAATTATCTTCTATCAATTTTGTAAAATTGTCATAATTTATCTTAAATAAGTCTCAGTTAATTAGATATGTCAAGGGTTTAGCACTTTATCAAATTAAAAATCATATTTTAATTAGTAATTTCATCTATTTATTGGTTCAAATGACATTAAAACTTTAGGATATAATAGGGCGTAACATTGCCTCCAAGGTCTATGGTTAGTAATATTGGAAGAAAAGATTTTAGATTTCACATTGGTGCAAATGGCTTTGAGACAACCACAGGTGAAACTGTAAACTAAACAGAAGGCTAAATGCATCCACTTGGCATAATTGATGACATTGTTATTGAGTCGAGCTGTATCAGTTGTTGAAAATGATTACTGCTATTAATTTTCAAAATGAATTACAACTTCTTTTTGGTTTTTCTTTTCTGAAACATTAAATTAAAATCTTTTGTATAAGTTGTGTATTTAAAATTAAAACCAAAAATGCTTATTTGTGGTGAAGGCTCACATGTTCAGTTGCAAAAAAGCACTGAATCATATCTGTATTAGCTGACATAAAAAAAGAAAAAATGCACAGAAATGTAATGCCAGTTTTGAAACCTCTTCCATCCAGACTTTTGTTGACAGTATTTTCATTCAGGCTAATAGTGTTGTAAACTTTGATTTCTTTTTTGAAAATGTTCCACTGCAATGTATCATCATAATCTCTGTTATTTGTCAATAAAAATATTTGATTTTAGAGCTTTTTGTTTATTTTTATCAATAAGGTTTTTGTTTATTTTTATAGATAAGGTTTTTGTTTATTTTATCTATAAGGTTTTTGTTTATATTTATCAATAAGTTTTTTGTTTATTTTTATCTATAAGTTTTTTGTTAATTTTTATTTATAAGGTTTTTGTTTATTTTATTAATAAGGTTTTTATTTCTTTTTATTAATAAGGTTTTTATTTCTTTTTATCAATAAAGTTTTTGTTTATTTTTGTCAATAAGTTTTTTGTTTATTTCATCAATAGGTTTTTGTTTATTTTTATCTATAAGGTTTTTGTTTATTTTTATTAATATGGTTTTTATTTCTTTTTATTAATAAGGGTTTTGTTTATTTTATCTATAAGATATTTGTTTATTGTTACCTGAAAGGTTTTTGTTTATTTTTTATTAATAAGGTTTTTGTTTATTTTTATTAATAAGGTTTTTATCTATTTCTATTAATAAGGTTTATATTTATTTTTATCTATAAGGTTTTTGTTTATTTTTATCTATAAGATTTTTGTTTATTTCATTAATAAGGTTTTTATTTCTTTTTATTAATAAGGGTTTTGTTTATTTTATCTATAAGATTTTTGATTATTGCCTGACGAGATTTTTCCTGCAGTAGGTTGCCATTTCTTTTTACAGTAGACCAGTTGCTATCCAAGACATTAGATCTCGGTCTGTCCTGCTATTTACCCATAGCTGATGGGAGAAGAGGAGGATTCATACCTTTCTCAAGGGTATTAGCACATAAGTGAATTTAATGGATTCAACTGGAATTTGAACTTGACACTCTGATTCCTCAATCTGAGCTGCTATCCATTACTCCACCGTGCCTCCCTAGATAAGAAGAAAGTCAGAAAGGAAAGATAGGAAAAGAAAGAAAGAAAGACAGACAGAAAAGATAGATAGGAACAGAATAAGATACATAGATAGGAAGTAAGAAAAGGAAAGATAGGAACAGAATGATATTGATAGGAAGAAAGAAAATTAAAAAGGAAAGACAGATAGGAACAGAATAAGATAGATATAGATAGATAGGAAGAAAGAAAGGAAGACAGACATGAACAAAACGAGATAATAAGAAAGAAAGTAAGGAAGGTAAGACATAGGGATATAATGTTAGAGATAAATAGGAAAAAAAATTCACCACAAGAACTCATCCATCACCATTCATCCTGAAATATACCATAATACCACATTCACAGGCAATTTACAAAAATAGCCATGACATCAAAATCTCATAATGTAAAGATGTCTATTTTGTTTTTTGTTTTCTTTTGTTGGTTTTTTCTAAAGTTTTTACAAGAATATATAAAAATTTAATGAGATGAAATGAAGGTGGAGGGGATGATCCTTAAAAAATGGAACTGAAATATAACAAAACATTCAAACTAAAAATAATATATGTTAGTAGGACCCATCCACCTCACAAAAAAAAAAGAGCAGATGCTGCATCCTGCCAATCTGTCCAAGAATAACTCCAAAACACTTACCCCTCCCCAATGTATCAGCAGAAGCATACAAATGCATGCTGGGATTTTTTCCTAGGCAATAAAATATGCCGGTTCTCGATTTCATCTGATTCAATTCTGGTCTGTCTTTTCTTGAAGTCAAAACATTACATTCGCTTATTCAAATTTGCTCTTCTATATCAACACCAATTCTGAGTTTATGAACTTTTTGCCATACAGTGTAACCCGGATATAAGAGACCCGTATATAAGAGAAACCCGGATATAAGATAGATTTTCTCTGGTCCAAAATTAGAGCCTGTGTTAATAAAACAAAATAAACCAAACCCGGATATAAGAGAAACCAGGATATAAGAGACTTCTTCTTCGGTACCGACAACTCTCTTATATCCGGGTTACACTGTATTAATGTTGCTTTGCTGTATTACTGTTTGCTTGCTTTATATTATTTTTTGCCCTGTTCTTTTCATTTTCTTGTTATTGCTTATTGTAGACATTGTCAATTCTGTTTGTTGGACAGTGCTGTCATTTATTTTAAATTTAACCATGGCTAGTCAGTGTGTTCAAAGTATTTATATTTCAGCATTAAATCAGCTATAGTGGTTGATATGTCACTAAACAAAATCAACCAACCAGCAACCTCTGATTGAATGAAGCTTACCCTCAACCATAGTCCTTTATTAGTCACCCAAAGTTGACTTTGTCCCACCACCTTTCTACTTTTCACATCTTGGAAATCAATACGGAACAGAACATTTACAACCAGATAGGAAGCTGAAAGCTTGTTTAAGGTTTCCTGCAATGCTTTCTTTGATACTTTTATTTTTGTTTTTTCCCAAGTTGAAAGTAGAGGGAAATTAAAAAAAAATCTTTTTTGGTGTGTGTGTGTGTTTCCTTCAGGGTGAAGAAACTTGTTAGAGTTGAAAAAGCAGGTAACTTTGTGAATTCAGCAAATATCAGGACAATAAGTGACCTGCTATTCAGCCTGTCAGTATTGGTATATGACATTTATATCAAGATAACCTAATAACAATTTTTTTGCAAGACAATTGGATGGGGAATTGAGTTATGTCTGTCTTTTCAAAGTCCAAGTACTTTTCATTAATGATGACATGAGTCAGCCATCTCATTAATATCAGAAAAGACAATCTATGGAAAATAATTATTTTTCCTTTCCTGTGGGGGCATGCAAGCACACTATGATTTGTATCTTTCCTCTGTAGAAACTGCATTATTGTAGACACACACACACACACATACATATATATATAGACAGATTTTTCTTATTGCCACACCAAGACAAGATAACTTTAAGGAAAAGGATCATATTTTTTTATTATTAAAATAGATATAAAAGTATCTCATTTAAGAAATAAGATTTTAGACACCTTTTGGCTGACACTTCCTCAGAAACAGAATATATATATATATATATATATATATATATATATATATATATATATATCTTCTTTCTGTAGATACTGCATTATTCTACACATGCATATATATATATATATATATATATATATATATATATATATGTGCGTGTGTGTGTATATGTATATATGTATCTTTGTAGATACTATTATTATATTATTCTACAAACACATATACAAATATATGTATATATATATTTATCTTTTCTCTGTAGATACTGCATTATTCTCCAAACACATATACATATATATATTTATATGTATATATATATATATGTTTGTCTGTATGTGTATGTATAATTGAATTTTAAGGAAAGGAAAGGGAGTTCCTCAAGAAATGAAATCTCACATTTTTGCTTAATAAGCTATATAATTGTTTAATGTGTGCACACACACACACATATTATTCTTGGATGCTTGATGCTTGCTTTGCATAATCTGCAGCATAAACTGATTTCTATTTGCATTTCAATTCATTCAAATACAATCTGCTTTTATGGACATCCAAGGATGAAAACCATTAGGAATTTTTTTATCATAAGTATGATATATATATAATACCAAAATGTAATTGGTGAGGATTATTCCAAAGAGGACTTTTCAGTCCATATGAGAGCTCAATGTATGATACAGAGCAAAGTATAAGAATAATTAGGAAAAAAACCTTAAAAATCAATACTTCGTAATAAATTTATTTTGATGAATATAAGCATGATTATCTCATCAGAATGACTAGATTTTATGAAATGGAATCAAAATAACCTAGACAAACAAATATACAAAGGTAAAAAATACAAGATAAAACAACAGCAAAAATAAATTGACCTGGAAAAGTTTTTTTTTTGCGGGGAGAATCTTACATTATAGAAATTTAACCTCCCTATCTTTTTACCTTCCCTTATCTTTTCTATTAACTCTTTTTCTAAATATATATATATATATGTATATATATATATATATATCCAGGTAAAATGAGCACAAATGGAATATAATTCCACTGTACATAACATTAAATTTTAAAAGAGTCTCAATACAAAGTAAACCTAAATATTATATTATTATTGCATATTATATTGTATCTGCCCATAAGGATATTATCTAGGATTTATATCCAGACAACTTTGTGTCATGGCCTATATTAAAAAAATTTTCCAGTAAATTTGAATTTAGCATAGGTCACATTCAATTGGTTAATCATGGCAAAACGCACAAGCCTATTTTTTTTTTAAAATATTATACTTTTGAAATTAAATTCATCTTTCACTTGCCAGTAGTTTAACATTGCCTGAGGAAATGCATTTGTAGTGTTGAAACGTAATTGCCATTATGTAGCGATTTTTAACATGTTTTAATATCCTAAAATAAATAATATATATATAAAATGTAAATCTATTAAATTTGATGATTCCATGTGGTGAAACCTAGGTACGTAGTACCTGGCTCATTAGGATTTACATACATATATATATATATATATATATATATATATATATATATATAGTGTAACCTGGATATAAGAGAGTCGTCATGACTGGAGAAGAAGTATCTTATATCCAGGTTTCTCTTATATCCGGGTTTGGTCTATTTTGTTTAGGTCAGTATGGCTCTAATTTGGGACCAGAGAAAATCTATCTTACACCCGGGTTTCTCTTATATCCGGGTTTGGTCTATTTTGTTTAGGTCAGTATGGCTCTAATTTGGGACCAGAGAAAATCTATCTTACACCCGGGTTTCTCTTATATCCGGGTTTGGTCTATTTTGTTTAGGTCAGTATGGCTCTAATTTGGGACCAGAGAAAATCTATCTTACACCCGGGTTTCTCTTATATCTGGGTCTCTTATATCCGGGTTACACAGTGTATATATATATATATATATATATATATATACACACAAGTATAGGATTGGTGTATATGGAATAATTCCAATAATCAAAAAATGCTATTCTTAAAAGAGTGCTCAATACAGTGTAGAGCAAATATAATCATTTATTCAAAAATTATACCATAAAAATGTTATAAAATCTCTACAAAAATAACCATTTTGTTTCAACACTTCTGGTGTCTTATCAAGAACACAATCACTTGATAAGACACCAGAAGTGTTGAAACAAAATGGCTATTTTTGTGTAATTGTCATCTTCGATAATGGCCTTGTAAGCCGAAAGCTTAGATTGGATTAAAAAATATGTATCAATATTGTGATTTTCTTTCATTGTTTAATGATAATGTTATTAAGCTTATCAGACGATATGAAAAGAACTTACATAAAATATATAGACAACACTTATCTATATTATTTAATGAAACATGTATGAATGAAAAAATGCTGCCTAAATACACACAATTTAAATTACATACATATATATATATATATATATATATATATATATATATATATATATATATATATAATCATTTCACATTTCACCCCAAGCAAGGTGATAAAGCTACATGTTACTGAAAGTGAAATAAAATGTTCAGCGTTAACTATTTGCCTATACCTGGGACCCTACTAACATGTGGTACCACCCCAGGTCAGAGTGGACCTGAAAACAACAGAAATTAAGAGTTAGTTTAACACTCCCCAAAATCTCCAATTAGAGGCCTTGCTGCTGGATGTAGTTTATCATCACCCAGGACAGGTTGTGAAGACATAGCAAATGCATCAGACCAGATTATATATACTTATATATAAAATGCCTAGGGAATGTATGTTTGTCTATATGTATATAACACATATACCTAGAAATAGGTACTTTGTGATTATGTACTAAATAGATACACATATTTTTTTTTGATAAATGGTTGATATGAAATATGTGAAGAAAATATGGAACTTGGGAAAATCAGTTTGATTTTTTTAAAAATTTCTTTGTTAATGATTCCTTCTTTATTTTTCACTAATGTTCACCCTAAACAAGGACACCCAGGTGATTGTTATGTGGGAAGTAAGGGTAAGGGCTACAGTTTATATAGAAATGATTAATGCTTAACCCAAGAAGAAGAAGTTAAGATTGTAGTGATCAAGAAAGCATCCTCCTGAAATTTTGTTCCACAAAAGAACAGGGGAACTTACCCCTTACTAAAGGAATATGAAGGGAATGATGATGGTTTACCTCCATGTACTCAACAGTGAAATGATGGGACCTAGCTGCCAATCTAGTATTGAACTTAAATTTATGAAGTTGAGGTACCAAAGAGGAAAACTGAAAAGAACAATTGCCATAAAAATATTTAGAGAAGCTATGTTATTGCATTCAGAAAGTGATTGAAGCCAAGATGAAAGAACAAGACCAATAACATTGCTGATTCTGAATAACATTGTCGATCCTGTTCAATGCTGAGGGGGATGGTCAGTTGGGAATATCAGCTGCTGTAAGCTTGGGTGTGTTGATGGTGTAATAGATAACAGCTCGGAATTGGAAATTGGAGAGCCAACTTCCAATTCCAGTTGGGTTTGTTATATTTGCTTACTCACAAAGACAATCAGGAATGGTATGAATCCACCTCTTCTCCCCCTAACTATAGGTTAATTAGTACTACATATCAATAAATCAATTTTATCTCCAAAACATTTTTTCAATCTAAAAATATTTTCTGGCCTTAAATTTCCTTCCTTGCCAATTATTTTGGGAAAAACATTTTATTTTCAGACAAAATTTTTATTTGTTTTTTTACTAAGATCTAGTTTTGTTTCGTCTTTTCATGTTTTTTTTTTGTCTTTTGTTTTTATTTTATTTGATTGCGGGGTAGGGGAACAAAAGTTGCAATTAAGAAAATAAAATTAACCCTTCCCCGACATTATTTTTTGAAAAATGTTTCATGTTCAGACAAGTTTTTACTTGTTTTTAATATAGTAACTAAGAAACTGAGGCACCTTGAAGTACTCAAGTGGTGACTAACACCTCTACCAGATGTATGAGTTGACAATTAGACTGCTCAGAAAGGCATAAAAAGAATCAAGATTGACATATAAACACGTCTGTGGCTGATTTTTGAACGTTATGTTTTGGGCGTGTTTATTCATCTGTAACAGATAAATACACTTTTAGTAAAAATGTATCCACATATCTATACCAAGGAAAGGTTTTAGCCATAAAAAATACTTTATTAAACTGCGTAATTAAATTCCTGTATTGACTTGATTTTGATGTCCCTAATACATAACACACTTGATTTTGATGTCCCTGACATATAACATGCATGATTTTGATGTCCCTAATACATAACACATATTTTGTCCAGTCTCTTATACTGACAATCATGAATTTTATCTTCTTCGAGTTCGTCTTTTCTTCTTGCTTTTCTTAACCTCTTAGGGATCTTAGTTTTTTTTTTTCAGTTTGTCTTCAACATATCTGATGTAGCTAAGTTTATATCTGCCAACAATAAATCCTGTTAAGTCTTGTAGTCCACGGTGGAGTGGACTACAAGATTTAATGGCTTGGATTGAGGAATCGGAGAGCTGAGTTCGAATTCCAGTCGAATGCATTACATTGACTTATGTGCTTATACCTTTGGGAAAGGTATGAATCCTCTTCTTCTCCCCCCTCAGCAATGGGTAAATAGGAGGACAAACCGGGTTCTGTAGCCTTGGATGCCAACTGGTCGACCCCAGAAAGAAATGGCAACCTACTATGGGAAAAAAACTGCCTTGTCAGACATGTATTGAAAGATACATGATCGCCTAACCATGTCTCACGCATGGCACATAATTGACTGTCCACTTATGAGCGTCTAGATTTATAGGTTAAATCAATTCTGTGAGAAAATGTTTCCTTGTCTTAGTCCTCTTTTTATATTTTCTATATTTACTAAAAGTTTTCTCTGTCCACATGCAGAGGCCCCACATACTGCATTTGGGCCAGCAGTTGTGTGTCTTGTGTAAGATAATCCTCTCCAGGCTGGTTTGAATTCAGTTTTCATTCCCCTAGACTGGTTGCCAAACAAGGCTATAGGGCCCTGTCTGTTCTCCTATTTACCAATACCTTGGGGAGAAGAGGTGGATTCATACCTTTTCCAATGGCATTTGCATGTAAGCAAATGTAACAAACTTCACTGGGATTTGATCTCGGTTCTCCAATTTCTCATTTTGAGCTGCTATCCATTACACCACCTGCGCAGTATGTAGATTGCAGGATACTCAAATATCTCTCCTATGTAAATCAAGTTTTTCCAGTATTTCAAATAGATTTTTGTGTTGCAAAGTAACAATGTAAAACTGTTTCTCTCATTGTCAATCTCGACAGCGTCTTGTCGGTAGCAGTCTGTTTAACACTGTTCCCATAAAGCAGGTGCCGTCGACTAATTTTTTTCTTCTGTGTCACTACTACTTTTAACCTCTATTGTTCTCTAGCCAGAGGAAGGGAAAGCATTGACGACTTGGGGGTAGGTTTTAATCGGTTCAGAAGCCAGACTTGTTTCTGAAACTTTCCTTGGGGTTTGTTTTGTACTGTGATAACTCACATCATTATTTGAAAAGGTTAAATGTAGCATTGCTTGGGTTTGAGACACAAAAAAGAAAACCTTATGTCTGCTTCCTGCTAGAGGTCAATTACCAGCTTTGAAATATCAATAAGACATTCTTCATTTTTGCTGGGGCAGGATTGGAGTTCTCATAAAATAAAGCAAAATAAATTTATGTGAACAAATAGTTTCACCATATTGCAGTGTATTGTAGTTATTTAAAGAATACAGTCACAATTCTAATTGAGACATTTATATAACTTTTATTTACACTTAAATTTACCCAATACAAGACTCAAGAGCTACTCAAAGCAGGTAACTGAATAATATTTTTCTTGCCTGAGTTCATCCTTCAAATATACAAATCAACCATTCGTCCTTCCATGGAATACTGATGCCATATATGGTCTGATGATCCTGCTGTTCATCTCAAGGTCCTTGACAAAATCCAGAGACGGATATGCAATGTGATTGGTCCTGATCTGACATCACATCTGCAGTCACTATCTCACAGACGTGATGTGGTTTCCCTCTGCCTTCTCTACAAGTACCTTCAAGGCAACTACTTCAACGAACTACTTTCACTGGTTCCCAAACTGCATGAATTTAAGTTTGCTACTAGGTTGGCATCTTGGTCCCACCCTTTCACTGTCAAAATGGCTAAATGTAGCCATCTCTTCTACTCCAACAGCTTCTTATCTTACACGTCCTGTCAGTGGAACTCCCTTCCTATCACTTGCTTCCCTGATAGCTATAATCTTCAAATATTCAAATGTAATGTCAATCAACATCTATCCCAGTCCTTCGCTTTATCCCTTCTCCAAACACTCCTCTTTACTCTTATATTGTAGTACAAGGCTTGCAATGCTTCATCTATGAGAAAGCGTTGTTGGGTAGAAAATAATTCATGATGCACAAGGCTGTGTAGATGCTTTTCACCTCTATCCAGACAGGCAAGTAAGGATTGGGCAGCTCGAGCCCAGTCCAGATAAGGCAGCAATACTCAATTTTTGGCCTGATCTGGCTCTTGTAAAGATAGATGATTTCAGGAGTTACTGGAGCAGTACAGGGATCCAGTCATTTTCCCAGCATCTTTAGCTATGGATTGTATACTTGAGGTCTGGGTTGAGCTTAAATCTCAAGTGGTACTCAAGACACAAGGTCTCCTTGAGAGAGCACTCATTCAATAGTAATAGGCAAAAATTCAGGGATTGCTTGGGGATGATGGAATGTTGCTAGTTTGGTTTTCAAGACACTGAATGTGACCAGTCAGTTCCCCTCCCCCTCCAACTGAATTGTTAAAGCTAGGCTAGAGGAGAAATCAGCTGCCAGGCTCAGAATTTTGAAGGTGCACCCATATGTTGTTGAATCATCAGCATAGTTTGTTTATCTCTGTAACCCCTTGCATGCTAATGGCACTCCTGCCTTGCTTGGGGTGATTTTATTAAAAAAACAAACAAAAAAAACATTAGAAGAGAAAGTAAAAAGTGCTGTTTATGAGGTTATGTAGGAGAGATAACAGTTAACCCTTAATTTGAAGAGGTTAAGATTGTAGTAATTGGGAAAACATCCTATTGGGAGTTTGTTCCTCAAAGTAGCAGTTTTAGAGAAGAAGCTATCCAAGTGGAACTTCCTCTTTACTAATGGAATGTGAAGGGAATGAAGATGATTTGTTCCTGTGTATGTGGTATGATGGAGTAATGGATAGTGGCTCGGATTGAGGAATCAGAGAGCTGATTCCAAATTCCACTCTGATCCACTACATTCATATATGTGCTAATACACTTGGGAAAGGTATGGATCCTCTTTTTTCCCCCCAGCTATGGGTAAATAGCAGGACAGACTGGGTTCTATAGCCTTGAGTGGCAACCGGTCTAGGAGAAGGTAATTCTGAATTCAAAAACTGGCTTGGAGAGGGTTGCGCTCTGTTAGACTATCTTGCTCAAGAAACACCACTTCTACTGTAGCTGCAGTAAATGTGGTGCCCCTATGAACTTGATGTATCACGGGATTTGCAATTGTGATTGATGTGGCATGTCAAGTCCTAGTGGCAAAGGTCAGGACTGGTGAAACTAAGGCATGTAGTTTGCTAGGTCAATAGTGATATTGTAGTACAAGGCTTGCAATGCTTCATCTATGAGAAAGCGTTGTTGGGTAGAAAATAATTCATTATGCAAAAGGCTGTGTAGATGCTTTTCACCTCTATCCAGACAGGCAAGTAAGGATTGGGCAGCTCGAGCCCAGTCCAGACAAGGCAGCAATACTCAATTTTTGGCCTGATCTGGCTCTTGTAAAGATAGATGATTTCAGGAGTTACTGGAGCAGTACAGGGATCCAGTCATTTTCCCAGCATCTTTAGCCATGGATTGTATGTTCCACTTGAGGTCTGGGTTGAGCTTAAATCTCAAGTGGTATTCAAGACACAAGGTCTCCTTGAGAGAGCACTCATTCAACAGTAATAGGCAAAAATTCAGGGATTGCTTGGGGATGATGGAATGTCGCTAGTTTGGTTTTCAAGACACTGAATGTGACCAGTCAGCAACCCCCCCCCCCCGCCAACTGAATTGTTAAAGCTAGGCTAGAGGAGAAATCAGCTGCCAGGCTCAGAATTTTGAAGGTGCACCCATATGTTGTTAAATCATCAGCATAGATTGTTTATTTTCACTTTTAATATACTTGTGTAAGGCATGAATCCACTACCCTGTGCTATATGTCAGAAAAGAGATTAGCATATAAGACACAGGGCATGAGCACTTTAACATGGTGTAATAGTCAACATGGTGTAATGTCTCACTATATCAATTACTAACGAGTACTGAGTTTGATCCTCACTAGGCGCTCCATACTTTCGGCTTTGTGCCACATCTAAGCTTCAGTTAGTAAATAAAAAAGATCTTAAAAAGTGCATTATTCCTTCCCCATTTATTTTGAAAGAAGTATGTCTTATATACCAGCAAATATTGTATAAAAAACAGTTCTGTAGAAGTTTAAACGTGTATTTATCAAGAGAAATGGAGAACTACACTTTATTTTGTTTGCTTGATTTTACTGTTGTTAATTCTTTTCTACTACAACCATTAATATTTATTTATTTTTTGTCTGCCTTTTAGTTTGATTTCTTTGTGCCTTTCTTGCCATTTACATTATTCCTTTGCAACCGGAAAATTCTTGTCTGCTACCTTCAAGAGAACTAACAGCAACTTGATTTTCCTTTCTTGAATTCTCGGACAGATTGGTGCCAAATCTGCACTATTTTCACTAATGATTCAGCCCTTTTCTGTTTATCTGTGCATTTTTTTTCCACCTGACTCCCTTTTTTTTTTCAATTGCAGGAAAAATGGTAAGATCACATTTTTTTCACCAATGTTCTGATTTTTTAATATGAGGTAAAGTTATGAATCATGATTATTTTTGCACAGATAAGTACAATATTTAGTGCTGCAATGTGCTTTGAATTGTAATTATATCACTATTTAAGTAACTTTTTGATTGTCTTTCAGTAACCTAGAATACTTATCTATATATTTAACTCTTAAGCTTCATCAGTGTAATGGTTAACAAGGATAGTCTGGTTGACTAAAACTACTGAATAGTGAGTTTGATCCTCATTGGGTGCCCTTTTGCAGATCAGTGGTTAAAAATGGTTCTGTGAAAATGAATCCAGTGGCTATTAGTGAGGACTGTACTTCTTCACATCTTGTAGACTGGTGCTAGAGAATCACAAACAAAATATTACCAAAAAACAGAAACCACATCAATTAAGGACTTTCAACAGCAACAACAACTAAAATGGATAGCACATATAAACCAAAGTGAAAATAATGGTATAATCAATACACTGACATTCCATTCTATTCAAAACGAAAGGTTAGGAAGGAAGACCCACACTCACCGTCTCGATACTAGGAAGAGCAATGAGAAAGGGTTTAAGACAAGGATGAGTCTTCTCACCAGACCTATTCAACCTATACAGTGAGGTGATTCTGATAAAATTAGAAGTCCTGCCAGGATTCATTAAAGATGGCCACAATCTTAACAGCATAAGATATGCAGATGGCACCATGAACTTCTGGAGAAGTTAGTGAAGAAAAGCAAGAAGAAAGGACTAAACATCAATTGCAAGAAGATGGAATACATGGTTATTATCAAAAGAAACAACCCAACATGCAAATTAAAAATTGGAGAAACCCAAATCAAGTAAGTACAACAATTCAAATATCGTGGAAATATTTTAACAGAGGATGGAATGTGCAATACTGAAATTCAAAGGTGCATTGGGATAGTGAAAGTAGCTTTCCAAAAGCCAGGCAAGCTATTAAGAAATAGAAAAATTTTGTTAGTGTTATGGTCCAGGTTAGGACCAAGGAAGAACAACAACACGAACACAAGAGTAGAAATAACGAAGATATATTACACGGAATAATAATACAAGATGTGGAAGGTGTTAGTATGACTGTCAGTCTGGTTTGGAGTGAACTACTATCGGCTCGACTCGATTCGTCTCTCTCTCTTGACATAGTGTTAGGAAGAGTTCATTCTGTAGTTATAGGTAAGGACCCATAACAGTTAGAAATAAAGAAAAGTGTACTGTTACATAATATCAGTCTGCCTATGTGGCAGTGAATACTGGACAACCTCCTCACAGATGAAGAAGAAACTTGAAGCAATGAAAATGTAGTTCTACAGAAGGATGCTGAGAATACCATGGACCAAACAGGTGAGCAACAATGAAGATTTAGAGAAAATGGAAACAAAAAGCAAACTTGACATCAGAAGTCTGTAGTTAAAATTTCTAGGGCATATAATAAGGAAAGACGGTTTGGAAAATTTGATACTCACAGGAGAGATTGAAGTCAAGATGGATAGAGGCAAACTATGCATAACCTACCTAGCAAGCTTAAGGAAATGGATAGTGGAACAAGGTTTAGGAGAGATAACAAAAAAACAAAATTTACTAAAAGTTACAAAGGATAAGAAATTGGGATGGGCTATGTTTGCCAATGTCCTTAAAGGACACGGTACATAGAATTGGTGATAAATATTACTTATCCTAGATTATCTGTACTGCACTCTTTTCAGTTAATTTGAATTTTCAATTACTAATTTTCAATTACTAATTTTCATAGGTATTTTCTCAGCTTATTTTAGTTTGGCACAAGGCCATCCAATGCAGAATGAAATCACTCTGTGATAAGTTTGTTAATCACAAATGTATAGCAAAACAACCTATATTTACTAAAACAGTATTACTTTGGCACAAGGTCATGTTTGTGTGGCATCTAGTGAGTATCATGGCCATTCCAAATATGGACAGTTATTGCTCTCCATGGTTTCCTTTCATTGAATGTAAACTGTGTATTTGTCATGATTGTACTTGGGAGAGTCAAGTACTTTCTCATTGCCTTCTTCAGGGTTTACTATTCATTTGGCCTTCACCTAGGTCGGTTGCCAACTAAGGCTAGAGAATTCTGTCTGTCCTGATATTTAACATACACTATCATTGTTTCTAGGGAAGATGTTCAGACAAGTTCCACTCTTTAGTTTTACCAGTTAATACTTTTACAGCTAGAACTCACTGTTCTACATCTGTAGAGACTAATCACTCACATTTCCTCCATATTCCATTCATAAGGAGGAAGTATCACTCAGCTTTCTGCCTAAGAGATGCTACTTTGTGGTACAAACTCCCACGTGGATGCTTCCCTGATCACTACCATTTGGTAATCCTTCACATAAGTGACATAAAATAATGGTTAATGCTGGTATTGCAAATCATGTAAACACTGTCGAAGTGTCAGAGATAATGTTTAATTGTAATAAACATATATAAATCCAAAGAATAACCAGCAATATTATTGGTCTTGATATGGCAGCTCAGCTTCAGTCACTCTCCCATTGCCATAACATTGCATCTTTGTGTCTTTTCTATAAATACTTTCCTGGTAATTGTTCAGATGAGCTCTTCACTATGGTACCTAGACTTTTTTAATTTAAGTGCACTACTAGACTGGCATCAAGATCTCACCACTTTACAGTTGAGCTGGTTAGATGTAGCCATAAATTATATGCTAACAGTTTCTTTTCTTGCACTTCTTGCTTGTGGAACACCCTTCTGGCTCCATGCATTCCAGTCAACTTTAATCTGCAAAAATTTAAATGCTATCTACTTCCCTCCAGATTACTCTTTCCTCTTCCTGCTCATTATTAATGTTTCCGTTCTTAATTCTTTCACACCCAGTAACCCCTTGTGTCTTAGTGGCTTTACATGGGTCGATACCTATTAAAAAAAAACTGTAAATAATTTAAATAATATTTTTTTTTACTTTTTGTTTGTGGAACTCCCTTTCGACTCCATGCTTTCTGCCCATCTGCAAGAATTTAAATGGAATGGTAATTGCTATCTACTCTCCTCCTGATTAATCCTTTCTCTTTACACTCATTATTAAAGTTTCTGTTTATAATTCCTACACACCCTCTAATCCCTTGTGTCTTAGGGGCTTTACTGCCTTGCTCGGGATGAAATGATTAAAAAAACAAAAAAACAAATTAAACATACTTCCAGCAGATGCCATCCAGTGCTAGAGAGCCCAATCTACCCTACTGTTTTAACCTATAAGTAGGAGGTGAAGAGATGGATTTCCCAAGGGCATTTGTGTAAAATTGCATGCAACTGAATAACCCCAATTTGAACTCAGCTCCCACACCAATATCTATTACAATATACACCTATCTTTATGGTACAGTGCATTTCTTTAAATTGCAAAGATTAAAAAATCCCTGATTTAATAATGAGGCATGCTACTAGATTGGCAACTAGGTTTCACTGTGTAACTGTTGAACTAGCTAGATGCAACTGTGGTGGTTGCTTCTGGCTAGTTCAAGAGTAACTGCCTTTCAGCTCCATGCTTTCTGGTCAACTTAATCTGCAAAAATTTAAAAGTAAAGTCAATCACTATCTACTCTCCTCCTGATTACTCTTTTCTCTTTCTGCTCATTATTAATGTTTTTGTTCCTAATTCTTCCACACCCTGTAACCCCTTGTGTCTTAGTGGCTTTACTGCCTTGCATGGGGTGATACTGATTAAAAGAAATACCTTACCTTGGTCTTATTGATTTTATGCTGTTCAGGGATTAGCAGTTTGTGTTTTGCCACTTAAGTGTCGGATTACCACTATCTTATTCCCTTTCAACAAGTCAAAGATTAATTGCTTTCTATAATCATTATCCTAATCTTCATTTCCTTCTACCACCTCCTACTTCCTCTTATATTCAGTAAATCTCTACCGCAAATGGCTCTTGAACCTCAGAATAAAAAAATACCAATTTCTGAATAAATCTTACCCATAATATCATAAACAACATAAATTTCTAATTATCAACATAAATTTCTAATTATATATTTACCTAATGAGAATGTGGCCAAGTGGTTAGAATGTTTGCTTTCTGACTATGAGACCTGGGTTCAAATCTCAACATGGTCATTTCATCAGGAAGGAGACTTCCTGATGTTATCAATCTGGAGTGGGCGTTCCCAGCATACGGCACCTTTAGAAAATGCCTGAAAACCATACCATGGGTTGACCCTAGCCTTGTGAATGAAATTGGGTAGACGGTACGCTTGGAGGCCGTCAATAGCTGTGCTAGCATGAAGTCACAAGTCATTCTGACTGAGGGTTTGAGTGTGCTGTTGATCACGCTAGATAACACGCTCTTTACTAGAAACTGTAACTACGGTCTGCTCAGCATAGTTGCAGTATAAACCACAGGTGTTGAACAAACACAAATGTGCCTGAATAAGCGTCTGCAATAGGGATTGGCTAGCCACCATAGTAGATAGGTAACCTCGATTATATGTGGCCAGCTATATATATATTTACCCGTTTATTTCATATAAGCTTCTCTACATTGGCTTAGGGACGCATCACATTGAAATACTGGTTCCTGTATAAACACTAGAGTTAAGCAACATCAAGCCTGGTTAGTACCTAGATGGATGATCACTTGGTAATACTAGGTGCTGTAATGTGTGGGTGGTGTAATGGATAATAGCTTGGAATTGTTAATCAGAGAGCTGAGTTCCAATTTCAATTGGGTTTATTATATTCACTTACAGACAAATGTATGAATCCACCTCTTCTCCCCCAGCTATGGGTTAATTAGTATGATTTATATCAGTAAATCAATATTATCTTACACAAAAATACCCTTCAGAAAGATATAAATCTACCTCATCTCTCTCCAGCTCTATATTAATTATACTAAACCATTATCTCTGAATAAAAAAAATATCTTACAATCTAAAAAAATTTCAGTCAGTTAAGTACCATACATGATACATGCTTGGGCAATCATGTATCTTTCGATACAGAGGCAGATATTTTTTTTCCTGCAGTAGGTTGCCATTTTTTTCTGCAGTAGACTGGTTGCCAAGAACCCAGTCTGTCCTGCTATTTGACCCATAGCTGGGGGGAGAAGAGATAGATTCATACCTTTCTCAATGATATTTGTGCATAAGTGAATCTAACAAACTTGACAGGAATTTGAACTCGACTCTCCAAGTTCTCACTCCGAACCAATATCCATTACACCACAATGCACATCCAATATTTACTGGCTTTAAACAATATGCAGATGGTTGGTGTAGAAGTCGTGACTTACCTACTAACATGGCTGCCTTCCTGTGTCCTCTTGAGAAGCAGGCCAGCTAATTTTACCTCATTTTATAGAAGAGTGCCAAATACACCAGTTAAGTTGTTCCATTTTGCTAGAATGGACCTGCCCAATACATTTGCATAAGTGGTCTCTATTCACCCATATATCCCTTCAGTAAATGACTCAAGTCAGTTTAGCTTCTGGCCACACTTGCCCACTTGTGTGTCAGACCACTGGCATGCTAACCAATAATCTACATGGCGCTGTGAACAGGATCTGACAATTGGCAAGAGCTTTTTGTCAAAATTGGCATTCCAGCTGACTCTGCCAGGACTTATGCTGAATCTTTTGTGAAAGAAAGCATTACCAAGGATAGTCTCTCTATGATAGACCGGGAAATCCTTAAGGAACTAGGTGTCACAACCATGGGACATGCCCTAGCTATCCTGAAACTAACAAAGGAGCAGCCTTTGACATCAGACAGCTACATGAAGGCCCCTGCAGTCAACTCCCCCAGATCCATTCAGAGATGACGTCACAGCAATTCCGAAAGTTCAGAATTGACTGGGAAGTATTTGTACAAATGACAAACATGCCCCCTGCACAGACCAACATCCAGTTATACAATGATAATGAGACTGTCCAAACATCAATTATAAATACATACCCCAAATTTTTCTCAGAAAAACCAAATAAACTCCTGAACATGTTGGTGTCATTAGTTACACAAAAATCAAATCCCATGGTTCATAAATTGTCTTTTGCCTCAATTTCTCAAGGAAAGCCATAAAAAATGAATGAAGTAATCAAAACATATATTTTAGTAATAAATAAACTTCTTCAATATTCTTGTAAACAAAATGTCTACATTGAAATTTACATTGTTTTGTACATGGCAAAGGTTTTGAATCTGTAAACTGCTTTTGTAAGATGTTTACTTCAGGCTAAAAAAAGAGACGAGTGCAATAGTAAACAACAAAAACAACATACATTTCTAGTTACTCATTTATTTTATGAATTATTTTTTATTTCCACATTTTTCTTTTTTCACTGGAAATTTCCTATCTTTTACATACATAATTGTAAAGAAAATAGAAAATGATATATTGTAATGAGATGGTTTGTGTATTTTAGGCTTAGTGTGCAGAAAGAAATTTGACTATGTCACTTGAGCTTGTTCTGTAAATTGGAATAGCCTCAGTAAACTTCATGGTTGACATTTCCTTGCCTCTGCTTGTGGCCTGGAAACAACAACTGAATTGAACAATTTATTACCTGCCCTTGTTTAATACTCTTACCAATAGGATAATTCTAGTAGCAGCCATAACCCTTACTGAACGATATCCTTCCTGTTCATCTCAATTCACTTTTTCCTTGCTAGTTTTTTAGTTTTTCTCTTTTCTTTTAAGACCTATTTATTTACTTATTAATTAAAACCATTTTCTTCAATAGTATTTCAGAATTTGCTGATGAGACATTTCTGTATAAATAAACATTGATATGGGAGGCACAGTGGAGTAATAGATAGTGGCTTGGATTGAGGAATCAGATAGCTGAGTTCAAATTCCAGTCGAATCCATTACATTCACTTACATGCTAATTCCCCACCCCCAGCTATGGGTAAATAGCAGGACAGACTGGGTTCTATAGCCTTGGATGGCAACTGGTCTACTGCAGAAAGAAATGGCCACTTACTGCAGGAAAAAAATTCACCTCATCAGTCATGTATCGAAAGATACATGATCACCTAAGCGTGTATCACGCATGGCACATAACTGATTGACTCATATAATTTTTTTATATTTGTGGCATAAAGATAAATAGTATCATTGAAATATATATATCTGTAAAAGAGACAAAATAAATGAAAAGACAAGAGGAAAAACTATACTTAGTTTTAAGCCAACCTGTTTTGTCGTCTGATGGACTTTATCAAGGCAGATGTGATGATTTTATTTTGCAACAAGTATATATTTGACAATTACTCAAAGTTTTTAAATTTAAGAATGCTCATAAATATTCATCAGTTTAACTGAAAAGTTTAGGTGTTAGAACCTAGATTACATCATAAAGCCTCTTTGAGACAAAATTTGAAAATTTAAAGACGCTTCTAACTATTCAACAGGTTAACTGAAAAGTTTAGGTGTTATAACCTAGATTACATCATATAGCCTCTTTGAGACGAAATTTGAAAATTTAAAGACGCTTTTAACTATTCAACAGGTTAACTGAAAAGTTTAGGTGTTAGAACCTAGATTACATCATATAGCCTTTTTGAGACAAAATTTGAAAATTTAAAGACGCTTCTAACTATTCAACAGGTTAACTGAAAAGTTTAGGTGTTAGAACCTAGATTACATCATATAGCCTCTTTGAGACAAAATTTGAAAATTTAAAGATGCTTCTAACTATTCAACAGGTTAACTGAAATATCTAGACATTTAGATCTTAGATTAGCTCATGAAACCTGGTGAACCCATCTACTCTTATTGGGAGATAAGGAAAAAATAAGAATAAAAATTATATAATTAGTAAATAAAATTTCAGAGTTTAGATGGAGATGTTAGAAGTATAGGGTTGAAGTCGAAAGTATACAGCACTGGCAAAGGCCTTGAATGTGTTGAGTCATGTTCAACTACCAGTAATAACAAGCTTCTGTTTGAATATGGATCAAAAGTAAGAAAAATAATGCCTTCTATCTGTATCAAGATGAATTATCATATATTTGTGACTAAGTTAATACCAACAAGCCATTTATGGTCTTACTGAGATCTGTAGGCGTATTGGGATGGCCAAGGACACATTCCAAAAAACTGTGCAGAGTACTGCAAGACAGGAAGACTTCTTTGGGAACAAAGAAAAGAATATTGAACTGTTACATGATATCTGTCCTTCTTTACGACAGCAGATGTCGGATGATTTCCTTAAAGATGAAGAAGAGACTTGAGGCAAAAGAAATGTGGTTCTACAGAAGGATGCTAAGGATATCATGGACCGAGCATGTGAGCAATGATGAGGTCTTGGAGAGGTTGAAAACAAGGAGGAGGGTTATGCTTAATATCAGGAAGAGGTAGCTGAAGTTTCTGGGATGCATAATGAGGAAGGAGGGCCTGGAGAATCTGATACTCAGGGGTTGAATAGAGGGAAAGAGAGACAAGGAAAATCAACATGTGACATACCTGGCGGAGTTAAGCAAGTGGATGACTGACCGTAGCCTGGGTGGGGGGGAGCAGAGGGAAGGAACTTGTTGAGAGCTGCAAGGGATAGGAAGAGGTGGAGAGCCATGATCGCCTATGTCCTGAAAGGACACAGCACATAAAAAGAAAAGTAAAGGTAGCTGATGTATGCGCCAGCTCCCAATACCATTTTGCTTTTGAGCCGAGACAAAAAGAAAAATTTTGACTCTGATGACCATAATATAATTTATAAAGGAATAAATGTGAAAACAATTTTTTATTCATAAATTTATAAACATTTATTAAATTAGTAAAATAGGGGAACCAGCTATAAGGAATTCCCTATTATTTACCATTTTAGAAAGTTTGAACCAATTGGAAATTAGCCGATGTTTTGCTGACCATTCCAATAAATAATATTGTAGCGGACCGTGGGGGGTGAAGATGTGAAGAGATATCAGAAGGTTAACTTTCCTGCTGGCGGGTCCAGCTACATGAGAATGTCGGACTTTAATTAAGTCCAAAGAAAACAAACAAGACCGATATCTATATGGGTAAACAAATATATATTAATAACAAAACAAGTTAAACAAAGACATGGACTGTTACATAGCATTTGTATGGAGAAATTATGTGTGTGTTGTAAGTGATCGTACGTACGTGTATTGTTCTTAGCGCGTTCCCAGAATTTGGGAAACGCTGTATCTGTGCAAGGTCACATATTGGTGTAAGTGGAAAAAGAAAGATTTTACCTCGCCTCCACACGAGGTAGCGGCCCAAGGCCTAAGTCGAAAAAGAGCGAGAGAGAAGGGTCAGCCAGTATTTATAGCCAGGGGAGAGAGACTCCTGTTGAAGGATTAAAGAACTGAGGAGGAGCTAACTGCGACAATATAAATAGATAATGTAAATAAAGAATTTAATATGTAAATAGTGTTTATTATTTTTGTTGCAAATACTTAAGAACAAAAATGTATAAATTCACTTTCATCTTATGTTTAATTTTTATTACAATTTAAATAATCGATTTTTAAAACCATAAATATCACCAAGGAGTAAAGGTAGTTAAAATAACAGTAGGGTCAATGGAAAAATTGGCAAACTTGGACCATTGTACCTGCAAAATAACAGGATGTCAAAAGGACATTTTTCCATTGGCACTGCCATTATTTAATTACCTTCACTTCTTCGCAATGTTTATTGTTTTAAAAAGAGATATTTAGAATTGTAACGAAAGTTAAACATATGGTGAAAGTGAATTTCAACATTTTTTTTTCAACATTTTTTTTTGTTCTTGAGAACGTGCAAGAAAATATTAAACACTACTTATTTACTTATTAGGTTGTTTATTTACAAGAATAATTTTATATTTACAACATTTTAAAAACTAATACAATTAAAACTAATACAATGCAATATTTATCGTTTACCAATTTATAAAGAAATAAATATGAAAACAGTTATTTATCCATTAATTTATAAACATTGGCTAAATTATTAAAATATGGGAATCAACTATAAGGAAATCCTTATTACTTACCATTTTATAAAATTTGAATCAACTGGCAAATAGCCAATGTTTTGCCAACCATTCCAATAAATAATACAAATAAATATTGTAAGTAAACAATATAATAAATGAATATTGTTTATTATTTTTACTGTAAATTCTCAAGAACAATGGTAAATATATACATTCACTTTCATATATTTAGGTTTTATTACAATTCTAATCATTGCTTTTTAAAGCGAACAAAAAAAAAAAGTGATGTCATGGGAAAAACATTCTTTTGAAACTGTGCCTTATAGTGGGCTTTAAGAAAGCTTTATTCAGCTGACAATACAAGGTTCACGTATAGTGTCCTTTTATAGTCCCAGTAAACAGAAAAACTCTCTCAAAGCGGTGAGTAACAAAACAAGAGGAGACCAATTTCTTCTTCTGGTTTTCTTCATTTTTTTATTATGTCCCATTCTACTCCTGGTGTTTCCCCATTTCATTTTTAGTCCCCATTTATATATTAGCCGCATGCTGTTATTTCTATATCTTTTGTATTTGAATAATAGTAAATGGGTTTGCCTATCTTTCTTCATATTTTAACAGTTTGAAATAATTTCATTCCTTTTGTTTATTAATCCATCCATGTTCTTTAATTCTATGATTTCCATTTTCTCCTCCTCTGTAATGACAAAAGTAGGCAGATGAAGGCTTTAAGAAAACTTTATTCAACTGAGAATACAAGGTTTGCGTATAGTGTCCTTTTATAGTCCCAGTAAATTGAAATAGCTCTCTAAAAGAGGTGAGTAACAAAACAAGGGGAGACCACTCTTGATTATTCATAACACATACATTGCAATTTGTTTTCTTCATTTTTTTATTATGTCCCATTCTACTCCTGGTATTTAGCATTTCATTTTTAACCCCCATTTGTATATTAGCCGCATGCTTTTATTTCTATATCTTTTGTATTTGAATTATAGCAAATGGGTTCACCTATCATTCTTCATAATTTAACAGTTTGAAATAATTTCATTCCTTTTGTTTATTAATGCATCCCCATTCATGAATTGTATGGTTTCCAGTTTCTCCTCCATACACGTATTGCAGTTTCTTCTTTGTTTTCTTCATCTTTATTTATTACGTCCCATTTTACTATTGGTGATTTCTCTTTCATTTCCAGTTCCCTTATATGTTTTGACAATATGGCATTTTTTCTATATCACTCATATTTGAATGTTAGCAAATGGTTTGCATATCTTTCAATTCTTTGCCAGCTGGTCAGAGTTATTAGATTCCCAAAAATAATTTCAAAAGTTGAACAATATTACCCAAAAAAATAACCAAATTTGAAACTATATGAGATGTGCTTGTTTTTCCTTTCTTGAGCTGGGGAAAAACACATCCTAGAAGGAATAAAAATGCTCTGTGTTCTATAAACGAAAAGAATAAATTTATCTTAGGCTGTCATAAAAATCACTCCCTTGCAGAATATCCTGATGAAATGAGACTCCATCTTAGATATATGTATGTTTTATTCCTACCATTATACAGAAAATCCCATAAGTCATCTTTACCAATTGGGTATTTCCTTTTCTTATACACTCTGAGGGATTGATAGCAGACCCCACCCTTATATAAAATGTCATGCTATCTGTATATTACTTATGCGTGCATCATCTTATATGACTGAAACAAGATTACTTCTATGTGCATATCTCTTCAAGAATGTTGGTGATCATTGCTTTCCACAATTTCCTATCATTGGTAGCTCTTAATAAATTCTGTTTTTTTTTCTTCTTTTTTTTTTTTTTAAGCATTTCACCCGAAGCAAGGCGGGAAGCCACTAGCACGCAAGGAGTTACAGAGAATTAGAGTGAGACCAAATAGGAGTGATAGAGGAAAGGATGAAAAGAAGGATAAAGGATAGATTAAGGCTTCTGGAGATGTTGATTGACATTACATTTGAATAGTTGTAGATTATAGCTATCAAGGAAACAGGAAAAGGGGAGGGAGTTCCACAGGTGAGAGGTGCGAGACATGAAGCTATTAGAGTAGAAGAGATGGCTACATTTAACAGTTTCAACAGTGAAAGGGTGTGAGTGAGATGCCAGCCTAGTAGAATGCTTAAATTCATGAAGTCTGTGAACCAGCGAAAGCAGTTCATCGGAGCAGTTACCATATTTGTAAAAAAGACAGAGGGAGGCAACGGCACGTCTATGAGAGAGTGACTGCAGACAAGATGCAAGGTCAGGTCCAATTACATTGCATATCCATCTCTGGATCTTATCAAGAACCTTGAGACAAACAGAAGGGGCATCGGACCATATATGGCAGCAATACTCCATCTCTCCTAAACTCTGTTATGTCATCATCTCAAGCTTACTAGATAGATTATGTGTTGTTTCTTTCTGTCCCTTGTGCTTTCAATCCCTCCTATGAGTATCAAATTTTCCTAGCCCTGTTTCCTCATTATGTGCTCTAAAAAATGTAATTACCTCTTTCTAATTCTAAATATAAGTGTCTTTTTTTTCACTTCTCTAAAACTTTGTCAGTGCTCACATGTTCAGTACATGGTATCTTCAGTATCCTTTTATAGAACCATATTTCTGTTGCTTCAAGTCTCTTCTTCATCTATGTTGAGATTTTCCAGCATTCCTTGTCATATAGGAGGACTGATATTACATAACAGTTTAGTACTCATTTCTTTGTTTTTCACAAACTTTCTCTGATTTTTAATACTTTGCTTAGCTTTTGGTAGGCATCTTTCACTATCCCAATTACCTTCGGATTTCGTTATTTCACATACTGTCCTCTGTTAAAATACTTTTGACGTACTTAAATTGTTATACTTGTTTGATTTTAGCATCCTCAATTGACCTTTGACTTGATGAGGTTAACCATCTACTTTGAGTGGCTCTTGAGACTTGTATTGGATGAACATCAGTAAAAAAAGAAAAAATTTAAAAGACAAAAGAATTGTTTCTTAATTCCATAGACAAATTTTGGGATGTAAAAGAAGAACGAACCGGTTCCTAATATCTTTGATAAGAGAAACTTGGGATGTAAATTGAGAGAGAACAAGTCCTGATTCCAAAAATTTATGATGTAAAAGAACTCGTTCATAAAAAATTGGAATCCTACTGATACTTTATCTCATTTTCCCAAGAGCAGTCCATGTCTTCCACTTCACTGATAACCAAATGTCTTCCATTTAACAATTATCTCCCTTTTTTAGTTTCTGCACACCCCTTTGGTATGAGTAATGTTAAGCATGCTCAACTCCTGATCATACCATATTGTTGTAGAGTTATTTCCTCAGTGGAAACTGTATTTGGACTAAATTCGGCCCTAAATAGGTTCAACGTACAAAAACGTTAGGAACTTGTTATAATAAGTATTACGCAGAGTAATCTAGTTGTGGTAGCTGACTACTTTCGTATTCGACTCCCGTCAACCCTCACTGACTCCTACTTATATTAGATGGGAGAGTCTATTATCTATAGACTAGGTGTGTTTCACCATAACACATATCTAATGCACTCTCTCCCAGAAACGAAGGCCCACTCAGTTATAGTTGCAGTATAAGTCACAGTCTTGCTCTGTGGGTTTTAAATAAAGACATAGACCTGAGCAGACATCTGTAATAGGGATCAGCTAGTCGCCCAGGCAAACAGTCATACTCAAACAGACAGTTAGCCGTTACTTAACGTCAGATTTATTTTACTATAATAACGAATAGAGATCTGAAAAAGCAGATGATTTATTAACACATTTAATGCCAGCATGTTTTTTGCAAACATGTCTAGATCAAGAAGAGAACAGTAAGAATTTACCAGAGACCAAATAGCATTAGTAGGTACTACTCAGAGTAGAAAGCAAGAAAGGACTATCAGTTGCAAGAATTTGTGAAATCAGAGTCAAGCAAGTACAGAAAAATGTGATAGTGAAATCCAAAGCTACAATGGAATAGTAAAAATGTCTTGGAAAGGACTATCAGTTGTAAGAATTTGTGAAATCAGAGTCAAGCAAGTACAGAAAAATGTGATAGTGAAATCCAAAGCTACAATGGCAATTGTTCTTATGAGCGTTCCTCCTTGGTAGCTCAACTGCATGAATTTAAGCATGCTACTGGATTGGCAACTACGTCTCATGGTTTTGTTGTTGAAATAGCTAGATGTATATTCTATTCCAATACAGGTATACCTCATCCTACATCGTTAATTGGTTCCAGAGGTCACGACTTAGGTAAAAAAAAACAACTTAAGTCGAAATAACTACATTATAAAACACAAATAAGCACTCCCCATTGCATATTACAGTATTTATGATATGTACATACAGTATTCTGAACAAAATAATTTATCAGCAATATAGCTTTACGCATTAGCAATGAAAGAACAGTCTGGCAATTTTTTCCAATATAATCCAGTTTCATCAATGTTAAAAATCTGTTCAGGAAGAAACCTGCTTTTTTTCAAAGATCTCAGCCAATGTTTTAAGAAAATCGGCTGCTGCTTGTTTGTCAGCTGATGCACTTTTACCTTGCTTTTTAATAGAGTGATAATGTCTTCGTTCTTTAAATCTCATAAACCAGTCTTGACTTGTCTTAAACTCTACATCTTTCTCATCTGGGCATTTTTTGTTCAGGTCCTCAAACAAAGACAACTCTTTCGCTTGAATGATTTCTTGACTAACAGCAGCACACTGATGATTCAACCTATCAATCCAAAGAGAAAGAAGTTGTTTCATCTCTTCAAAGATTTTTCCTCTTTTCTTATTGATAACAGTATTCTTCATCCCTGGGGCATCAGATTTGATATGTGCCAAAATATTATCCTTATTTTGAACAATCGTCGATACAGTTGTCTGACTCATTCGAAAAGATTGAGCAATCGATATAACCTTTTCACCTTTTTCATGGCATTTTATCATAGTAAGTTTATCATCCAGCATTATAGCATAACACTTAGCACTTGCAAAAGACCGCTAAATAAGATGACAACACAGAGTCATAGATGTTTTCATATTTCATTCTCTAGGGTTTATGATGATTATATTAACACTTACTGTAAATGTATGTATTTTAATATGATTTGATATAGTTTTATTCTTATTTATTGTACAGTAACATGATTTTATGTGCTTTTAATGCTTTTCTAGTGATATTACAACTTCAATATTTGTGGCGGACAGACGTAAAGTCGAATAAAAGGGCTTAAACTTGATTTTTATTTTCTTCAAATATTTTTTTTGACAAACGACGTATAATCGAGAATGACTTAACTCGAAACGACGTAACCTGAGGTATATCTGTAGATTGTTTTCTCGCACTTCTTGCCTATGGAACTCTCTTCAGTCATCTTTCTAAATCTTGTTTTATTATCCTTTCTCGTTACTAAAGTCTTCTAATTCTCTTTCACCTCCAGTAACCCCTTGTATCTTAGTGGCATTATCACCTTGCTTGGATTGAAATGATTTAAAAGGAAAGGGATTATTATTATTCAACCTATGAAGTGAGACAACTCTGAGAGAATTACAAGTCCTATCAGGATTCATCATTGTTGACTACAATCTTAACATAAGATATGCAGATGATCCAGTTTTGATAGCAGACATAGAGTGGAAACTACAAGAACTCCAACAGAAGGTAGAGAAAGCAAGAAAAAAAAGGGCAAAACATCAATTGCAAGGAGATAGAAGGCATGGTTGTTAGCAAAAAGGACAACCCAATATACAAATTACAGATTGGAGATTCCAAGATCAAACAAGTGTGGAAATTTAGATATCTGGGAAGTGTTTTAACAGAGGATGACACTAAAATCTAAAGGTGCATTGGGATAGTGACAGATGCCTTTCAAAAGCTAAGCAAAGTATTTTTTTTTTTTTTTTTTTTTAGCGTATCACCCCAAGCAAGGCTGGAGGCCACTATCACGCAAGGGGTTATAGAAGGGTTGGAGGAAGAGCAGATACGAGTGGTAAAGGAGAGGATGTGGAAAAAGAGAAAGACAGTGGTTCGATCAAGATAAGGGGGTTACAGAAGATTTGGAGCGAGAGCAGATAGGAATGAAAGGTGAAAGGATGTGGAGAAGGGAAGTGGTTAAGAAATAGATAAATTTTGTTAGAAATAAAGAAAAGCGTAATGAACTGTTAGGCAATATCAGTTCTCCTATATGGCAGTGAATGCTGAACAATTTCTTCATAGATGAAGAAAAGACTTGAAGCAACAGAAATGTGGTTCTACAGAAGGATGCTGTGAATAGCAAAGGCCAAACATGTGAGTGATGATGAAGTTTTAGAGAAAATAGAAACAAAAAGGATCCTTACACTTAACATCAGAAAAAGACAGTTGAGATATCTGGGCCACATAATGAAAAAAGATAGCTTGGGGAATTTGATACTCACAGGAGGGATATAGTAAAGGCAAGAAAGAAATATCAAGTAGTAAGTATCAATTGTGTAAATGAATTTAGCCAGAGAGGGATAGTCAGGGTGACAAACATTGCTTTAAGATATAAAGGATAAGAAGTTTGGGAGATCCATGATCATGCATATCCTGTGACACATAAAAATTGTAGTTTTTTTTTTTTAATTGGTATCACTCCATGCAAGGCAGTAAAGCCACTAAGACACAAGGGTGTGAGGAAGAATTAGGAACAGAAATATTAATGCTGAGCTGGAAGAGAAGTGTAATCAGAGGACAGTAGATAGTGATTGACATTCCATTTAAATTTTTGCAGAGTAAAGCTAACTGGAAAGCATGGAGCCAAAAGGGAGTTCCACAAACAAGAAGTAAGAGAAAAGAAACTGCTAACATAGAAGTTACAGCTACATCTAGCCAGCTCAACTGTAAATTGATGAGATCTCAATGCCACTCTAGTATTGCGCTTAAATTCAAAATGTCTAGGTAACATATTGAGGAGCTCATCTGAAAAATTACCATGAAATGATTTATAGAAAAGGTAAAGAGAGGTAACCTTATGGCAGTAGGAAAGTGTTTTAAAATCATGACCCTGTGCCAAACTAGACTAAGTTGAATAAGTAAATATTTAAATCGATAACTTGCTATCAAGCAGTGTTTAGTAAACTTGTGCAACAAGATATTTTTTTTAATCAGTTTCACTCCATGCAAGGCAGTAAAGCCACTAAGACGCAAAGGGTTACAGGCTGTGATAGAATTAGGAACAGAAATATTAATGGTGATCTGGAAGAGAAAAGAATAATCAGGAGGACAGAAGATAGCGATTGACATTCCATTTAAATTTTTGCAGATTCAAGTTGGCCAGAAACCATGGCGTGCGAGATAAAAAACTGTTAACATAGAACTGGAAGGGAGTTCCACAAGCAAGAAGTGTGAGAAAAGAAACTTAACATAGAACTTATGGCTACATCTAACCAGCTTAACTGTAGATCTCAATGCCAGTCTAGTATTGTGCTTAAATTGAAAAAGTTTACGTGCCATAGGGAAGATCTCATCTGAACAATTACCATGAAAGTACTTATAGAAAAGACACAGAGAGGAAGCCTTATGATGGTGGATATGTAACTAAAGCCAACTTGCCAGACCTGCACCAATAATGTTGCTGATTCTTCTTTGGAAGGAGCTCAAGGTAATTAGCAAGGGCACGCAACCATATGTGGCAGCAATATTCTAAGAATGGGAGAATGGTAGACTATATGTAAAATAGTTTCTAGAGAGAAAAATTATTTCAGATTAAAGTTGGCTAGAATGCATGGAGCTGAAAGGGAGTTCCACAAACAAGAAGTAAGAAAAAAGAAACTGTTAATATAGAAGTTACAGCAATATTCTAAGCATGGGGGAATGGTAGACTATATGTAAAATAGTTTCTGGAGAGAAAAATTGTCTTGCATGACAATTAAAGAGGTTGATGTTAATTAACCTGGCTTGAAGTGACATTCAGCTTGAGTTCTTCACATTTGGACCACACCTGATAACTTTGTTAATCTTGCATGCTTCTCTACATCTTTGTGCTTTGTCATTAAAGGTACTGAAGTTTGTCTGACAGTCATAGCCATGTTTCCATTCTCTCTCAGAAGCATATTGATAATTTCATTATTCATTTTTTTTTTTTTTAATTCCATATATTTCTCTTTTATTTTAATTTTTTTTTAAAGTTTTAATGCAATTAAATTCAATTGAGAACTCTCCAACAGTCTGTGGATATAATCCTGATTAAATTTGGAGTGGGTGGGGAAGCATAGTTTTTCATTGAATTACTGTCATATGTGAGACAGCTAAGTCTGTAAAATGAATTATTTGTAGCTTATAATCTAGTAACTGGAGAATAGAAAAAAAACAAAACAAAGGAAATAAATTTGATTGCAAAATAATCCTAGCAGATGGTGTGCTTGAAAGAAAGAAGATTTGTATCAAAGTATTTGTGATTTTGCTTAAACTATCTAAATAAATATTGTTTCAGGTAACTTACATAAAGACAGTGTTATCAAATCATTGTGGATTTCTATGACTTTGTAAAATTGTCTACACTGTTACCTTTTTCCACTGACATGAAGTGGAAAGATTATATTGAATCAATTACTATATCTTCTGCTAGGAAAATTAGTTCACTGTGTTGTACTAGACAATTTTACTCACCAGAATCTCTCTCATATATTTATAAGTCTGCCATTTTTTAGTATTGATGCCACATCTGGTGTGGTGCTCCTGCTATGTATTTAGAGATTCTTGATAAAATACAAAGAAGATATTGGATGCTAGTTGGGGACCTCCTTGCCAGGGTGAGCTTCACATTCCTGTTTGTTCAATTTGCAATGTTATTGGTTCTGACCTGGCATGTTGGCTTCAGTCACTTTCTCACTGCCATAATGTAGTTTCTCTGTGCTTTTTCTATAAATACTTTCATGGTAATGTTTCTGATGAGTTTTCCTCTTTGGTACCTCAACTCCATAAACTTAAGTGCAGTACTAGATTGGCATCAAGGTCTCCTCATTTTACAGTTGAAATTGATAGATGTAACCATAAGTTGTATACTAACAGTTTCTTCTCTTGCACCTTTTGTTTGTGCAAATCTCTTCTGACTTCCTGCTTTCCTGTCAACTATGATCTTTAAAAATTTAAATGCAATGCCATTTGTCATCTTCTGTTTCTCTATGCTAGTTCAACTTTATGAATTTAAGTTCAGTACTAGACTGGTGTCAAGGTTTTATCATTTTACAGTTTAATTGGATAAATGTAACTGTAAGTTCTATGCTAACAGTTTTTTCTCTCACACTTTTTTCTTGTGGAACTTTTTCAGCTTCTTGCTTTCCAGTCAATTTTGATCTTCAAGAATTTAAATGCACTGTCAATCATTATCTTCTGACTTAATTCTTGTTTTCTCTCCTCAACTATTTTTTGTCATATTCTCTCACACTCAGTAACCTCTTGCATCTTAGTGGCTTTATTGCCTTGCTGTACTGGTGTACATTGTATTGTTACTCTGAGTTAATAAATTAGTAGTACTGGAAGCTGCAATAATTTTCCTCCTTTACTTTGGAACTGATCTCTTTTAAAATCTGAAAGAGATTTAATTTGATATCAGCTTAGATATATCCCGTAGGTATCAACTTACATATGATAGGATAAGGAACAAATAGAAAATATATATAAATTTAACATGTTTTGCTTTTATTTAAGCTTCATCAGAAAATGAAATATAGAGGATAAAAGAAGATTCTGGTATTTTTATTTTTGTGTTGTTTGCTTTTCAATGGTTATTCAACTTATATAGATCATATTTTCTTATAGCTATCAATGTATATATGGTCCCCTCCAAAAGTATTGGAATGGCCAGGCCAATTCCTTTGTTTTTGCTGTTCACTGATGCATTTGGGTTTAAGATCAAAAGATGAATATGAGACAAGTGTTCAGAATTTCTGCTTTTATTCCTTGATATTTACATTTAGATGTGTTAAGCAGCTGATGACATACCACCGTTTGTATAAGATCACCCCATTTTTATGTGAGCAAAAGTAAAGGAACATGTAGTCCTAAAGTAAAGTAACTAGTGTCTAATATTTGGTTGCATAACCCTTGCTTGCAATAACTGCATCAAGCCTGTGACACATTGACATTACCAAACTGTTGCATTCTTCATTTATGATACTTTTCCAGATTTTTAACGCAGCTTCTTTCATTTTTTGGGCTTCTTCATTTAGTCACCTCCTCAGGAGATGAAGTGCATGCTCTATTGGGTTAAGGTCCTCTTTTTCCTCTGATGATGTCCTTTGTTGTGTTGACAGTATCTTTTGGGTCATTGTCCTGCTGCATGATAAACTCCGTCCCGATTAGTTTGGATGCATTTCTCTGTAAGTTGGTAGACAAAATGTTTCTGTAGACTTCTGAATTCATTCTGCTGCTACCATCATGAGTTAGATCATCAATAAATATAAGACTGTTCCAGAAGAAACCATGTGTGCCCAAACCAAGAGACTGCCTTCAAAATGCTTCACAGATGAGATTGTGTACTTCGGATCATGAGCAGTTCCTTTTTTTCTCCATACTTTGGTCTTTCTATCAATTTGGTAGAGATTAATCTTGGTTTTATCAAAAAGTTTTCTTCTAGAACTTTTGTTACTTATCTTTGAACATTCCTTGCAAATTCAAATCTGGTCTTCCAATTCTTACTGCTGATGAGTGGTTGGCATTTTGTGGTATGTATCACCTTAAAATTTCTGCTCTCAAAGACTTCTTTGAATGTTAGATAATGAAACTTTCACCCCTCCACTGTGGAGGTTGTTGGTGATATCACTGACTGTTGTTTTGGGGTTTTTCCTCGAAGCTCTCACAATGTTTCTGTCATCAACTGCAGTTGTATGTCTATTGTTAAATATACCAGTTGTTTCTTTCTTTTTCAGGACATTCAAAATTGTTGTGTTGGCTATGCCCAATGTTTGATCAATGGCTCTGATCAATTTTCCTTCTTTTCTCAACTTCAAAATGGCTTGCTTTTCTCCCAAATACAGTTCTTTCATCTTCATGTTAATTTATCCTTTTTAACAACAAATGCAGACTTTACAGGTAAAACCCAAGGCTAAAACTAAGAGTGGTCATTCAGAGCTATTAATGTTTAAACAAACAATCTAAAAGGCAACATCTGAGCAACAAGAAACACTTGCCAGTTTAATGTTCTAATAGTTTTGCTCACTTGAAAAATGGGTGGCTTCAAACAAAAGGTTGTATGCCTTAAGTTGTTTAACACAGTTGAATGTAAATACCAAGAAATAAAAGCTGAAATGCTGAAATATTCTCTGATATTCATTTTTGATCTTAAACTTGAATGTTTTCAGTGAACAACAACAAAAAAAAGGAATTGGCTTTTGCATTCCAATACTTTTGGAGGGGAATATATATATATATATATATATATATATATATATATAGGTAACTATACTCGTGTTGAAAAACCTTTGAATTCTTGATTTAACAATAGCCAAATCAATCACGAAGGGAAAGAAAGATTTTAAAAAAGAAAGAGCCAGGAACATGAAAGTCTGTCGAAAATAATCGCACAGATACAGGTTCAAGGCCCAAAGAAAAAACCCCGATATGAGTAAACAACTAACTAAAGAGCTCGATACAAACGTAGAGCAAACCTAGTCAACCTAATGAGCCAGAAAAACCTACCAAGGTTTCACTTAGGCAGATCGTTGACTATATATACATATATATATATATATATATAGTCTGCCGACGGTTGACTGCATATATATATATATATATATATATATATATTAATGAATATATATATATATATATATATATTAATGAATATATATATATATATATATATATATATATATATATATTAATGAATATATATATATATATATATATATTAATGAATATATATATATATATATATATATATTAATGAATATATATATATATATATATATATATATATATATATATATTAATGAATATATATATATATATATTAATGAATATATATATATATTAATGAATATATATATATATATATATATATATATATATATATTAATGAATATATATATATATATATATTAATGAATATATATATATATATATATATATATATATTAATGAATATATATATATATATATATTAATGAATATATATATATATATATATTAATGAATATATATATATATATATATTAATGAATATATATATATATATATATTAATGAATATATATATATATATATATTAATGAATATATATATATATATATATATATATATATTAATGAATATATATATATATATATATTAATGAATATATATATATATATATTAATGAATATATATATATATATATATTAATGAATATATATATATATATATTAATGAATATATATATATATATATATTAATGAATATATATATATATATATTAATGAATATATATATATATATATTAATGAATATATATATATATATATATTAATGAATATATATATATATATATATATTAATGAATATATATATATATATATATATATATATTAATGAATATATATATATATATATATATATATATATTAATGAATATATATATATATATATTAATGAATATATATATATATATATATATATTAATGAATATATATATATATATATATATATTAATGAATATATATATATATATATTAATGAATATATATATATATATATTAATGAATATATATATATATATATATATATTAATGAATATATATATATATATTAATGAATATATATATATATATATATATTAATGAATATATATATATATATATATATATATATATTAATGAATATATATATATATCTATTAATGAATATATATATATATATATATATATATATATTAATGAATATATATATATATATATTAATGAATATATATATATATATATTAATGAATATATATATATATATATTAATGAATATATATATATATATATATATATATTAATGAATATATATATATATATATTAATGAATATATATATATATATATTAATGAATATATATATATATATATATATATATTAATGAATATATATATATATATATTAATGAATATATATATATATATATATTAATG